>OX457029.1:62737750-62906767 GCA_949752745.1 Protula sp. h YS-2021 | reverse complement strand
CAAAAAAAAAATCGACTGATTCTCAGAAATGAGAATTCGGAGAACTGACTGCATACCTTCGCAATCCTTCACCAAGGTAAACGTACTGCCTACAGACAGAATATTGGGGGCGGGTGGGCGGAAGGGGGCGGGGTTGCACAAATATAACGTCATTAGGATGTCTGTCTAGTTGATGTTCTATGACTATAACCTCAGCGGCGTACTAGCTGTACCTATATTGATGAATATATATTTGGGAAACGCTGAAGAGGTTTTGGGTTTTTTTTTTCTTTTTTTTTTTTTTTTTTGGTGTGGGGGGGGGGCGATTCGAAAATGGGCGCCAGGTGGTGAAAATAACGTGTTTGTTAAGTTTTTTTTTGTTTTTTGTTTTTTGCTCTTTTTTACAGGTTCCTTTTAATAACAAGCACGCATGGTGACCAACAGGTAAGCGCTACTCCCTCCCCCTCCCCTCTCCGGAGACAACAACCAACACCCCCTCCTCTCACCTTCGCACCTCCCCCCCCCCCCCCCCCCCCCCCAACAACCCCTACCAACAGCATGCCTGCGATGAGTGACAGACTCACTTGAGAAAAGCCTCGACAAACTTCTTGAGGTTCTTCGGGTTCACGTGGTTCTTTAGCATCGCCTGGTAGTTCCCTATCACAGTCTTGAGCGACTCCTTGTCCGTGGCCTTGCTGAACTGCGCGACAACAAAAACACGTTCTCTAACCCGTGCACCAATACATGCGGAACGCACAAGAAGCGCGCACAAATAGATGCGGAACACACACAAACGCCTAGCAAACTGTGGTTATTTTTAATACAGCTCACAGACGCTTTCGAAACAAACTTGTCTTGGAATTTCTAAGACAATCTTCGAAATTTGAAAATTCCTGATTATACCCCCAGTAATTGCTGACTGGGACTATCCTTTCTCGGGCCTGACTATCGATTCTCGGGCCTGACTATCGATTCTCGTCCCTGACTACCCATTCTCAGGCCTGAGAGCGACCCTGAATTTTACACTAGTTTCGACTAACAGGCAGATACCGAAATTAAGAATAACTATACTGCTGTACTCACTCACTTTAAGAACTATGGACACACCAAGAAAAGACCACGACTTGGCACACTATCATCTAACTCACACAACGGAACACATGTTTGGTTAAAAATACGACGCTGGAATAAGCAATAAAACAACTTCTTTTCTTCTTTGAAGAAAGCCATGCAAAAGAAACACAGTGAAATACTCGGTTCTAGACAACACAACTGAGAAATAAAACTTGTTCAAAAACCTGTCCAAAAACCTGTCCAAAAGTGGTGAGTAAAAAATGCAAATATTTTACTAATACAGACACACGTTTTAACCTTTACTCCGACGGATATGCGAAGAATTGGAGTGGGCTGTCATTTCCTTCGTCTAAGTTCGAACCAGACACGCCATCTTACGGCATCAGCGCGGTATCATACAGATACACTGCCTTTAAATATTTTACACTTTCACACAAGCTTTGAAACCATTATTATTACTGCACTTCTTTTTTAGCCAATAGGGGAGTTTGTTTGTTTTGTTGTTTTTTTTTTTATGATCGATGTACAGTTGTTTTTCATGCAGGTTTTAAGTGACGTTTTTAAAGCTTCAAATAAGGCTGACGGCCCTCACCTTATCAGAGTTACCAAAAAATCAAAACCATTATTGGGAATTCACTAGGAAAGTAAACAAAGGCGTATTGTTTGTAGAAATCAAATAAACAGTGTCTGTTTTTCTTACCCAGCAAAACGTTGCATTGAAACCAAAGATGTATGACCAAAAACACATTTTGATGCGTGTTTTTAATTAAAAAGTTTTCCTGGAAATGGGAGCATTTTATGACCATATTCCTTTGCTTCTATTTATCTCTGTTGTGCTGTTTGTGTTACTTTTCTCTGTTAATTTGTCTGGCTTTCGGGTACAATGCCGAACGGGCTTTTTTTTTTACAGATATATTTATGAACAGCTGAAAAACAAACTTTTTTTTGTATGTACGACGTACTATTAGGGTATCGGGTTAAACTCACCATTTCCCTCTGGAAGAACGAGCATTTAGAAGAAAGTCCCAGGTAAACAGCGTCAGAGTTGCTTAGAAGATTTCAATGTGGTGAAAAGGGGGCGGGTACTGTGCAAAAGGGGAAAGGTAATACGGGAAAGGGGGTGGGGACTGTGCAAAAACGAAAAGGTAATACGGAAAAGGGGGAGGGTACTGTTCAAAAGGGGGAAAGGTAATACAGAAAAGGGGCGGGTACTTTGCAAAAACGAAAAGGTAATACGGAAAAGGGGCGGGTACTGTGCAAAAGGGGAAAGGTAATACGGAAAAGGGGGCGGGTACTGTGCAAAAGGGGAGAGGTAATACGGAAAAGGGGGCGGGGACTGTGCAAAAGGGGAACGGTAATACGGAAAAGGGGGCGGGTACTGTGCAAAAGGGGGTGGGAATTATGGAAATAGGGAAATGTGTGTTATTATTTATTATTATTTGTTGACATCATTTATTTACACATTTTTCAACAAAGCTTGACATCTCAACTTCTATGTCACTCACAAAATACCCCCATTACGTCACAAAACACCCCCATTACGTCACAAAATACCCCCATTACGCTGTGATCTTACGTTTTAGGTTGAAATTAGCAGCAGTAATTGTTTTAATTCGTTTTGTTTTCAAAACAGGATCAACCTAATTTCCCCTTCCCCAGAGGGAGGGGGGACGTGGATAGGGTGGAGCGAGAATAAGGAGGGGGGAGGGGGTAATACAAGTAGGATCATCATTTGGTTTTAAAGATTATGCGTACGTTTATGTGGGGAAGTAAAGGTGGTCGTGGATGGTTGAAAAGGGGAGATAAGGGTGGGGGGGTGGTGGGAAGGGGCTTCACACGATCAGTTTCGATGTCTTACCTGTACCTGCAAAATATTTAAATAAATCATAAAAATCTACTTAGCAAAGCAAATCTCGCAAAATTCCACATCACTTCTAAAACCTAGGCAAAAAATAACAGAAACACGTCACATCGTACCATTTCAAATACGCCAATAAAAATTGACACATGTTTGTCCTCAAACGGCGACACAGCCATGTTCCGATGAGAACAAAGACTAGGGGTTCGAACCCGTTAGTCTGTTCCTGAAATGGCTACTGACGTCTTATTTTGTGGATGACTAATCATCCGATTATTGCAACTAATGTCATATCAAAATTATTCAAATATGATTCAGTACAAAAAGTTATTCCGACTAAAAACAGCAAAAAAAAAAAAAAAAAAACGGAAGTGCGTCATTTTTTTGTCTTGCGTGTTTATGCACTTTGTGAACAAAACACTTGACGCACACGCAGCATGCAGTCAGACAAAGACACAGACAAGCAGCCAGACAAACTGACCGACACTTACACTGTCCCGATGCTCCTCCTTCTCACACGCCAGGTCGTAATAAAGAAACACTTGTCCATTTTCCACATGATATTGCATTTACGATCCTCGATTAAATGAAGTCCCCTTTACGGCAGAGTTTACGACGTCGTTCATTGCAAGCAAACAGTAACAGGTGCGTCACCATGATATCTTACTCTACAGCTGTCAGCTGCAGCTGTTTTTTTAAGTTCTCCGTCAATACCACTGTTACTGCTATGCGCTGGGAGACAGCACCATAAAGACGGATGCAGCGATAGTGCCCCCCCCCCACCCCCGTCTCCCCTTCTCAAAAGAAAAAGTAATATTAGTGATGATAATAACTTACTGCTGCTTTCGTTATCTCGATTTACTTATACACGAAAACTTAAAAAAAAAATCACTGATTTAATTATGACGTCATAAAAACCAATCATAAACACTCACAGAACCAAATCGGTGCAGAACTAAGTAGGCCTCGGCTGTTGGATTCATGCCAATGTGGTCCAACTTCCAGTTGATTACCTGAAGATTGTAACAGATGGGGAAAAATTAGAAAATCAATATATGACGATCTAAAAATAACCTTGAAACGGACACACATTAAACTTGATTTTACACCATAAAATGTTATATTTGAAAATTACTTCAGAAATCGATATCACTTTATTGCGAAGTTAATTTTTCAAGCGTTTCTTGTTTAATACTCTACTTTAATACCAGTTTATGTTTCTCGCGTTGTTTTCTTTGTGATATTAAGCTTTGATTTTATATTCTCTCCCAAATCTCACTTTATCTTTCAAGCTCTCCATGAAGCCCGCCGTAGTGCCAGTGCAGTGCAGTAGAACTACTCCCAAAGTACGCTCCTGGTGAGCAATCTACAAGTACATGTTGTTCATCTGATGAGTAATATTGTAACATGCAAAAACAGTCATCCCAGAACCACACAATATTATGCCACCAACTATGCAGAAATATTTCAGCATTGGAAAAAAAAAAGATTTCAGCTGGGCACCATGTTTTTCGACAAATTAGCTCATATTCAGAAGCCATCTCTGACAAACATGAGCACAAGCGGCGAGGTTTTAGTCCATTTTACACGTATTTGCTTTCTATCAGGCAGTACAGTACAGCTGGGCTTAGGGCTCTTGCTCAACCTGGTTCGCTTTCATTGCGAGCCTTGCGCTGCATGGGAATCGCAAAGAAATCTCAATTATGAAAACAACCACCCAAGAAGCTAAGGGTTGGCACATTCATGTGAACTTATGGCAGTGGAATGGCAAACGAACACAACGACGAACAGGGATCGATCCCACACACCACTGCAGAACGCCAAAAGTGGGACAATGTTATTTCCTTTTCCGACTCACTAAGTGGAAATCATTTCAATAATTTTCTCATTTACCCTCAAATAATGCCCCCCTTCAACAAATCACGTAGCTTTAAATCTGTTTATTTCGCTATGTTTGTTCCTCCTTAGCACATTTTTACACACCACAGTCTAGTTACGGGACTGATGGAAGATACTGCGCCTTATTTCTTTTTTTTCACAGATCTCCTTTTTTTTCTTTTTCATACAGCAGATACTCGTACAACGGACTAATTTGTTGGTTCTAACTTTATAGGTCCATCCAGCCATATTATTGACACTAATTATCCACACTAATTCGGGTAATTCTTACATTTTATGGCTTAAACATAACAATTTACAAGGATGTGATAAACAAACAAAAAAAGTCACAGTTCAACCTCCATGTAAGGAACACCTTCCATTATACACAAGTGTTCCTTCAATTAAGGTTAATTATGGACGAGAGGAACAGGAAAGAATGTTCGGCTGTCAGTGGTTATTCCTTAGCGGACGTTCTACTGTACCACTATGATCCATCATGTCCGTATTTATTGTGTGTGAGAACTCACAGCGAATCTGGCCAGGATGTTTGCCCCGGCGCCCTCTCCGAAACACACCACTTCACGGATCCTGCCGGAAATAAAAAAAAAAACAAAAAAAAAACAACAAAGTAAATAATTCGTGTTTTAATTGAATTTAGCACTCAGACAAATAATAAACAAACTAATAATAAACACTGGGGCCTATTGGAATGCGGCTTAGAACGGGTTCAATAAAATACACAAATTCGAAAATGAAAAACTCAATATGCTGAACAGACAAATAAAATTTAAAACCTCATGAGAATAAAATGTTTACAGAAAATAATGCTTGAAAAACAGATTGAAGAAATTGACGAGATTAAATGGATTTCTCCACGTTTTTCTTCTTCACCTGGAGTATTACTTGCAATTTGCACAATTGATTTCTCATCAAACTCTAAAAATCGCTTAGAAGCAGCTTGTGCAAAACACATATAACGAGCCTCGCACCGCTTCACGATGCACTTAGGCCGGACACAGCGAGCCTAGTCCCGCTTCATGACGCATTTAGGCGTAATACAGCGAGCCTCGCACCGCTTCACGACGCATTTACGCGGGATACAGCGAGCCTAGTCCTGCTTTATGACGCAATCAGGCGGGATACCGCGAGCAATAAATTAATGCACAATGTTGTTCTTTTATTTTTTTATTGAGGAAGTGAGATCAATTGTGTCCATTCAAGTCAATCATTGGTATTTAGATATGTAGTTTTCAATTAGACCATAAAACAAGGACGTAAGTAGATTTGACCCGTAAGACATAACACGTAATCCCGGAAGTCAACGAGGCCTGTATCCCGGAAGTCACCGAGGCCTGTTTTCTGCATCCACATCCAATGCTCGGTCTGCATTAGCAGTGATGGGTAGCAAACAATCCCCTTTACTGGCATTTCAAAAAGGTTGTATTAACTAACCCCACAACTCTCTGCTAAACTCGGCTTAATTTACACACGCTTTTATTATTTTATTTATTTATTTATTTATTTTATTTTTTTTTTTTTTTGTTTGTCGATTTCTTGCAAAAATTTGAACAGCTGTTTAAAGTTTATAAAAATAACACCGTATTACCAACAGTCTGTTCACATACTTCTCTTCCTAGAGACAAGGTTGACTATTAATTAATGTAGAGCGTGTGGAATTGAAGAAAACAGACCCGAGGATGTACTCGCCCTCTTTTCTTTTCTCCTTTGTTTTTTAAACACCTTTGCCTTCAGGGCCTAGACCATTTTCGTCCCGAAAATACAAGTCCATTGCTTTCCCAGCCAGGGCGGTAAGGTTGCCAGTGTAAGCGGAGGGAGGGGGAGAAGCAGGTAGGGCGGGGAGAGGGGGGGGAGAAGAAGTAGGAGTATTGGGTATATTAATGTGAGGCCAGACTGAGACAACAGTACCTCTTGAGTACAGAATACTACTAGTTGTCTAACAGCCAGCCTCAACTGTTCGGTCCAAAGCAGTAGGGATTCCGCGAAAAAGGTACACGTTATTTAAAAGAGCGGGAACTACTTCCGGTCTACACCACCTTTGCTTTTGTACATAGCACACAGATTTCTCCAGAGGTCATCTGTTTTACAACAACGACAAAATTCCAAAGCGTTAGGACGAAGGTCAAGGACAAGCTCATCCAGAAGGCTTCCATTAAGAAAAACAACAACAATGTGTATTTATGTACGCTACACCATACATCAAGTGCATCGGTATCTAATGTCAAAATGTTTTTAGAATTGTTTTTTTTGACCGTCTGGAAAAAAAGCAAAGTTTGCCTTTTTGTTATCAACACTTGTTTATTTAGGCCACAGAACCCACCCACTTGAAATCCTCAGTTTATGTATCCACTATACACATCTGGAACTCTCTGTGTTTGTTTGTCTTTTCACAAGTTGTTTTAGTATAGAGCTCTCCTCCCATAAATGGTTCAATAGGTTAAACAGATAAAGGCCTTCGGATAACCGACATGATGTTGTAAGTAAGCCAGCAGTTTTAGGCCTATGTGTATCAGTGAGGCGAAGACAATAACAAGAAATTGGAAAAAACTAGACTGGCCGGTGCACCCGCGCATACGTGCGCGCATTAAAATAGCACTCACTTGAGTTCTTCCAGGACGTGGATCAAATCTTCTCCCAGCTTCTGCATGGTCGGGAAATCATAGCTGCAACATAATTTCATACCTTGTTAGACATGGCAACAGGAAATCTACAGTGTATCGTAAAAACCCTCTTTTTTCCAATACAATTTCACAGAATGAATGGTAGTCACTTGTTACTATAAACAGCAACCATTTTGCGTCAACATAATTTATTATTTTTATGTCTGTGTAGAGATTCCAGAAAAGATGAAATATAACTGGCGTTTTTACAATGAGTAAGACCTCTTTCTGATGGCTGCAAATGGAGGTATATATAACGCACAACACCCCTGAAATTACGTCATAAGTGTCAAAGTTCAATGTCATAGATAACAGAACTGTTATTACAATGGACCTATCAGAAGGCAAAAGAATGACACATTTGTGACGTACCAAAAAGAACAAATTAATTAATTTCCTTCCTTTTCCTACAGTTTGCAGGTGAACCGTGCACACTGAGTTGTAATCACTGCCACTTATTTTGACAAACACTTCGCAGGAAAGTGCGAGAAAAAAGGACGATAATGCTCATATTATAGGGCCTAACAAGGACTGCCATATTGACAAATCACTTGTTACAGTGGCTATCCCAGACATGGGAACATCGAGTGTGTGATGAGAAGTGAGTAAGTGTTTAATGGCCTCAGCCTTGACGCTCTAAAGAGGAAGGGGGCTGTAAGACTTGGTCGCTCTTTATGTCCTATCAAATTATAGGACGAAGAAGAGGAATCGTATATGTTATTCTCCCCCCCCCCCCTCCCCTCCATTCCCCTCGAAGATTCATTCGCCATCGGTCGACCTACCACCATCGTATTTGAAAGAAATCATATTCGCCACCAGTTTCTGTTTTCCTTTTTTTTCACCCTTTTCCCTTTTTCCCTTTCATTTTGGTGGTCAACTGATGGGTGGGCGAACATGTATGGTCACAATCATTCCCGGGCAAAAAGAAGTCCCAAACTTTACATAATCCTTAAAATCTCAGGTTTTAAACACAACAAACCGTTCCTCTTAGTGCTCCAGACAGATTTCAGTTAGTTTATTACACCGTAAACGACTCAAAGTGTTTCTAATCGCGGAATCCACGTCACGAGTCCTTGAGTTTCATCTGCACATAAGTGTTGCCAATAGCCATTGTGACGTCACACGATACTGACGGAGAGAAATGTCAACAATGTTTGTTGCACTTTCGGGGCTAGAAACACTTGTTGATTTGAAGGTGCAAAAATAAACGCATCCAGAGATCACCTGACACTGTCAAACTGGCATTAAAACAAACAGATTACTAACCGCTAACAATGAACCTGGAGGGAGGTCAATAGCAAGCTGTAATCAGTCCCTTACATGCGTTTATTTATCTAGATTTTTCTTCTGCACAGAGTGCATGCCTATCAACACGTCCCCAGTCATATGTTTTTGCACTTAATTCCACGAGGACCTTTGGCATAACCAGGGTATTTGGTGATATGCCGTGCTCAATTCTGACATAAAGCATCCTCCCATCACCCCCCCCCCCCCCCCCCCTCTTCCCACCTCCCCTTCCCTCAGACGGGTCAAAGCAATAGCAGAGCTGCCAAGGAATGCTGAAAGAAAACTTGCTATAAGCTTGGGGCCAACAATGGAGTAAACAACAAGACACAGCGATGCATACAAAAAGAAATTTACTGTTTCGTTTCTTTTTGTAGGTTTTATTTAGGTTTTATTTGAATATGCGTAAGCGGTCAAACTCTCATCCACTCGCTAGATTTAAAATAGATTTTATTTAGTTCCCTTTTTTTGGGGGGGGGGGGGGGGGTATTCGAATTAGATCAATGCTTGGTATCTGTCAGTTCACAACTGGTTCGCAATAGAACTTTTTATATATATATATTCTCAAAAGGATGTTTTACCCTTACATACATTTACCCTTCCCCCACCCCACCCCCTCGGTGTTGTAAATAGGAGGAGGGTCGGATTGGGCATCCTTTTCAATGGCAAAATGATAATTATTCTCTGAGTAACTGTGAGCTTATATGTGTCTTATCGTTATATATCCCATCTATACAGAGATGTTCTTTACATGGAGGTTTAAATTCTAAAGAAAGCATACAAAAAGAATGAGAAAAATGTTTCGCTAACTGTTCCGCAACGGGTATGCTCCCTAACGGATGCATAGCGTGTGCAGTTTGTTGATAACACTCTACACAGTTTACAGGTTATAGCTGACGGCATAAAACGCCGCTCCCCGGGGGAAGTTAAGCAACATTGAGACCGGTTAGTACATGGATGGGTGACCGCAAAAGTTTAAATCTGTTTCTAATTGCAGGTTGAAACAAGGCAGTTCATAATTAGGTTTCAAATAGAAAGCCGTGTCACTGCGTTTTTTATTTATTTTTTTTCTTGGTTTTTATTTAGGTTTTATTTGATTCCTTAATACAGTTCACTTTTAGGTTTTAATTAGTTCACATTTAATTTCTCAAAATTGCGAACTGTTAAAAAGGAACTAAAAAAGGATCCCTTTTTAGTTCCTAATTGCAGTTGTTCTTTACGCCGTGGAGAATCAACGCAAACAAAACACCCCCATGCGAAGACGATAAAAGAGACGGCACGAAGATGAATGTCACAGACACTGTAGGTAAACACAAGGGGGAAAACAAAGCTTCTTATGTATGATTGTTCAAACGTGACTGAGACATCGCAAACACAGAATTATTCCCTGCTGCCGAGTTAAAAAAGATGGGGACATGAAATTGCTTTTTTTTTTCCTGGTCCTTTTTTTTATCCAGGTAACAAAAGATAGCGCTTCTTTTCACAGATACATGACACCAGACTCGGCGAAATGATTGTCTCAAAAACGTCACAGCTTGTACAGAGATCAATGCAAGCAAAAGACTACTAGAACGGCCAGTGCACACGACATAAATATGAGTGCAGGCTTATATAAAACACAATGCAAACAGATGGTTATTACTTTCATACTACAATTAAAGGAACATATGCACCACTACGACGCAATACAACTGTGCCTTTTTATATACAATACGGGGAAAAAACAGCTTCGTCAATTGCTCAGTCCAGGAAGAAGCAGGACCTGGAGTGGTATTCTGCTCTGCCCTTATTTTTAAAAATAAGGATAAAAATTAAGGATGACCCATCTAATCTCGAGAATAAGGACGTCCTTAAATATAAGGACAGAGCAGAATACCACTCCAGAGCAGAATACCACTCCTGAACTGATAAGGTCAAGTGGAAAGTAGGACAAGACCACCCAACAATAATGAACAGCAACCCTCTCCCACCCCCACCCCCACCCCCACCACAACGAAATAATGGGTCACCCGTTTCAATAACCGCACCTCTCCCTCCGTAACTCCTGGTTTCCCAGAGTTCACCTTTTCCCATGAAAACACAAACCTGTGCTGTGCGCCGCTGGCAAGTTTCCAAGACGGAAGGTAAATAAAACCTTGGTGTTATATTGGCGCGTGTCCAGCATCGTGAAAACTCAGACAAATACTCAAGGCATTTTCTCTTTGCGTAAAACAACAGCGCATAAATATCTGACCTTAGCTTCTACCAGCCTTTTCCATTTCTTTCATATAAATTCCATGAAGTCAACAGCTAAAGTGCTAAATATCTCACGTCCAAGTCACTTAGATCAAAGGAGAGAGGGAGAGACGTAGGAGTTTTACACACAGCATACGATGTAATAAGTTCCTGAAGGATCCGGATGTGGCACTCGCTCCGTGTGCACTGAACATGTGCGCAGCAACCAACAAGCTGTAACCGGTAGACGACTTCCGTGCGAGGTACCAACGTCGGCACGGGTATAACTGGCACACGGGCGAAGTGGCAACGTCCGCACGAGTATAACTGGCACGCGGGCGAAGTGGCAACGTCCGCACGAGTATAACTGGCACACGGCGAAGTGGTAACGTCCGCACGAGTATAACCGGCACACGGCGAAGTAGCAACGTCGGCACAGGTATAACCAGCACACGGCGAAGTGGCAACGTCCGCACGAGTATAACCGGCACACGGCGAAGTGGCAACGTCGGCACGGGTATAACCGGCACACGGCGAAGTGGCAACGTCGGCACGAGTATAACCGGCACACGGCGAAGTGGCAACGTCGGCACGGGTATAACCGGCACACGGCGAAGTGGCAACGTCCGCATGAGTATAACCGGCACACGGCGAAGTGGCAACGTCGGCACGGGTATAACCGGCACACTGCGAAGTGGCAACGTCAGTACCGGTATTACCAGCAGACGGCTGCCAATGTCTGCACGGATATGTATCTGCATTTACCAAGACCGAAAAAGGTACAGCCACTCACCACGGAAGAACACTAACTGTCGCAAACACAAAATGTGCACATAAGGTGCGCTGCCGAGTACCGAACCAACCTCGTCCGACTGAAGCAACCGTAACAGTTCATAAGCAGCCAACTAGATTTATTTTACTTAATGACCGATCCACTACTGCTTTACAGATCAATACGAAATGTCTCCAAAGTATCAAATGATATCGATCTGCGTCACATGTCAGCGTTCAATTATTGGAAGAGCGAAGATGTATGTTCAATGAACTCGGTAACAAAGCTGGAAGTTTGGGCACACGGCAAAAACCCAACACACGTATCAAATTGGGCCAGACGGGACTACTGAAAATACAGACTGCCAAATGACGTTACTTAAGCCACTGTAGGACAACAAATTATCTTTGGTAGTGTTTTACTTATTTATGTTTTATTTATTTATTTGTTCTTTATTCAACAATTACAGCCTAACAGTTCCAAGAGGTCTTCTCATATATTACATCACTGTTTAAAATGCACTGGTCCCGCGCATCGCACGTATCTATAATCACTAACACGCAGGCCCCAGCAGCCATTTGTTTTCCATTAACAGCTGTTCAGCAGCGTTTAGTCCAGGGGCTGGGTTGACCTGGCGAGGACATCATTCACTTGTGATTCGAGTTCCTGATTTTCCTTTGGAAAGCATCATGCAATTATTTTTCTTTGCAAAGGCAGGCAATTTACCTAATACTGCCGAGACTTGGGATGTTGGGCATCATAAACCTTTATTTCGCGGCCACGTGCGTTTTCTTGGGGGGGGGGGAGTCTAGAAGTACGCAACACAAAATTAATGACGTCAGAAAATGTGCGTCCGATGCTCGAAGAATGAGTTAATGGTGCAGAAAGAGGGTTGGGGTGGGTGAGAAAATCGATATCGTTCCCATTTACCACGAGTCCTTAATGTTAAATACGCGATCTGTGTAATCTTAGAGACCGCCATACGGGTATAGCATTAACTTGATTTCACATCTCAGGATCTCGGTCCAAGTCCCCCCCCCCCCCCTCCCTCCCATCCACCCCCCCCCCCCAACCGTCCACATGACCTTCTGTGCTTTTTCCCCTTGTAACTTTTCGTTCATTTCACAGCTTTGTGGCGTTCGGAAACAGGTGCGGGAAAGTGAGGCCAAAATACAACGTCATTGCTTCTCACCTTCATAGCTTTGGGCCCCTAAAACATAGATGAAAGGCTTTCCCCGTCAAGGCGGACTGGAACCAAGTAGCATCCCGCCACAGCGAAACCAAACGACGCGTCCGACCTAGCAGTTGCTATTCCCAAGTTATCGGGATAGTCTAAGTGTAATCAGTCACCATGGCAATGACTTGTTGTTTCTGATGCGTCGCAATAACATACATCGTTATATCTGAACTGTACTGTACATAGCTAGATCTATAGTAAAAAAAAAAACAATGGACAAAGAATATACCGGTAACCTTGAACAAATATCTCCACTGCCAAGCAAGTGAACAGAGCGTCCGTCATAGATCAATGGAGCAGAATCTCATGATTTCCACACCCACATCACAACGCCATCCCGGAGCTGTGAACATGAGAACTGGCGCCATTCCAACCTCCCACACAACCCGCACCTTCCCTTCTCTCTCTCCCACCCCCCCCCCCCCCCTCCCTTGCTAAAGACAGGATTACCACTATCCACCAGATACCAAGAAGCACCGCAAGTCTGAAATTTAAGCTTTTACCAAAGTACTGTCTGGAGTCTCGTAAATAAACCCTGGCTACAATGTAATCCTTTACTAACAGGTCAGACTTACGCGAACAGATCCGCCACTTTCGAGCTCTTTTAACCTTAATCAATGAAGAAGTACTGCAAATCTATTTTAATCCCGCTGGAAACAATCACCATAGCAACGCCAACAAGCCCTGGCGGTTGTTCTTGGCGACGCACATGCCCTGGATTCTCTGCTGTAACATAATTTCTAATAAACCTTGGTGCCCTTCAATCCCTGATCAATGCAATCTATAAATAACGTGATAAAACAAATCCACTACTGTAGCCTACAAAGAACCTGTTTTAGAGTCCGATTAGGCCCAGGGTTTGCGGGAAATCATTTTGATGTTGCATGTATTTTATTTAATCTTGGCTGGTTTGTAAGTGCCATGGAGAAACCACCGTTTGCATTTCAACAAGCCACGGCTATTGTTTTCGTAAATGCCGGTGATCTCTGCTGCATTTAAGACGAGTCTTGCAAAGGTGGCGCCGCAAGCGCACGATCTCCTGTTTTTCTTTTGCACACGATCTCCCACTTTTATGCGCACGGAACCACCTGAATCCCATGCACACGTCACTCAATGAGTATGCGTACGCATGTCTGAATTTTCTTCTTTTTTCACAGTAAAGAAGGCAGGGTATTTATCATACAACCTGGAAATTCTGTTCGTAATTTCAGTGCAGTTTTCGAGTTTTTTCTTAAAAATGTCCTTTCTCGAAATTAAGGAATTGTTTCAATTTTTTTAACTAAATTGAAAATGTAAATACTGGTACCCCAGCGAAAGTTTACATGCAGGGCATCTGACCGTGAAATGCGCACTTCTATTTGCAAACTTCCTTTTTTTAGAAAAAAAAATTTTTCAAGGACATCGTGGCCAGCCATTTACCCGTTAGCAAAATGATAACCAGTCGGATAGCAATAATTACGCCTGGAATATTTTAGAGGGGGGATTTGGGCAGGAAAAAAATTCGATAATATTTTCCATTACATGCGTCAAAGTTTAGTGTGTTTTTTTTTTTTAAAGCTACAGTTTAAGAGCAACATCTTGTATTGTGGGTGCGGTAATGTGACGTCAGTCCTATTCTGGATGCACACCCACACGCCTTGCACTTGTAACCACCTGTCGTTGGAGTCAGCTCGGAGCGGTGATGTGACGTCAGTCCCATTCTGGACGTACACCCGTGCGCCTGGCACTTGTAACCGTCTCTCACACTTGACAGCTCCAAGCGGCTCTTCCCCAGTTCTACCCTTCTGCGCCAGTTCATCTGTTCGCCTGTGTTCGAAGCTTTTCACTGCTATAGCACATTTCTTCCCATAAAACCCTAGACTGGGATTCCCAGTCCTCTGTATCTACATGGTCTTTAGAGTGTCTTTGTTTCGAAGACACGGAAGGCCTTTTGCGACGATATCCCTCTTGCAGTTTGCCCCTTCCACCAAGGGATATATTTTTTAATGAATAACTATTGAAACCGTTGCAGCAGTGCGTCACTGCGTTAGCAACAGCGGAGTGATTTCATCAAGGGCCAGTTAGCAGCCCCATTTCACGACCATAGGACCTGCCACTTGGTAAAAGCACGTCATTTATGCCCATTTCAGGAGGTCAAAATTGGTTGGCAGAAAAAAACTACAGTGTATATTTGATAACTATAAACTGGCGGGTCAGCACGTGATCACGTGGTACAGGGATACCACTTCCAGCAAAAACCCTGAAAACTAAGGAACAAATTCACGTGATCTAACGCTATAGTTTATGACAGCGTCACCAGTCGGCAGTTTACCTCAATAAAAGATTAAAAGAATCTAATGATTAGGTTAATATTAAACAACATTTTGGTCCCTATTTCGAACGCTATGCAAGCGACTTACGAGGCATTAATACTGTACTGAGAAGCTTTTTTTTAAAACTTTCTCACAAAATCGAACGTTACTGCCGGAGGTAATTAACTGCTCTGATGCCTTTAGCATTAAAAATTGGGTTACCCAAAAAAAACAAAATAATAATACTAATGAACTAGGGCCTCTCGTTTACCACTTCTACGTGACCGGTGAAGGTCATTGGTGACGTTTATACCCCTCCCACCTCCTCCCACCAATCTCTAAATGCAATTTTTGACGAGTCACAAGTTACATTCATTTGCAGCCACAGTTAGCGAAAACAGGAGTACATCACTTCCTGAGGCATACTCATCAAGTGCGCAGAGCTCCAGCACATCTGCCAGCAGCTGCTCAAGCTTTACGTCTGCCAGCAGCTGCTCAAGCTTTACGTCTGCCAGCACCTGCTCAAGCTTTACGCCTGCCAGCAGCTGCCCAAGCTTTACGCCTGCCAGCAACTGCTTAAGCTTTCCGTCTGCCAGCAGCTGCTCAAGCTTTCCGTCTGCCAGCAGCTGCTCAAGCTTTCCGTCTGCCAGCAGCTGCTCAAGCTGTACGTCTGCCAGCAGCTGCTCAAGCTTTACGTCTGCCAGCAGCTGCCCAAGCTTTACGCCTGCCGGCAAGTGCTCAAGCTTTACGCCTGCCAGCAGCTGCTCAAGCTTTACGTCTGCCAGCAGCTGCTCAAGCTTTACGTCTTCCAGCAGCTGCCCAAGCTTTACGTCTGCCAGCAGCTGCCCAAGCTTTACGTCTGCCAGCAGCTGCTCAAATTTTTCGTCTGCCAGGCAGCTGTCCAAGCTTTACGTCTTCCAGCAGCTGCCCAAGCTTTACGTCTGCCAGCAGCTGCCCAAGCTTTACGTCTGCCAGCAGCTGCCCAAGCTTCACATCTGTGATGGGTCCACTGACGGATTAGCATTGCGCGTCTTGACACTCGCAACACTCAGTTATCTCCCTTTGCCCTGATCCATATCTCTGGGTTTGCTGTTTGACCTGATCCATATATCAGTGTCGGCCTTGAACCCGATCCATCTCCCAGGGTCCGCCCTTGAACCCGATGTACATCTCTGGGTCCGCGCCTGGACCCAGCCTTCCTCACAGTCACGTGACCAAGCCAATAAATAATGGACAGTAAGTGATGAAATTTCCATTCCATTTACCCGTATTATCTAACTTGGAGCCGTAAAGTGGTTAAAAAAAATCACTCCTATAAAAAGGCAACGCCATTCATGGGACCTTTTACGACCTTTTTCATGAGCAAATCGTAATTGGGACACGTGTAAGCCAAATGCTGAACTCAAATGATGCCATGCCAGAAATTTGTTTCCATTTCTTGTATTAGTAATGTAACAGAATCAACAGCTGGAAACATCGTACGAAATGCCTGTCGGAACTCTTCGAAAGGACCCATAAAACGCTCGACTGTTTCCGGAAGTATTCAGTGATAATCAGTGTCATTCTAGGGGCCACATCCCCTTTTGTTCTCCCACTTGCGTGTTGTCCAATCCCGAACACGTTTCTACTTTCACTGCATTAAGCAGACCTGGTCGCCTTGTTGCGGTTTTTTCGGTGGGTACTTTAAAACATTTTACCTATTTAACCAGTGTTCCAATTTGATCGTGGTTCTATTAACTTCTTTTCCTTTCCTTTACATCTAAACTGAAATGCGGACCATGTTGATGGATGGACACCCAACCGACACACACATCTACCCCTCCTCTTCGCACCTCTCCCTCCCCCCCCCCCCCCCACCGTCCCGCCCGTTAACCTCCATGAAAGCCACCACCATGCAGCAAACATTAAACACAACTCCTGTGCAATGAAATCCAGCAAAGAAAGAACACCTATCAAGTATTTATGAAATACTTTGTGTTTTATTGCTGCCGACATTCCTTGAACCACTATATATATTGCTGAATCAAGTAATAACCTTTACACAACCAGTAACCAACTGAATTTCTTTGTCAGACCCAAGGTTTTCTTAAAAGTTTCCCAGAGCTTCTTATGCATACAAGGGTAATAGTCGATTAGCATGTAACACGAGCAACAAAACTAAAGTGCTCACATGAATTAGAGGGCCATTTCGTGTGCCATTCAATTATTGTTTCATAAAGGTGACAAGCGGCAAAACACAGTGCAACTGTCGCTGGTACGAAATAGTGCAGGACTTGTTCCATTAATGGCCACTGACTTGCGCGGGATGGGTGTGTGTGGGGGGAGGGGGAGGGGAGGTATGGGGTAGGGATAGTATTTCACATGTGACGTAAACAACCCCACGTCATATGAGTGGAAGCTGACGCATCTTTTAATATACGAATGACTTCGTGAGGAATGAAAAGGGGCAACAACCTCAGCAGTGAAAAAAAACAGTCGTATTTTTATGTCGCCAAAAACATTCCCCGTCAACCTTTGTTCTCGTTAATCTTTCAAAACACTGCTACTGCAGTTATTCCTCGTGTACTTTTCAAAAATCAGTGTGAATTTAAGCCAAACTGAAATCAATGCATGAAAACAGTGACCATGCCTCCCCCCTCCCCCCCCGTCCATTACAATTCTCTGGCACGAGCGACACCCAATAAAACAGTGACCCTGCCTCCCTCCCCCCTCCTCCCCCCCCCCCACCCTTCCCGTCCATTCACAATGCTCGCGGACGAGTGGCACAGAATAAACAAATCTGCGATCAAATAAGGCAAGGATGTGAAAATTACCCGTAAATATGTGTAGTTTTTTGTATCTCTCTTTAGCATAAAGCTCCACCCCCCCCCCTCCCCCACCCCCCCCCCCCCCCCCCACCCTTCAACTCCCATATTCCTTTCCGCGAATCTGGTTTCCATTTTCCGACAGGAGTATTAGACAGAAATTTTTTTTTTCGTACCTAAAAAAAAAACAACAACAACAACAACACGGCAAGACTTGAACGCTCAATGCGTGTCACACTTTTACAGACAGAACTCATTACAGCAGACATATTTCGCTGCGAATTATCTCACTTGTGTTAGCTTGCTGAAAACACTCACGTCACATAGAAATGGCGCTATTTCATGACAACATTCTAGCATAGTCAAACAATCAAAGTGTATTACTGTCAAACCACACAGCTCACACAGCTGAAGTCTCCTGCTTCTGACAATGAAAGCCGTCCTGTCCAAAGCTACATAACACTAAGACTAGATACCGGAAGCTGATAGAAGTACGCAGATCCGACCGCGTTAAAACGAAAATCGCCTCCACACGGTATTCGAATATCAACCCGAATATCGAATAATTCTTTCTATTTAACAGACAGCGATTTTAGTCACTCTGCTGGGTATCAAAGAGGGATGAAATGGCCTTGCTCCCTTTGGGGGGCGATGGGGGGGGGGGAGGAGCGGCACCCATGTCCAAACATTTAAATAGGGGGTGGGGCACCCATGTCCAAATATTTAGATGGGTCTAATCAGTCAAGCACCAATTACATAATCGGAGATGTTTATTTTTCCCCATTGAACATCGGGTTCCATTTGGCACCATTTGCAGATTGTATTGCTTTTTTTTTGCACTAATTGCATCTTGCAAATTAGATAACGGTAATAAATTTAGCGGCGTTAAACAGTCGAAAAAAAACACCAAGTTAAACATAGAAACTAAGAATAATCATTGTTATGATCGAACCCGTTCTCCCCGTAACCGTAAAAATACAGCCACAGATGGAACCTGTGACACAAACTGATGAGGACTGTGACGAGAACTGATGAGAACTGTGACGAGACTTGTATCATCTGGCAGCGACTTCATGAGAACTTCCACATGGGAAATGTATACAAGTTGTCTGTGCGATCACGTGAGTGCTACACAGGGCGTTGCTCTCATATCTCGTGTTTCCGACTTCCGACAAAAAAAAAAAAAAAAAGAGTTGATGTTGCCTAACGAAATTGAGATAATGACGTGTCATGTTGCAGTGTGACACAGACGAAACAACGGAGACGGCACGATAGTCTGTCGCTGGCTTTGCACTTCGCCTCTGGCCTAATAATATCTTCTTAATATAATGGAACGTTGGAAATTGGACCAAACACAGGACTACGCCAAACTGGTCCAAATACGGGACTAGACTAAACTCGTCCAAATACGGGACTAAGCAAAACTAGTCTAAACACGGGACTACGCTGAACTGGGCCAAACACGGGACTACACTAAACTGGTCCAAACACGGCACTGCACTACACTGGTCCAAACACAGGACTACGCCAAACTGCTCCAAACACATAACTACACCAAACCGGTCCAAACACGGGACTACGCTAAACTGGTCCAAACACGGGAGTACGCCAAACTGGTCCAAACACGGGACTACGCCAAACTGCTCCAAACACAGAACTACACCAAACCGGTCCAAACACGGGACTACGCTAAACTGGTCCAAACACGGGAGTACGCCAAACTGGTCCAAACACGGGACTGCGCTAAACTGGTCCAAACACGGGACTACACCAAACTGGTTCAAACACGGGACTACGCCAAAATGGTCCAAACACGGGAGTACGCCAAACTGGTCCAAACACGGGACTGCGGTAAACTGGTCCAAACACGGGACTACGCGAAATTGGTCCAAACACGGGACTTCGCTTAACTGGTCCAAACGCGGAACTACGCTAAACTGGTTCAAACACAGGACTACGCCAAAATGGTCCAAACACGGGACTACGCTAAACTGGTCCAAACACGGGACTGTTCTAAACTGGTCCAAACACGGGACTACGCGAAACTGGTCCAAACACGGGACTTCGCTTAACTGGTCCAAACGCGGAACTACGCTAAACTGGTTCAAACACAGGACTACACCAAAATGGTCCAAACACGGGACTACGCCAAACTGGTCCAAACACGGGACTACGCTAAACTGGTTCAAACACGGGACCACGCCAAACTGGTCCAAACACGGGACTAAGCCAAACTGGTCCAAACACAGAACTACGCCAAACTGGTCCAAACACGGAACTACGCTAAACTGGTCCAAACACGGGACTGTGCTAAACTGGTCCAAACACGGAACTACGCCAAACTGGTCCAAACACGGGACTACGCTAAACTGGTTCAAACGCGGGACTGCACTACACTGGTAAAAAAACAGGACTATGCCAAACTGGTCCAAACACAGAACTACGCCAAACTGGTCCAAACACGGGACTACGCTAAACTGGTCCAAACACGGGAGTACGCCAAACTGGTCCAAACACGGGACTACGCCAAACTGCTCCAAACACAGAACTACACCAAACCGGTCCAAACACGGGACTACGCTAAACTGGTCCAAACACGGGAGTACGCCAAACTGGTCCAAACACGGGACTGCGCTAAACTGGTCCAAACACGGGACTACACCAAACTGGTTCAAACACGGGACTACGCCAAAATGGTCCAAACACGGGAGTACGCCAAACTGGTCCAAACACGGGACTGCGGTAAACTGGTCCAAACACGGGACTACGCTAAACAGCTCATTTCACCGAGGCGATCCTACTTTTGATGTTCTCTTTATTACAGAACATAATAACTAATGAACAGTGGTCATTCCCCCAAGCTGGAAGGGAGGGAGGGGGACTAGGCTCAAACTGACTAATAAAACAGTCTCAACTAACAGCCATCCAGTTGACTAGAATTATAGTGAACTTTCGTTCATAAACGTAAAAACTGAAAAAGCCCCCTCCTGCCCCCCCCCCCTCCTAATAACCATACTACTGCCAGACGACTGACTTACTGGGTTCGCCAATCATTTTTCGTTCGTTCGTAGCAAATACCAAACGAACATAAAAATGTGAGCTATGACCACGTGTTAGCTACTCCACTTTCTAATTTCCACTCAGTACTCCCAGGACTACCATAAATACGATGCACTACTTTGCTTCAGCTATCGAACCACACCAGTTATCCCACTTGCTCGTACATCTCTTGGTGTGTGACGTCACATCAGACCTAAGCATACGCTAGCCCACGGCAAGCACGCGCAGTGGAGGATTTTTTGTCCAAGTCCTTATATAATCAACTGCTTTGGTAGGTAAAATCAAAACCCCCTACCCCCCCCCCCCAATATAAACCCAACCCTCCAACCCCCCATCCCCCCCCCCCCCCCCAAAGAAAAAAAGAAGATAATCTGCGGATAATAGGGAAGGAACCACCCTGTCTGCCATTACCCCGAAAGTTAAATATCATCCAAAACTTAGGACGTGCACGATAGGTTTTGGTTTAGGTTCTATTGTCTGCGGATCACGTTCCTTGTCACGTCTCCTGTTCAGACGCTGTTTCAGGGTTGTAAACTAATCCCAGTGATGGCTAACCTGAGGCTTTTCAGGACCGCAAATCTCCATGCTGACCGACACTTCGTTATGCGCAAAAACGACAAAGAATAGCTACTGCAATTCAACGTTGATTGCACGTCGATGCGGAGTGACATTCTTGTTTACACAAGCTTCTGGTTTATTCCTTATATTGACATTCTTGTTTACACCAGATTCTGGTTTATTCCTTATATTGACATTCTTGTTTACATCAGCTTCTGGTTTATTCCTTATATCGGCATTCTTGTTTACATCAGCTTCTGCGTGGGTTTTGACTGCGTAAGTGAGCCGCGTTTTAAGTCACGCAATAAAATAGTTAAGGCTAAAAAAGACACGTATTTTTTAAAGTTTATATAAAGGTTTTAAACGGCAAACCACAAACACCTTCACCCTCATCCTTTTTAGACACATCATTCACTTCACATGAATCAAAAGACGACGAAATCGCACAATATTTAAACCTAAATTCTATAAATAATTATTTACGTGCAAATTTCAGCAGCTTTGGTCAGTTTTTTTTTTCTTTCAAGGTGGAAAAAAAAACACACGGTTTTCCCGCCTCGCAAAAATACCTTTTTGCCAGTCAAATGTGGAGAAAACCGCCGCTTTCGGCAACAACCCACTACTAACGCGTTATGTCTGCCTTAAGCCACACCATTCTGTCAATCATTCTTTACTTATTGGTCAATTTATATGAATTCTGTTGTCTTAAGGTATGCCTTCATAGCAGTGTGCCTTTAACACAGACCCGTGACGTCACGCAACCGCCGTCACGTTTCACCTTATTATTTTGGGTGCACGAGCACTGCTCGTGAGCAGTGTAAACCTTAGAATTACGCGTCGTAATAAGGCGTACACGGAACAGTGTGCATCTCAATCGACGCACCCATGACGTGGCTGTCACTCAGTTCCCAGACCAGCTTTTAACTGGTCAAATACTTAATGCTCAATAGCCTATCGCAAGTAAGTCTGACAAGTAAAAATGCTTTCCTTGCCTTGAATACCATCCCAGTTTTGTCTGGACATTACTTCAATTACCAACCTGTCAATAGTTCAAGAGTGTCTGTTTCGCCCTATTTACTTATGAGTAAAATTATAAAGTCAGCCATTGACATCCCAGTATTTTCCTTTTTTCAATTTATGAAACTTTTTTCCATTTTTTTGCTGGCTGGTTTCTTCCAGTTTTTTTTTTTTTTTTTTTTTTGTACATGGACAAAAATTGGTTTTGCCTTGAAAAAATAACAACCCTGAATTTCAGCAAAGGCGTCGAATAAATAAATGGTAAATAATATCTCCAACATTTACGGACACTCATCATCGAGGCTGATAAATGGTGTGGACTAAACGTAGCACTGAGGCGGCCAGTTTTCCTTTTCAACAGGCTACGATTGTCGTAAGCTTTTGTTTTTGGAAAATATCCCTTTTTCACTATTCTGTTGTGTTTTCAGTTGAAGGATTCCGTTTCTTTAAGCCTTGATTTATTGCCGTGTTTGGGCGTTGATAAATTCATCAGGGGCCCGGCGGGATCAGGAGTTACCCTGCCTCTGTTCGAGCAAAGCTACGCCGACTTTAAATATGAAATCCAACCGTCATCATGATCAACATCAACAATTTTTCGCCCAAACATTGAATAGGGAGGTGGCAAGGGACTGTCCACTTCATTTCAAGCACCTGAAGATGGCGGTGGTTTGAGTACTGTGAGGGGTGAAGGGGGGAGGAGGTAGCGGGCTGTCCCCTTTACATCACGTGTCTGAACAGCAGGGCATCTAAGGCACATTTTCACTTACTCTGCTGAGACACTTACTCTGCTGCACTCACACTAGGGACACGCGCACTTGCTCTGTGGGGACACATGCACTCAAGTCAAGGACGCGCGCACTTACTAAGCGGGACCCACGCCCTCACGTCAAAAGCAGGTGCATTAATTCAGCGGGGACACGTGCACTCACGCAAAGGACATGCGAACTTACTCAGCGGAAACGCAAGCACTCATGCTAAGGACACGTGCACTTACTCTGCGGGGACACATACACTCACGCTGAGGATATGTGCACTTACTCTGTCGGGACACATGCACTCACACTGAGGACACGCGCCCTTGCTCAGCGGGGACACATGTACTCATGCTAAGGACGCGCGCACTTATTCAGCGGAAACGCATGCACTCATGCTAAGGACATGTGCACTTACTCAGCCGGGACACACGCACTCACACTGAGGACACGTGCACTTACTCAGCGCGGGGACACATGCACTCACACTGAGGACACGCGCGCTCACTCTGCCGGGACACACGCACTCAGACTGAGGACACGTGCACTTACTCTGCGGGCAGGTCCGGCGCATCCTGGCTCTGGCCCGGCACATCGACGTGCACCCACACTGTCCTGCCCCGGATGTTCGCCATTGCCTCGTGACCAATGAAATCGTAGTACATCGTGTCTGTAGGGAAGAAAAAGACGATCTGAAAGTTTGTGAGAAATCAGTTCTGCATAATACGGCACTGTCTGATTGGCCACAAGTGTATCGGACCTTTTGTTTCTTTTTCGTTCGGGTGAGTTTTATGTTTCTCTAAAGATTGATATGACATTTGACCCTGGGTTCACTATCTCAACTGACAACAATGAGCGATCATAAATTACTACCAATTGTAGCCCTTCTAAAAGCAATTCATACACCAGTTCAAAATGAGTAGGCTAAGTTCAACTCACGGTCACATCCAAGGTCATGAACTGTCAGTATTACAACTTCTGAACTCGATCGCGTGCCCTACAACAAAACATCTAAGTCTTTCAACCGCCGAGCAAAGAGACACAACATTTAATCAAGGTCAAGACCTCAAGGTCACGAAATATGAACAACAATAGTTGTTCTAACATTTCAAGTTTACAAACGCCGCAGGAATTCTAAAAATAAACCATAACAATAATTCAACGTTTAATGAGCAAACGCTACAAAGCCACCCCACAAAGCCAAAATATTCTAGTCACTTCAGCTCAATTACTGCTATATACGCAATGAAATTATATCGGTTCACATGATCGTGTAGGTCCCCTTTGTGTACCTGACCAAAGCGTAAACACCAATCAAATCAGTCAAGACTTGTAAACACATAGATCATTTCCCCATATTTGGCAAAGTAATTGCTACTTTGATAAACCAGCACTGTCAAATCTGAACTAAAAATAATCTTCACTTATTTACAACCATAAATCATGTCGACTCCTGTGCAGCTATTTAGGGTTTACATTCGTGCTACTTCAGTGCCATTTAAGTTGCGTTCTCCCGCACCCCATAAATTTAAAAATAGATAAAACCTAATCTTACCACGAAGGTGGGTGCAACGAATGGCCCACAAAACTATGTAAAGTTAGAATGAAATAGAACTAAAGTCGACTTGAAACAAGCAGAGTTGGCGCGTCAACCGAATTAGGTCGAGATAATGCCATAAAGATGTTCTACCCTCATCCAGTGTTGGCAGGTTTCTCCCTGACTTTTCTACTCATGATCCAAGAAAAATCCGTTCTCTGTCACTCTGTGTCAAAGTAATGACATGCTTATCTTTCAGTTACTGTCGTATGCTAAATGCATTTACTGCGGGAACGAGCAGTTGGCAAAAGCTCATCGTGCAAAAGTACACCTAGCTAGATGCACTAAACGTGAGGGAAATGTGCCAAATGTCGATGATACGCCAGTTTTCGTGCCTATTGCAGGGTTCGTTCGAGGGCGCTTTTACGCGTTATTGTTCGCATCGAAAATCAGATAAGACGCACGAAAATCGAGGCCGCGCGTGTGGAAAACGCACGTGGGAAAGAGAAAACGCGGGAAAATCAAGGGCGCGTGTTTGCCTTTTTTTTAATTTGATTTTTTTTCTCTTACATATTTTAAAGAGAACCATTAACTCATTGATTCGGCCGCTCCACTGTTGAACAAATGTTGAAGAAAAATAAAACGGCAGTTATAGAGTATTTTCTGTAAATTACATTCCTTTTTGTTTGTGTTTTCACACGCGCTTCGTAGCATCGAAGGGAATGAGAAGAAACTGTGCATTCGCTCAGTTGGGACATCTACGTGTGACAATGGCAAAACATATATCCAAACGCGCACTTAAGAGAAAAAAAACGCATAAAAAATGAGGGCGCGCGTTTTAAACGCGCCGCCAAGCGGCCCTAGGACGAACCCTGCTATTGTAGAGGATACACCTGCCACGGCGCGAAAAAGGGAAAGATCTGCATCACCAGCACAGAAGCGACAATCTGTTCCGATGCCATCTGTGCCACCGAGTATGGAAAGCGATGTTTTCAAAACACCGGGAAAAGTTGAAGCACATATTGATAGTCAAGTGGCCAGGCTGTTCTATGCGTGTAACATCCCCTTCAATGTTGTCGAGCATCCAGAATTCATCAAAACTGAGAGGGTGTTTTCGAACTTCAGCGCCATACGTTCGAAAGTACAAAAACCGATTAGGCAATGATAAAGCCGCCAAGCTTGTTTTGCTGCTACCGAATGCCACAAGGATTAAATGAGATTAATTACAAAGTGCAACTTAAATGACTGATTCGACTGCTTCAATGTTCCGCCTTCAAGCAGATTGGTCAATGTGTGAACAGTTTAAAGAAAGTTTTGAAATATTATATAGATTTTGGTTACAATGCAGGTTTTTCCCCTATTTCTCCCCTGGGGAGGGGGAGAAAGGTATTTCTCCCCGGGAGAAACGTAACCCTGCCCTTACCATTTCTTCATAATTTATCCCCAAAATTGCAGTCGAAACGGCACCTCTATCGGAAAGGTCCTAAAGTAGGAATTGGCCTGTAACCTCATACAAGTTATGACAGGTTTTCACACTTTCGAAATTGTAAACATGGGAAAGACTAAAAATGCACTGGTCCCCTAATGGCCTTTTCGGTAGAGCAAGGAAGCAATCTAAAGCTTTAAAGCACATCCCTCTTAAGCTGGTATATGCATCAATTTTTTTCATACACCAAACAGCCACACGCCTAATTTCTTTTCTAGACACTAAAATGTAAAGCTTGTACTATAAGTTAAAGCCCGGGTTTCAAGAACAAAACTCTGTCGACGATTAATTCAATCTGCTGAATGCTGATACAGAGTACCTCAACAGAAAAATATTTCAACTCCCGCGAAAGGCGACGTGTGGAGGGTAACGTTTACATTTTACAGTGATACGACGAGAAGACTGAACATAACGTTCGAGTTTGGTTTTGGTTTAAAAAAGAAAAAAGAGGTGCGATTTTTGTTAAACTCTGTGATATTAACAAACGTGCTCTACTCCTCCCCACCTCAAATAACGTCACTTTTTGGTGACGTGTAGACTGCCGACCGCTCCACCTTGTGGTACGAAGACACTGGGGCCACAACCACTGTGTGACATTCATATCGCGAAATGGTGCATGGACTTGTACGTATATGTGTAATCATCGGCCTTCATGGATAGCAGTGTAATAATGGAACTACGCCAGGGTAAAGCGCACGATAACAGCTATGCTATTGAGTACAACATTCTTAAAAAATCAATCCTTTCACCAAAAACATGCGCGCTTGGCTATGAATAAGCCTGTTGTAGCACGTAAATAGCACTTTTTTAACTCAGTGTTGTGACTTATGATGTCACATGGACAAGGCTGTAAGGAAAGAGGCCATGTTTATCTGACCTACTTTTGCACATGTTGCATGTGGTAAAGTGATTGACTTTAGCTCTTTGAATTGTTATCCATACTTTCAACGCGTGCTATGCAAATAATTCCCCCCGGGGAGAGTTTATTTCATAGCTTCCACTCGAGAACTCATTATCAAAATGGAAATGAAATACATTTTAGCTTGGAATGTGCCATGGCTGCCAAACAGGTTTCGAAAAGGAAGAGAATAACCCGGGAGGGACAGCATTACGCTTTTGCGACCCGCTGACAGTTCAATAAATGTTACTTCAACCGCATCACGCAAAATGAGACGATCACATGTAAGCACAAAAATTACCCGGAAATATTAAAGGCACACTGCAGTAATTAACGTTTCTTCATTCACACTTCTCTGCACTGTTTTTTTTTTTTACATCAAATATCTTGCACTTATTTAAAACATCAAGAGCAACTGTTCAAATCGTGCTTTAATTTTTAGAAACGCATTTACACTACGAATCTGTTGAAGCATTTCTGTTGTTTCTAAATCCTTTCAATGGAGGTTCAATACACGAGTTGAAACCCATACTTTTTTTGTTAGCTTCGCTATTCTACATAACGACTTTGCACTGTATGTTTTTATTAAAACTACCGCCTCACTGGCCTTGACTTATAGATGTATATGGATTTGTCTTCTGTCCCGGAAGCATTTTTTTCCAGCTACGAAAACAACCTGGGGTTGTTCTTGAGCTCGTCGAATTCGACGGAAAATTGTGAGCCGAGAAATTAGTGATATTTTGGGGCCAAAGACAACCAGAGCCAAAGCATGGTAAGGGCTGTAGTGTGTTAATTCGCGAGCGCCGAAAAGCGCAAAAGCGAAAATTTTACACTTGATAACTTAAAATCTCCACATTATCTGCAAGTACCAAGTCCTCCCCCCCCCCCCTCCTCTAGGTAAAAAAAAAATTATTTCAGAATTCAGCTGATATCGAAGACCACAAATTTCAGCTCAAAATCGACGAATTTCCGTCTATCGACGGAAAAACGACCCCTGCACAATGATTTCCGATGCATTGGATTTATCAATATTGGCCCAACAGTTAGGCATCAGAAAAGATGACAACGGCAACAGAACCGACAATGACTTTTGCATTTAAATCTATCATTCGGCGGTATTTTCGATCATTAGCCATTCTCAAAACAGATTCATAAAAGTTCAGCCACAATAACTTGACTTACCTGAACATAGACATTAAGAATTCCAACGTTTGGGCAGTTGATTTCATGATGTTCTGTTGTTGGCAACACTTTGTGATCACGAGTACCATCAACTGCCATGTCATTGACGCACGGCGGTGATCCTTCCTCTGCGAGCATCTGAACAATTGAACTTTAAACTGAAAAAGCCAGCCTATAATGAATGCTAACTTGTGCTAAAACATGGTAAATACTTTAACTCCACCAGCTTAGACCTTCAGGGGAAGAGTAAGAAATTATAAACTGAGATATCAATTGAAACTCATCGCCTACTTTTGCATCCACTTTCATTCAGCTAGGAACGGGAAACATAAAACAAGTACACATTACTTTGGGGCTATTGGTTACATGAACGACTAAGGTGAGAGTACTAAGACTTCATAATTTTTGGCTCATCTGAAACAACTATCAGAATCCAAGTGGAGAAAAAAATAAAGGAAACAGTTAAGAAAAGTTTTTTGCGCCCAAACAACGTCATTGTTGTCCCTCCCAACTTGCCACGGCAAAACCCTTGCAGCTGGCTGACCGATCTGCTCTTGTGACGGTGGTGTGTTGTAAAGAATCATCCTATGCCACACAAAGATAGCAAGAGTATAATTTAGGGCTGAATCTAATTATAATCATATAATTGTTCCATGATATAATTTCCTGACATTTCTCTGACATATTCCATGGCAATTATCTGCCTTTTTCAGCAAGATAAAATTCCCTGACTTTCCCTGACAAAAACATATTTCGAGGTTAACCCTGATAATTATGAACCCTTAAATTAGTCCCAGCCTACCCTTTCCAACTTAAAACAGAAAGGAAGGTAACAAATCATCTGGCCTGACAACAGGCACCAAAATCGGTGCAACTACGAAAAATTCCCGCAGTATTTTGGCATATGTCTGTGCCTGTTTCACTGGCCGTATACAAGTGGCAGAACGACTGGTCATAACAGACCCAATAATTTGGTGACACCGAAAAAAGAATATCTTGCGTTGCTGAAAACAATTTTCATTTGTCACGTTTCGCAAAATAACGAATGGTTGAGTCGGAAGGGATGCCAAATTTGCAGCTGGTTCATTTAATGTAGTCGGAATATAACATTTTGTTGTCACCAATTATAATCCAATCTAACTTAGTTTATCCGCTCTCCTTGTACGAGAACGAGGGGGGGGAGAGAAAGAATGGTTACAGTAGATCCAAATTGGTGAAATGAAAAAGAACATCTTCCGTAGTGAAAAACAAATTTAGTTTGTCGAATATGACAAAATGGTGCATATTTAAGTCGATAGGGTTACAAAAGTTGCAGCTGGCTTATTTAGTGGAGTTCGAATTTAGTATTTTGTTGTCACCAATTACGATCTACTCTAGCCAAATCTATCTCCTGTCCCTCTGCGTTCAAGTACCATATGTGATTATGCGGATTACAAGCCGCAGATTTTATGGATAAGTCTAAAAAAATAATGCAAAAATAAGTGACATCTCCTCTTATTAAGATTTATCGATACTAATGACACTTACTGGTGCTTTATCCTGATCAGACATCTTGCCAACTGATTGCTTTCAGTGCGTTAAAACGTTAAAATAACTTCTACTGTTGAAAATGACGCTGTGTATGTTGTTGTTTGCAGATATAAACATTACGGAAATGTACGGATATCACCGAAGCTCGAGCACCTGCTGGATACTATCCCGTTTTTAATCCATACAACAAAAGCGGAAAACTATTTTGGGCATAGTATTCCATTTAAGTCAAAGTCAAAGTGTTTTTATTTCCTGAATATTACAAGGACAGCTAGACAATTATATTAATGCAAATAGCTGAATTACAAATCTAACAGCTAGAAACAAAATCAACAGAATATTATCTTATTAAACACGTCGTACTGCTATGTCAATTGCAAACATGATTGTTTGCTACAATACTATGTTTCCCATATGAAACTTGATAGTTCTACTATGTTTCAGGAAAAGAAGCCCTGAGAAGTTATCAACTTGTGTCAACAGGGCCACAATTTCCGAGCTAAGGAAATTGTCTTATCATAAGGATGACGGAATTCCAAAAACGCGTTTTTTTTTTTTCATTATTCGTTGTTGGAGATAAACTTCGATTTAAGAGCAGCATTGAACACATTTACTGCATATAAGCTGCTAATGCCTATGAGTTTATGCATATATTTTAATGTCTTGTATATTTGCATTATAACTGCTAAGAGTAAGAGACTACTAATAATACATAACATATCGGATAACGGTCATTGATTCAGAATTAGTCTTCTTGATATGAACTCAACAGAGACCTACTGTAATTGGGCTTGAACAAATTCGCCGTTTTGCATTCCCTTAAATCTATGTTCAGGTTGTTCCAAATTTTACTACCCACACTAGATGAACTATATGACTTTAACGTTGTCCCTTTATATGTGACGTAAAGATGTCCTTGCTGTCTTGTACAGAAAAGATTCACTATAAAATATGTTACAGCCTAGGTGGAAGTTTCGAATTACACACTTTATACATAACAACTGCAGTGCCCAATTCTCACAATATCTTGGAAATTTAGAAGCTTTAAGTTATAGAACAATAGTTTTGTATGACTATGGTATTCGGATCGAGCAACTATTCTTATAGCTGTCTTTTGTAATATCGAGATATCGTTCAAATTGCTCGGATATCTATTGCCAAGTTTCGCAACAGTTTGTCAAATAAGGCAATATTAAAGTACAATACAATGCAGTGAGAGCACTGCTATCAAGCAAATTGTAAACCTTATACAATAAGGCAACATTTTCGGCTACCTTATTTTTCAAATTCTGTATTTCGGCATTCCACGTGAATTTAGAATCAAGTATTACTCACAAAAACTTAGTTGAGTAGACTTTCTCGATATCAACCCCATTGATACTGACAAGAACATTGCTAAGGTTTAATTTCTTGCTGATCACAATAACATTTGTCTTACTCACATTAAGTGGTAATTTGTTTACTTTAAACCAGTGATCTGGTTTTGCTAATGCAGTACTCATAATCTCGTATACTTCATGAACATCTTTACCGAACAGGAATATATCTGTGTCGTCAGAACAAAATTCAAAATTTTGAGACATTACATAAGTCGTTTGATATATGAAATAAACAGTAATGGACTTAGGATATACCCCTGCGGTACTACACATTGGACACCTAGGGTACTGAAGCTTGCCTCTTTACACAGTACATACTGAAGTCTATAAGATAAAAGCTTTTCAACCAATACAAAGGAGTGCCTCTAAAACCATAACTTAGCAATTTATTCAAGAGTATATGATGATTTAAGGTATCAAAGGCCTTTTTAGGTCAATTAAAACCGCAACAGCAACATTCTGGTAGTCATTACTTATTGTAACTTCCTCAGTTAGATCCATAATTGGCAGTGAAGTAGACAGATTATGTTTGAACCCGTACCGATCATTACATAATATTTTTGTTAATATAAATAATTAATCTATTATTGAACAGTTTCTCAACGACTTTTAAGAACTGGGGAAGTCAAAACACAGGCCTGTAATTGGGGAACAAATTATTATAACCTGATTTTAAAATAGGAAATACTTTGGCAACTTTCATTTTATCTGGGAAGATTCCGTATTTAAATGACTTATTACAAACGTGTGTAAAAAAGTTTAGCTATCTCAAGCATTTAATTTTTTAATATACATATATCGTCAGAGGAGCCATTGTCATCCCATCTCCTATTTTCTAAAAGAGAGGAATCAAAAGCAAAAAGCTGAATTGTATGATATTCAATGTACGACCCGTCGCAGTGGCATGTTATACTACGTGTAAAACTGGAATGTCTAAACACCCGACCATGGTATAAGACGCCACTGCGCAGAGTCGCCACTACAACAGTCGCGTGATGGGTCAAACGACGCGCTGTCATTACACTTCCGAACAGTGCCTCAACCCAGAGTCTATTTAGTGGCCTTCTTCTTCTTCTAGTAAGGCTTCTTTCCACTAGAAGAAGGAGGAGGACTATTAAGAATCACTGATTCAGCAGCAACAAGGCTATGCAAATTATTTAACACATCAGTTATATACTCTTGCAAATATTGATTAATAAACGTGTTTGGTGAGGCCCACCAGCTAACCCATAATAACTCACACATTAATACACCATTAGCGTTACGCAAGAAGTGCTCTACATGTCAAACCTGATGAGTTTTAATCAACAATCGCTTTTGAATCACATCTTCAGATTCGTTAATTATATCTCCATATGCTATGGTTATCTTGATATAACTATAAATAGACACTTTGTTAAGACGTACCGTAATACTACGCATGAAAGATATAAACAAACGACGCTGTAACGTTGTACGATGAGTACTTGATCGTTTACTTTATCCGGGTAGTAGGAAAATGAGGCATAACGACGTAGTGTCGACACTGTCGCGTGATCTCACACCCGGCAAGACTGGTATCACAATCTGCTTAATTTTAATTTCGAAAATATAAGTTTGTAGACTAGAAGCCATCACCATGGGGTTTCCAATGTATTAATATTGGTTATGGCGATCCATAAAAATTCTTTTGAATACATAGCACCACATGGGAACCACTAACAGGTGCCCTGTTGCTATGTTTACTATGCCTGCCAACCAACCGACCAATCAGCGTACGCTGCAGTTACTATCATCTGATCAAGCCATTCCCTACTTATCGCGATCCGAATAAAAGGAGTTTTTTCTCCACTTAACCTTTGAAAAAAATGACGGATCAAACTCAAGGTAATGCATACTGTTATGGATATTATTGATCTTGGTTATATTTACTGCGTATACAGTAAGTCTAATCTTGCTTTGTGTACGTTTTTCTGTGTTTGCTGACTTTGCTGATTCCTACACTTTGAGTTCTGGGTTTTGTCAGACTGGCTTTCGTTCGGTAAATGCTTCCCAGCCATCAGAACGTAGTGTGGGTCATGCGTAATAGGCATTTCGATGGTTTTCGGGCGATTTTCTCGGTTATCCATTTCGAGTTTTTCCCTACTGTCAGCACACAGTTTGCATTGCGTGAGCTCTGTAAACGGGAAAGTTTCCACTTTCCGCCGTCCTTCTTTCCTTCTGCCAGTACCAGGGCATTGTAGGAGAGCTGGACTAGCAGTCGTTCTTGGCTCCCCGAAGTTTTGTCTTCTTTTGACTCTAGACCACGGCAACTTTCTCAAGGCAGTTGCTTACACTTTCCTCTTACTGTGGTTGTACACGCCTTTTCTGCTTCAGAAAGGTGTTTATCACATATAAGAGTAGTGTAGCTGGTAGCTAGACACATTTGCCTCGGTGTGAAATCGATCATGTATTTGGTACAGCGGCGTCATACCTTTATCAGGTACGACATTCCGACACCATGTCTGTTGGAACAATTCCGGCTGCTCAAACAGCTCCGAGGTTGTATCCTTACGGGCGTGTGGTGTGGAGTTAGCGTGGACCTGTGTTCCCTGTACGGGTAGTAACTCCGTGTTAGGTACTCCACGCTGTGTTGGCGGAACGGCTCCGACTCGGAGTGCCACCGAATTGGAGTGCCACCGCCCCGGAATGGTTCCCACTCGGAATGCAACCGACTCGGAATATGTCCGGTTCGGCAGGCCACGGGTCTGGAATGCCACCGTATCGGAATATCTTCCATTCGGAATGCCTCCTTTTCGTGGTACTCACGGGTTGGTTTGCTTCCCGCTCCAGTACGTGGTGCGTCGGATTGCCAACGACTTCTGGAGTGCCGTCTTCTTGTCGTGTTGTTGGTAATGCTCTTTGCTTCCTTTTTCGATGGTCTGTGTGCTTTGTTCCGTTGTGCAAACACTACCTCGGTTTACCGACTCGCTCTGGTAATTTTCAAAAAAAACCGGAAAACGTAACAGTTTAATGATTATAAGATTGCTTACTTCTCTTTGATCATTAATGTATTCTGTTTCTGCACATATTTCTTGAAACACTTGTTGTATGTTGCTGTTCTCTGCTTGTCGCTGCAGATGCCGGAATCGTGAGCTCACATCAAGCGTGCTGGCGATCCACATTCGCGTTGTCCCTCCTGTATTCGCCGCTGGGGCATTCAACCATGTACACTGGAAAACCGTTGTGATCAGTGCGCGTATTTGGACGATTCTATGTTTGCATTTATTCTCAAGCAACAGAAGTTTGCAAGGGTACGGAACAGGGGTCGCAGACGCTCCAAGAGTGATAAGTCTTTGGCATCGGTGCAACGGCTTTCTCCCCCACTTTGCCGTCCACGATGGCGTTGGATACGGATACCCAGGAGGTGTTACAAGCACAGAATATGATTCTTAAGACTATTCCGTTATCCCTCTACAGTCTGCGGATTCTGAGCAGCAGGGACTTATTCCGCAACAGGGGCAAATTGATGTTACTGCTCCCATTGGAACAGTGTTAGTGACTGAAACTTCAGCACTGCAGGCCCCCCTTCCACATTTTGTGTATGTTCCATTGCACAGGGATATCGTGACTGATAAGGAAGAAGTACCCCATGTGCCATCGTCGCAGCCATCGTCGGTCGCTGGGGAGTTAGACAGTGCCATCTGTATTGATATTGTTACAAATGTGTTGCGAAAGTCGTCCCCTCGGAGAAAGGAACTGTCTCCCTTGAAAAATTTCGTATTGAGTCTTAACCTGCATCCGAACACGTTGCTTCATGCAACCGACGATGAATTGAAGATGTTACGCAGTTTGGCTTCAGGTTGGGATCAGTGGCGTCGACTATGTTACGCCTCAACTCTGCTCCGCCGGCCACGGTGACAACTCAGTCATCTTCACCTAAGGATTGGCAGTTGCATCTACCTCCTCTTCCCCTCATTGAGAATTCAGCCGTTGACTGGTAAACCCAGTGCGTTACGAAGGACAACAGTCTATAATTCTTCAGCGGAGTCGGCACAGGATAACTCTTCGTCTTGCGAAGAGAAACAACCATTGTTCAGTGAACATATTCAACCGGAAGTTTCTGAGTCTCCCGTCGTGGCTGTGATGACTTCGATCATAGCCTCTTTCTCTGTCACAAGCTACAGTGTCGAATGCTGCGCAAGCTTAGCGTATCAGCACTCGCCTCGAGAGGACTTTAGTTCTTTCAGACCAGTACGTACTCTTACGCCGCCAGACATGGAGTTTCCACCGGAACAATGGGAGGAGGCTTCCACTACGGATTTTTTGGCAATGGATTTTCCCTTTAGAGATATTCTTAAGTTTATTGCCGACAATTCTGAAGCCTCCCTAGTGACTTTACAACAACAGGTCAGTCGCTCAGCCCTCTTTTTGGCGGCTCAAGCGAAGCCTCATCAGCGGTAGGACTTCATGGCGTTGTCTACAGCTCTCTGCGTCATTAGTGTCTTACAGGCACGCATAGAAGAACTGCAGAACTGTTACCATCAAAGGTACTGCATTTGAAGACGGCAGCTTACCAGTCCAGTGATGGTGCTCTGCGTGTACAACCGCTGGTGTATCCCAGGGATATGGCTCCTTAGCTTCCTAAGATTACTTCCGACTCAAACATGCGCTAGCAGAACGTGACTGTAGACATTTGGAGGAGACGGTCATGAAGGCAATGCGCACCCTGTCTTTTCAAGACGCAGTATTACAAGCACTCCGCAGGTTTGTCGATCCGGGCACCAATGTGCTGTTTGATCGTGTGTTCGACTCAGTAGTGGCGGCATCGTCGGACTTATTAAAGTTAAATGCTTATTTACTGTCTTCCTTGGTTATTCTGCGCAGGGATCAAGTATTGCCACACTCGCTTATTGCAGCGGTAGATGCCAGGAAGTTGTGGTTTGCTCCCATTGGCAATCAGTCGGACTTGTTCCCACCGCAGATCCTCAAGTCGAGTATTGAGGCGGCGCGTGTGCACCCACAAGATGCTCTGATGCGCACTGTTCCGTCGAAGAAACGTCATACGGTGTCTTTACCTACAATTACGCCACGGGAGAGGTCCACTTCTTCGCCAGTGTCGACACCTACGCCAAAGAAAATAAACTTGACTCTAAAAAGCAAGCTACCATTCCTAAGCAGTGGTAGCAACCAATTAAAGTATCCGGCAGAGATCGCAAGATCGGTTGGTCCATGTTACGAATTGAACTTAGATGTGCCCGTAGGCGGAAGGCTAAAGAATTTCTGGCCAGCCTGGCAGGCTTTGGGAGCTCCCAAAAATGTGGTTCGGTTGTTACGATGGGGGTACCCTCTGCCGTTTGCGTTGGGGTGCCAAATTTTGCCACCGCTTGCCAGGCTTCACAATTCTTCCTTAGTGGCAACGTATCACGATCGAGACAACCAATGTGCGTTGCAAGAGATGATTCACGATTTTTGTAGTAAAAAGCCATTGAAAAGATACCATTAGGCGCACCGGCGTTTTTTGGTCGTGTTTTTCTGGTTCCCAAAAAATCTTGGGGTTGGCGGCTTGTCATAGACTTGTCGCAACTCAATCAATTTCTCCATCTCAAGTCGTTCACGATTGATATTCTACAATTGATCAATTCTACCCTGACACAGGGCATGTGGGCCGTGTCGGTGGATCTGTCAGATGCATATCTACGTATTCCCATACATCAATCAGCGTCCATATCTCGCATTTACCTTAGCGGATCAAATCCATTGGTGTGTTGCCCTATCGTTCCGGCTAACCACTGCTCCGTTAGTGTTTACTCGGGCTATAGCGGTACTCAAGAGGTGGAGTCTCAAAGAAGGGTTTCTGTTGTTCCAATATTTCGACGATTGGTTGTTAGCGAATGCGGACAGGCCATTGCTCCTAGCACAATTAGAGCTTTTGTTGAGTCGCTGCAGCGCTCTGGGTTTGTTGGTCAATTACAGTAAGTCGAAACTTATTCCAACGCAGAAGATCACGTTTCTCGGAGAGTTACTGGACTTTGTGTGCGCCGGGGCTCTTCACCCACAGGACACATTATGCAAGATTATGTGTCTCATTGCCAGGGTGGTTTCTACGCCCAGGCCTCAGGTCGCACAACTGGAGTCCCTTCTAGGTTTGCTTGTGGCAACGGAAAAGACGTTCGAGCTGGGCAGATGTCACTTTCGCGAGTTTCAGCGTATAGTTCTCAAGGCTTTGCGTCACGGCAGGTTACCGGGCCATCGTGTAACGTTGTCATTCGTAGCTCTTTATTATTTGGATTGGGGGTCGTGTAAAACCAATCTTTTGATAGGTGTGCCGTTTTCTCGGTCAGCTCCATCGAGGCAAGTGCAGACGGAAGCGTCTTTTTTGTTTTTAAACGTTCATTACCAAATCAAAGACCAGGACCCGACACTAGACGCCACATACTTTTCACCCCAGCACACTCACGCTTCCATCTGATGACAAGAGACAGACTACACAGACGGCACAATTTGCAACCGCTGGATGTCACAGCATCCACATTTACTCTATGTGTTTTTAAATTATTTCACAAAAGCAATAATTCATATATATATTACATGTTCATGTATATTTTATTCTATCACCTTCCTCACAGTGCTCGCATAAAGAGAAAATCCTGTTAAAATGTGATATTATTTAACGGAATTTGAAATAAAGGAATTATTTAACCGTCTGAATGCGTTTCCTGTGAGATTACTGTCCATAGAAAGCTTCGCTTTTTTCAACGATGTTTTGTAATGTTCTCACTTTTTGAGAAATTTTGGTTTCGAAAGATAGATTTTATCAACTTGCACTCTTTTGTAAATTTCGTTCAGTAAAACGGTACAAGAAAACTTCTTTCTATAGCCTCGTATGTAACAAATGTAGAATTTAATAATGATAATAATATGATTAAGCGCCGAAAATAAAGTCATTTGGGCTAATATTATTGTAAAATTTCTTTCCGGATCTATCTGAGTAAAGATTTCATCTAACCATGCTTTTGTTTTAGAGCACTTAGTTAAAGCATGTGCTACTGAGTCTGATTCACGACTGTTACAAATCTCACAGGTTTCACTTGTCCTTATTCCCCATTTAAAAAGATTTGATCCACAATGGTTAACATTGTGAATAATTTTAAATTGTAAGGATAATAATTTGGGTTCATTTGTACTCATTTTTGCTTGTTTTAGGCTATTACAAAATGTGGTTTCCTCTATATCATCGATTTGAAGCCATTTTCGTGATTGTGTAGGGTGTGTTGATACTACAGATAAAAATTCGTTATAAAAGAACTTACTTTTTACTTTAGATATATTGGTTTTGATTCTACTGCTAAATTGAAATATATAACTATTAAAGTTTATTGTTGGTCTAATTGTGCCTGATGCGTCGGCTAACACAGAGCCTCTATTAATTGATTTTTGGATGGCACTTATCAACCCAGAGTATTTTTAGTAATTAGTTTTAATTTATATTTATGTAGAAAATTTTCACAAGTCAAAAATTGGCCATGATTGTCCAATAGATCTTGAATAAAAACTATTCATTGTCGATCCAACTTTGGAAGAATATACTTTGACCGTCCATTAATATCTCTTTATTATTCCATATAATATATTGCGATTGTCTCGAAAAGATTATCATGTTGGCAAATTTTAGCAGGTTTTGGTAAAATAAAGGTAGTTGAGGCAAATTATTTATATGATAATGGTATCTCAGCAAAAATTTCTGTCCCCCAATAGGCTGGAACATTATTCCTATATGTTGGTTCCATCCGACTCCTTTTAGTATGCGCCAAATCCAGGACATTCTTAGTGCTTTAAACTGACTTTCCACATCTATGGCTTTCATACCTGCTTCGTCGTAGTTTGCAATTATGGTTGAGTGTTTTACCTTGGCTGGTTTATATCGCCAAATGATGTTGTTTATTTCAGTTTGTATTTTTCTTTGAGTGGCATTGCCTACGCCTAGAATTGACATTGAATGTATAAGTTTTGATATCCCAAACGACTTGGATATGAGTACCCTGCCCCAGAGACTAAGATCTCGCTGTGACCAAATCCTAAAAGTACAATTTATATTTTTTATCTTTTCATCGAAGTTAATCCTATGCATTGTTGTTTGATTTCTTCCTATCTGAATCCCTAACATGTTGAAAGAGTCACATCTATGGACATGTTTAAATTGTTTATAGATTTATTTTTCAATGGACCTAAAAAGAACAGTGTAGATTTTTCAGTATTTAATGTCAAACCAGAAAGTTCTGTGAATCCTCGTATTGTTTCTATTAAAGTGTAAATTGATGGTATGTCCTTCACCATACAAGTACAATCATCGGCGAATTGTTTGATTTTATGAATTTTGTTTCCCATAAGTAGCCCCTTTATGTTGTTGTTGTTTCTTATAAGAGTTGCCATTTTCTCTGCGCAAAGTATAAACAATAGACCAGAGAGACCGCAACCCTGTCTCACTCCTCTATATAGAGGAAACCATCTTGATAAGTGCCCATTATTATTTAGACAACTTTGTATATCGGTGTAGCATAGTTTTACCAAGGCAATATATTCAGGACCAACATTGAACTTTTTAAGAACTTCAAATAAGAATGGCCATTCGATAGAGTCAAAAGCTTTAGCAAAATCCAGTTGGAGAAGTATTCCTGGTTGTTGTGTTTTGTCATAATGGTCGATTAAATCTTGTACAAACCTTATACTTTTGCCTATATATCTCCCTTTAACAAAGCCAAATTGGTCATTATTTACAATAAACGATAAGTGTTTTTCTAGTCGTTTGACTAAGACTTTTGAAAAGATTTTGGAGTCCGTATTGAGGAGACTTATTGGTCGCCAGTTTTTTATTTTATTAGGGTCTTTTCCCTTTTTTTCTAGTAGAGTTATTACACTTCTCTTTTGAGATGTAGTAAGTGATCTTGTGTGTATAGCATCATTAAGACATTCTTTAAGTTTTGGTCTAATTAGGGGCAAAAAATGACGGCAAAATTCGGCTGAAAGTTCGTCACAGCCGCGTGATTTGTTTGGTTGAAAAGTTTTTAGCACTTCCAAACATTCGATGTCGCTTAAGACTCCTTCACATGATTCTTTTTGTGTTTCTGTTAGTTGGTTATCTGTCCGTAATGTTGCTTATATTAATTTTATATCGTTTAAGGAGGAGCTATAAAGCTTGGAATAATAACTTTCCAACATTTCCATAATTTCTCGTTTGTAATTTCTAAACCTGTATCATCGATTAATTTACTTACCGTTTTTTTCTCATAAGACGTTTTAGATTTGTTTAAGAAATACGAATTGCTTTTCTCGTTCTTTTCTATATAGGTAAGTCGGGATCTGATCCAGTTTCCCCTTGCTTTTTCGGCAATCATGCATTCTATTTCATGTTTTATTTCTTCGTATCGGTTTAGTTCTTCTTCACTTACCTTTTCTTCACATATTTTACCATCTAGTGTTTCGAGCTCGCTATTCAAAGCTTGCTCCCTTACTCTATTTTTCTTAGCTCTTGTCTTACAATATTTTAATCAGTATTCCATAATTTTAAATTTCAGCCAGTCAAAACGTACCTGTAAGTCTTCTGGTGAGTCGGGGTCGCTCCAAATATTGTCTATCAAATCTCTCATCTCTGTATTATAGCGCTCTTAACTAAGAACACTAGTATTCAATTTCCAATACCCGGGTGTTTTTTTTAGCTATCTATGGCCAGTGATATAATTTTGTGATCATTTCTTATACTTACAGGATATTTACATGTTTTACTCTAGAAATAATCGAGCGTTTGATTAAAACGAAGTCTGGTCTTCATCGAACTAAGGGTCTTTTTTAGGAACATGAATATCGTCGATTTCCTGTGTTTTTATACCTCCATATGTCGACCATATCTAAATCAGAAGTTATGTTATTTACTAGTGTTTGGCTTGGAGTAGTTTTGCTGAGACCCCCTACTTTGTCTAGGTTACTATTAAGAACTAAGTTGAAATCACCTCCAATAATTAGTTCATTTCCGTAGTCGAAATTATTTAAAAAGTTGTGTAAATTTTGATAGAAGAGAATTTTATCAGCTTCATTGTTTGGGCCGTATATGTTTACCAAAGTATGAACTGTGTTATACATTCCAAATTTTATAACTTGTAATCTACCAGGAATAATTATTTTGTGTATTATTAAATCTATGTGTTTCTTGTTGTACCCAGATTGTACCCGGATTAATATAAATATCCCCGTGTTTCCTGGAGTAGGTAAAAATCAGCTCGCTTTTGTTTTAGGTATTCAAATATCGATAACAGTTTCTCAGGGTTGCGACCCCCTCTTATGTTAAAACTTTGACATTTTATTGTCATGAAATTTCGAGAAAAAAAATATTTCTTTTGAGGGATGTCGGTTGATGCATTCAGCGGCAATGTAAAAACCCAAACACACACACACACATAAGACAGAGATAGAGTAACCGTTTTGCTATCTACCGGTGCAGATTGTACCTGGTTTTTTTTTCAATTTTCTATAATCGTTAATAGCAAGACACCTTGCCCAACAAAAGGCGCTTATCATCTTATATACAGTTCCACTATTTACAAATAGTATTGCCACTTCAATGACTGGAGCAAGATTTACTAGCCAGTATAGACCTATAGTTTTAGATAGTCGTTTTAAATTGTTCCGTTTGAGCGGAAAAATAAAGGGGTCACAAAACTGAAAGAAAAGGAAGAAAGGAGAAAGAAAGGGGACTGCTAGAACCATTGAATTTGTATATCAGGGCACTAACTTCCCCGCATACTGCTCACTTATTCTTTATTCCGGTGCTACGTTACCTTATTGTTATTTACCATCTATTATTTCTTGGCGGACATTCATAAGCAACTTTCCAAGTTTGTTTACCCCACTTTTGGATTTTGAGAACAAGTCAGTGTCGTGCAGGTCCTCTCCAGTTCCTTAAAATCTGTCCCTCCTGTTGGTTTGAAACAGTTGTTTTTTGCCGGCCTCTAGAAGACATTTACGCAGTTGCGGCTGTTGGTTGAATTTACATCTCAACACTCTGAGCATGGTTTGCACTTTAACTTGATTCAGGTCTGCATCTGCCAAGTTTTGTGAGTAATTAATGCGTTTTCCTGCTTGTTTAGCAGTGCTGGGTTGGTTTGCCATAAGGATTTCCACATCACTTCACTATCCCCAAATGACTTTGCGACATTAAAGTGGTACATCTGCTCTGCATGTTTGAATATAGTACCCCGGTCTAGTATTCTACATCGAAAGAAGTTTGACAGAGGCGACAGCTTTCCGAAAAAATGAACCTCACATTCATTTTCCATTTGGTGGAGACATTTCGTGTCTACGCCTCGATTTGACAGCTGATATATATGGCATATTTGCCCTTTAAAGCGTATTTTATCGTCTATCGGCCGTGTCACCGGATCCCTATCTTTGGCAAGGTGGGCACCTTTCCACAACAGTCTAGGGTCTTCGTGAAGATCATATATAGTGTGCAAAGAAATACCAAACTGAGTGCCTTTTAAGTATCTCTTTTCGGAGAACACTCGATCTTTGGCTGGCTGACTGGTGAATCTGACAATTATTGGTCTGGCGGCTGTACTGTCTTTTTTGTATGGCCCCAACCGATGGGCCTTGTCAGTTTCTGACCTAGTGTCAAGCCAAAGATTGTCATATATCATCTTGTCTACCAGACCTGCACAGTCTTCAGACGGGCCTTGTTCGAGTATTCCAGTGACAATCAGGTTGTGCCGCTGGGTATACTCTTTAAGTATGATACCTGCCCAGTTCAGCCGTCCTTTCAGTTGCCACCAATAGACCGAGAAGTGAATTGGGAAACACGAGGCTTGGGAGTAGACACGACCCGTGCAATAAGAGACATAATTTTTTGCATCTGACTTTGCGTGTAAAACACCCTGGCGCTCACGAAATCTAGCAAATCTCACAAAAACTCTATCTTCTGAGTTGGAACTAGTTCTGACTTGCTGCGACTAACCAACAGACTCAGAATATCGGGCTGCTCCTGCAGAGTGTCCGACTGAGTTAAAAGAAGCTGACTGTTAGCGCTCAAACACAACCAATCGTCGAGATATTGGAACAAGAACAAACCCACTTGACGACCCGAGCCTTTGACTGCCTTCATCTCTTGGGTGAAAACGAACGGTGCCGTCGACAAGCCGAATGGCAGGACAAGAAACAATAATTCTGATCCGCTACCCTGAAGGCGAGAAAACGACGCGACGCTTCTTGCATCGGAATGTACAGGTATGCATCGGATAAGTCCACTGTCACAGATCACATATCTTGACATGGGGTGGATTTGATCCAATGTTTGGTTTCCATCGTAAACGATGTGAGATGCAGGAATTGACTGAGATGCGACAAGTCTATGACAAAACGCCAATTTTTTCGGAACAAGAAAATAAACCCGACTGGAAAACCCGTGAGCGCCTAGAGACATCTTTTCTATGGCTTTCTTTTCTATCAGATCCTGAAGCATTGTTTATAACGCGAGTTGCTTCTGTGGCCTGCAACGCGACTGAAGTAGGATTGGGAAGCGTGATATGGTATGGGATACCGACAAAGTAACCATCGGACTATGTTCTGGTAGCTCTTAGCACTTTCCAAGCTTGCTAAAATTCTTTAGCCTTCCCCCTACGGGCAATGGGTTGGGGAATGGATAAACCAGTTCTTCGCAGAGACCAAACCATGCGATCTGTTCCGGATACTTTGATTGGTTTCTACCTCTGCTTAGGAGTAGTAACTGCTTTTTCGTGTTCATCTTGTGTTTCTTGAATTAAGGCGTCGCCACCTGCACTGGACCCGGCCTCTTCCTTGGCGTTGCTGTACGCGGGATAGTCGAGTGTCGCTGCTTCGGGTTCGCGGAGCGGGGTGTTAAAGTCTTGCGCATCAATGCGTCTTTTGATTTGACACGCTCGGCCTCAATCATGGATATCAACAATTCTATTGATAATAAGTCCGATTGTCCGTCAATAAGAGCAAACCGAAGGTTGCTTGCATGCTCTGTACTTCCGTTTGAATGTGGCAGCACTTGATCCCTGCAAGGAACTAAAATTGACGACAGTATGTACGCATTTAGCTTCAGCAAATCCGAGGATGTCGCCAAAACAGAATCGAACAATCGATCGAATAAATCGTTGGCACCGGGATCGACGAACTTCCTCAAGGCCTGAAATGCGGCATCCGGAAAGGAAAATGTGAGCAGGCTTTTCCTGGAGACCTCTAAATATCTACAGTCACACTCAACTATTGGCACACTGGATTCCTTTTTAAAATTAAGAAGCCACGGTCCCATGTCTCTAGGATACACCGGTAGCTGTATTGGTAAAACCCCGCCATTTTACTAGTAAGCCGCTGTTTTAACATGCAGCATCTTTAAAGAAAATCCTCTAACGAAAGTCGATAGGCGATGCTTCCTCCAATTCATCCGCCTGAAGGAGTGGGGATGCGCACCGGCCACAGGGGCTGTAATCTTCTTGCGTCATGACCCGAGGCGAGTCGTGATACAGCATGGTGTGCGACATGGCAGTGTGGGTAAACACCAGCGAAGTGGGGTGCGAAGCCGTAGTACATTACTTCCAGAGGTTTGAGTCATGTGTGGTACAGTTTGTGCATTGTCCCTGACAATAACTGGATCCCCTTTCCCGGACGACGAATTGTCTGCTGATGAAGAGGGGTACGAAGCATAAATAGAATGCCGACGTACACGATGTTCACTGCCGGTCAATGGCTGTATAGGGGCCATGAGGGGAATAGGTGGCGGTTGCGTATCCTTCAGTGACGACGGTTCGGCCATAACAGTGGCAGACGGAACCGTTTTGAGACGAGAAGCTGCTGAAGCCACCGACCCTGATTTGGACGCGAGACTTCGTAACATCTTAAGTTCTGTCTTAATGCAGCAGGATGCAAATTCAGGCTTAAAGTGAACTTAGTTAAAGGTGACATTTCTTGTATCTGAAGAGAATATCTCGAAAACTCTTGCTTCTCCGCCATAGACCGGGAGCCATGATATAAATGCCAGGCGTCGACACCACTGATTAAGAAAGTGGCAACGGAACAGATTTAGATTTGAGTTTGAGTTGCCTCGGCTGTGTAGATCCCTGCACATTTGTATCTGATCTTCCACAGCAGGAAGCACAATGGGCTAAAGCGTATGAATCATTGCAGACGATTTGTCACTCTTCCAACGCTTGGGACCTTTTGTCCAGACCCTGGCAGTCTAATGCTGTTGCAACAAGAAGGAGACAACGAAATCATTAAGATCTACATACTGGTCGCAACGGTTGACTAATGTGCATGGCTGTATCACTCACCCCAGCAACGTAGGCAGGCAGTGCATCTTGAATGTGGATCACCGGTAGGCTTAATGTGAGCGCAGGAGTCCAGGATTGTCAGTGAATCTACAACCAAGCAAACAATATAAGTATATAGTTATCACTGATAATAACATACCTAAAACATGTTATATCAATGATATAAAATCATTAAAACTGTTTTAGAGGTAACGCATAAAGTGCATCACACGACTTAATGTCGATACCCGCCACCGCTGCAAGTATAAGGTTAACGAGTCGTCGCGAGCACAACCCGATGCCGTGGCAACCCGTCGCGATCACGGATCGTGACAGTCACGACCGTCCCAGGGGCGACCCAACACAATCACGGTCGTGGCATACACGACCCGGTCCCGTGTCAGTCATGTGTCGTGAGTGACACGGCCCGTAACACGGGTCAGTCGCTGCAAAAGCGACCCGTCACAAGCACGACATTTGACAGCACCTCCTAGTGGCATGATCGGCCGCTTCTAGAAATCGAATGGCCATTGAAACATAACACAGTCAACTCGAAATCAAAGCATAATTCATCCCATAGTTGATCAAGTCACTGCAAACACGACACGTGACAACAGCAAGTTACCAGTTGACCTGGTAGTCACTGCTACAGGTCGTGATGAGAGCAACTTCTGCCTGTACCACCGGTATTATGTCTAAACCGCCACTTATTGTACTCGTCACTGCAACGGGTCCTAACAAACACGACATAACGGACTGCATGAGGAAAATAGCACTGCTAGCCTCATACCTTGACCCATGATCTACGCTTCACTTTCTTGGTGCTGCAACGACCTGTCGCAGTGACGAGTTGCCGTACCTGTCACAGGTACGACGCTACGATACTTCAATACGACTATTGGATTCTAGAATATTCTATTTGGGGGTCTATACATGCAGCCAATTACTGCTTTCTTATACTCTTTCCCACTTATTTCTACAGAAACACATTCCAAAACATCATCAGTCCTAAAGGACATGTTGTCAATAATGGATGCATTAAAGTTTTTTAACATAGATTGCGACACCCCCACCCTTCTTGTCGGTTTTTGATTTTAGAAAAGACTGATAATTTGGTAACATACAATTATTACTACACTTATCATTTTCCCCCATGTTTTGGACAGCGCTATGGCTCGAAATCAAAATTTACCCTGGTAAAAAGCTCTACAATTTCACTGAAGTTTTTATTTAGACTTTTGAATTGAAAAGAATTAAACTCAAGCAATTCAGCTTTTTCATGCTTACGAATTTTAGTTCACTAATGTATGGGCAATTAGCACTCACTTTTAAAAAAAGTATATATTTTATCTGTTTAACTAAAACACTAAGTTAAAGTAAGTTAAAATGTTGCTTTTTTCATCGAAGGAAACAGTTTACAAACTTTTCGCCAGTAACACAATAATTTGCCGAACCACAAAACGCATATTCGAATATGGTTTGGATCCCATGTTTTCTTGAGCTATGGTATTTTGCAGAGTTTTATATAGGTTTCGCACCATTTCTTGCTCTTTGGATAACTTTAAAAAGATTTTTGTGTATATTCTAACAGTTCGTGTGAAATAGCATTTTATATTCTGACCAGTTTTCAAAGTGCGTTATATAGTTAATTTTATGTTTGATAGGCTGGAAGAGAAATTGCTTGTCTATGTCACGGAAAGATTAAAGTTTTAGCAATAAAAATCCTTCTATTTTTTCAGCATTCAAATTATCGGCTGTCTATTCGAAAAATATCTAAAAGTTAAATTAACACATGCAGTGCTATTACACGTATATTGTTGTTTGATTGTTGCTTGCACACGTATATAACAGTTAACAGAAAACTTAATAAATCAGCAACAAAAAAAGAAAGATTTGCGGTTGCATCAATTGGCAGAAATTGGCAGATTTGACAGATATTTGACTTTTACCGGTATCTCCAAACAAACTAAGGTATATTATAAGGTTTGATTTTAGTGTAATTTGCTGATATTTTTATAAATCGATATATTCCCTCACTGCTTCTACATCAGATGTTCTGTTTAAAACTAAGCAAGTACATCTGAAAATTGTTTGTTTTTATTCATTGGCACCTTTAAAAATATGACCAAAACAGCAGACTTAGGTTCTTGTTGCATCTTTCGTAATTTTGTTACTCAGTCATATTTTACCTGTTTTCAATATTTTATCAATTTTCAAGTTTAAACGTTTACGATATCAAAATGCTATGATGTTAACATTTAAACATCACGAACACCGCCTGTATTTAAATGTAACCCAATGCACAATTTCATTATGACTAAGTTATGAAGTTAACATTCTTGTTCAATCACTTCTCAAGAAATAGCAAACGACAGTTTAAATCGCACCGCGTTGTGCTTTGAACTAATTCAATCCTCATTAAGGCATTTGTTCCGGCAGTAAACTGTAATTATGATGTGATAGACAGTCTATGCATCTTACTAAAGACCAATATAACTGTAACACGTTTTGGTTTAGAATGATTCACATTTTCAGGCGGCGTGTACTTAGAGGATTGCTGAGCGTGTTAGAGTAGGATAGGAATTTTACAATTATATTCTAATTTTTATTCATATTACTGAATGGCTAATAGCACACTGGAGTAAAATCCTGCATTAAAGCAATCCGAGAAAGGAGAAATTAACAAACAGTGTCATTGTGAATCTTGGGCTAAAAAGTAGATAACTAAAATGCCTTTTGCAACAAAGGTATCGTGACATATTTTTCTCAAAAGCTGTGGATGCAAATGTTTTCCACCTATTTCATTTAAAAATTTCTCATAAGACGCTGCCGATCCTGCAGTTTTTCATTCATGTGACAAGCTTCAATTTCCGAGCTGCAGGAGATCGGTGGTATCGATAAAATGACAAAGAAAACCAAAACAAGTAAAAACGCAATGAAAAATCGGGAGTTTGGCAATGTCTTGTAATACAATACCTTAATTGGGCTTTCGCTGACAATTGTAAGAACGAAAAAGATAATTTCGAAAAGAGAGATCACGAAAAAGAAATCTTTGCAACAAGAAGCCACACGCAGTAAATGCAAACAAACACAGTGCTTGAGAAGTGGTATGTTAAGTTATAGCAATGGTTTGCATTAGCATGCAAATAAGAACAGATAAATTGCTAAAACTTTAAATAATGTGTGCCTAATTTTTTAGGGTTATGGACATGTAACCAAATTTGCGAATAGAATAAAAAACATTGTTGTTCTTTAAAAATGTTGTGTAATTACAAAATCCGGTGAACAAAAGTAGCGAAAGAAACATCACTTCTTCTAAGAGGAGTGATAGGATAGGAATTCACTTTCTGAATTTTAACATGAACATAAAACAATAATTTAACGAATTAAGGGAGTCGTTAATCGAGAGCAAGAAACTAAATCCGAGGCTCATAGTTTTCAAAGTCATTTTGATGAAGCGTTGAAGGCCGCACAAAACATAGAACTGCCACCCAAAAACTGCTTAATTCACAATGAGCGCTCCTAAAACTAAATGCACTTGAAAGGCTATCACGGGAAATAAAGTCACTTAAAAGATCATTTAAGATGGCATAAATTTGGTAATTCGAAAAGTTTGCTAATTTCTTTTTATTTGAAAAAGATTCTGTGGGTGAATGGGTTCAAATATTTCAAACCGAGCCAAAAGAGTGATGGACGGAGGAGGTTTGTAATCGGTGATAATATGCAACGCAGTAGAATTGGTCTAAACCGGGATTTCAAAATTAAACCATCAGAGAAACTAATTAACCAGTTGTATGTATTTTAAAAAACCTACCTTTTAATCAATGATATTAAAGCTCACTTTTCTCACTCACGTTCACTGTCCTGCTCAAGATATGACTATCCATGCATTACTAATTATCCATAAAACATTACATTTAAGGCACTTTTCGCCACAGAATTATACACAGCAAAGGAATGGTTATCCCTTTCACCCAGTTATGTAAAATTAAGACTTCCTAGCTATTCCAGTTTTCCAAGCGTAACCAGAAAATGATCTGCAGAGACAACATAAGGAAACCTGGAATATAGCTTAGTTACACAAGGAATGTAAAATTTCAAGTGTTATTTTTTGTAGACATTGATTACATTAGGCTCATTTCTTAATAAACTTAAGTATATAATTCCTTAATATTAATTTTAGGAGTAAAATGATTAACAGCTCATCGGCAAAGAGCTGTGGCTTAGATCCTATTCCCGCTGTGTTAAAACAATGTTGTGATGTCGTAGCTCCTCTGATAACACACATCATCAACAATTCACTATAGGAAATTAATTGAAAAAGCTGTTTCGTTCCAATTCACTAGCCATGTCGAAATTAATAATCTTTCGGAACCTTTACAATCAGCGTACAAAAACTACATAGCACCGAAACTGCCCTAGTGAAGATAACTAATGATATTCTTATGGAATTGGATAACAGGAATAGTGTCATGGCAGGGCTCCTTGACCTCTCAGCAGCCTTCGATACCGTTGACTATGACGTTCTTTTTCGAAGGCTGGAGTTGTCATATCCTATTTGAGTATGAGGACACAAGTGGTAACCGTATCTGGATGTCGCTCAAACCCAGTAATCATGGAATGTGGCATGATACAGGGGAGCACTCTGGGTCCAAAAGTCTACAATGAGTACACCAAACCACTTGGTGATCTACTGCGTATTCTAATCATGCTCTTTCATTCGTTTGCTGATGACAGTCAGCTGTTGAAAGCAGCTAATCCGAAATCCATCATTTCGCAACAGGAGTCATCGCACGCACTTGAATCGGCCATCACGAAAGTTGGCTCCTGGATGAATGACAACCGTTTGAAGTTGAATGAAAACAAGACAGAATTCCTTATTTTTTCCAATATACGCCACAAACATGATATTGCAATCGACAGTTTGACATTCGACAACGAATCAGTTCAACGAGTCCCTACTGCTCGAAATTTAGGTGTTGTTCTAGATTCCGAGCTGTCGTTTGTAGACCATATAGATCATCTATGGAGAATTTGCTATGCAAATATCAAGGTCATATGGAAGATATGTAGGTTTCTCACATTTGATGCGACGAAAACTACCGTTCACGCTTTGATTATCAGCAGACTATGCTAATGACTTGCTGTATGGCCTCCCTGACAAGCACCTTCGCAAACTACAGTTAGTACAAAATTCCGCAGCGCGTGTGATCACAGGAACTAAACGTAGAGACCACATTAAGCCTGCTTTAAAGCAACTACATTGGCTCCCGGTTAAAGAGCGGATTGAGTTTAAAATATTAGTGCTAGTATTCAAAGCGCAACACGAACTCGCTCCAGGATATTTAGCGGAATTATTAACACCATACGAGCCGTCTCACAGCCTCCGTTCTGCTAACGCCAACTTACTGTCTCAACCCTCATGCAACCTTAAAGGTTTTGGTTATAGAGCATTCTGCGTTTCCGGACCTTATCTCTGGAACAAATTGCCATGGGATATCAGAACTTCTACAACTTTGAATAGTTTTAAACGCAAACTAAAAACGTATTATTTAGGAGATTATTTAATGACGTTTAAATGTGTAATTTTTCAAGTTTGAATCTAGTCATTTGAGTCTAGTATTTACGTAAATTAAGATTTTGATATAATTTGATAGTAGTTGCATAATTTGATAGTAATTTGATTTAATGTCACTTGAAGTTATATTGTTCCTCTGTGTTGAGGCTTCTGCCAAAACAGCGTTACCCATAATAATAATGATAATAATAAAATATCTTATAGGTGTAGAAGTCATCACTCTGTGTTTTGCAGTGTGATAAAATTGGCTATCGTGATCCATAAGAAAAATTGAGTAAAAAGAAAATAGACAGATCAGATTTAATTATGGTTTTGGTTGGGATTGAAGCCCGAGTACATACTAATTAGTTGACACGACGTGGGGTCTCACCACATTAGTGTCAACTAATTAGTATGTACAACTCACAACACAGGGGAACAACTCATTAATAGTAACAAATGCTCAAGTAACAAACTGACTGGCACAGTTGACACGAAGTAGGGTCTCACCACGAACAACTCATTAATAGTAACAAATGCTCAAATAACAAACTGACTGGCACGAGCTTATTCTGTTCTTTTGCTAAAAGGAGCAATAATGCATATACTACAAACCACACAATGCTTAAGATTGTGAACCTACAGAACATGATTCCATGAACTTATATGTGCAAAATGGCACTAATGGAACACAACTATGGCACAAAGACGAGACTGCCTAGTGTTGACACCGCGAGAATCACCTAATGGAAACAGATACATTGAAGTCTATGCAGCGACAATTAAACATTCTACATTACCCGAAAGTGAGACTGAGAAACCAATAACACAAACTTTGAATCACGGTAAACGTGCATCAATAGCTTCCTTCAACAACGCCTAGAAAATAGCTTAGACTGCCCATCTATGGATGCAAAGCGCAATTTGCATGTAGTTTCGGTGCTAATTGTCGAATACGGCAGAGCATATGAAGTGAATGTTCAGTTTGACGATGGGTAAGCCACAGACTAAATTTGAAGCAAGCCTTTACTTTAATGATTAGTCGAGGCTTTACGTTAAGTCTAGAAGGCAAAAATCTTGACCAAGGTCGAGACTTAGCAGCATTTGGAGCGGTTTGCAATTCTTCTATACCTGCGCGTAACGCGCGTATGGTGAAGATAGCCTTGTACAAAGTTTTCCCTCTGTTGTCGCTGCGACCCGTTGTCACGATATAAAGGAACTGTGATAAAATTAGTGTCTAATATCGTCAACGACGCCGACTCGTTCCCTTCTAAAAACCTGATAATGTTTATGAAACAAAAGCCAGAGTCAGCTGGAGCGGAAGTCGTCATGTATTCCCATGCATCCGGCGCTTTTTCCATAACTGGTGGAGGAGGGGTGCGCAAGGGTTGAAATCATCAGGAGTTATAACACGTGGTGAAGCTTGACACTCAAAAGCCATTAGAGTAGAAGCGGTTGTCACTCGCGGTGCAAATATTGAATGACAAGCGTAACAAGCGGTGAGACCGGCACCAATAGCTGAGAAGTAGTCTGATACAATACCGGAAGCAATTCAGATTTACGCAGCTAATATTCACCAGAGGAGCAGAGCTCGCCAGATGAAGAGAAAGACGAAACAAACACATATTCTTCTTCTGACTGTTGCTTTTCAGCGACTAATGGCTGTATAGGGGCCTGTGCCTGTTTTCTCAACTGCTGCTGTGTTTGCGGACGACATAGGTTTGTTTTGACGTTGACGACTTGTCCCTCTCTTTGCTTGCTTTTCTAGCTTTTCTTGAATACGAGTTTTTTTCTTTGTTGTAACAAAAAGGAGAAAAGTGACTATTCAATGTGCAGGTGTTGCTCACGTGATTTTCCAGCTCGCGGGGTACTATGCCTCAACGACGCAGACGCACCGTGATCGCTTGTAGGGATCGACAGCTCTCTTGACATGTGTTGAAGAGTTTGAAATCAACTGTTGTTCGTAAAACAATGACATAAGTATTTAATAACGCTAACACATAAACTCGTTGTTACATTTTATATGATTAACATAATATATTTAAAACATTAATATCGGTGCTCGGGCGGCATGCCAACCTAACATAATGCCAACACCCGACGCATAAGCTGGTAGCTGTGATAGAGTCGTTGCATACACGACTAAAAGCATCGTCGGTCCACTGCGCGTTCGACGCATGACAGTCAGAACCCATTGCATGATCATACCGCGAGAGATAACTAGGGGTGTGACGGTACGCTATATCCACGGTTCGGTTCGGTACACTTAAGTTATTCGGTTCGGTTCGGTTTTTTCGGTACGATTTTGCCAAAAATTATTAAAATTTTGCCGAAATGATAAATATTTGTATTTAGCTAAATATTTATCGTATAACAGCCAATAATGGCTTTTAGCCATGTGATTGAAACAGAAACGCCAGTTTATAAAATTTATTGACAAATTGATAAATTAAAAGAATACTTTTAAAAAAAATAAAGCATCACTCCTTTAATATTTATTCAGTGACGAAGCATCTCAAACAGGTCTCCCCAAAGGAGGAGACCTAATAATGAATTTGGTAATCATAAAATTGTTTTGCTTATTATCCCCTCGCCCGACTTTGTTGGCGAAGGGGATATAGGATTTGGTTTGTCTGTCCGTCCGTCCCGCTTTTGGGTAGTGGTCTTGTATGCACAACACCTCCGAACGGGTAAGCACGCACATTTCAAATCCTTTTCAGATTTACTCCTCATGTAAAAAAGGGCGAGGGGATTTGCAGCATTCCTTTGCTCTTTTTTAACAAGGTGTTCATTTTTTAACAACAAATGTCCCGGAATTCTCGTGAAATATTTAAAAAGTCACAGGAACTACAATTAAGCATAAATATCTCAAATAAAAATCAATACACCCGTCATTCCACATCACCAATTAAGTTAAAAAAAACCGTATTATTTAAAATAAGAATTCTGAAACAAATCAGAAACCAGATAGTTTTTTTGGCAGGCTATTCCAGAATAGACTACCGATAATTCGAATGTCAAAGAAATCAAATAATGCTTCACTTTTCTGATAACAAAGGGTAAAAATAAGTTGAACAATGTAAATTTTTATTTTTTTAGTGAAAGAAAAAACAAAAATATTGAAAAATGAAATCTACATTGGCTGCTTATCAAAATATCGGTAGTTCAGTATTAAACTAGAACCTCATTTCGCCAGCGAAATGTTAAACACTTGACAATAATGAAAACGAAAAAATACTTCCTTCAATGGGTTATTTCTTGAAGAATATATTGCAAACAACACAGCTTGGATTCGTCTTATAAGCCGAGTAGTGTTTGGCTTTTGTTGACTTAAAGGTTTGATTGACTGATCAGGCATACGCCGTGTTATCTATTTGCGCAGTGAGAGCTCACACAAAGCTAAGCAACTTTGTGCTCTGTCCTATGCGTGAAATGCTCCGCATTTACTTGCAAAAAATACACTCTTTTCACATGGCGTTTTAAACAAGAAAACGAAATCGAAGGCGAAAATAAAAAGTGTCATGCACGCGTTCATATCAAGTTCTACCCAAGTCCCAAGTGGGACCCGTAGTGCCAGTGGAGGAGATGACAAAGAAATCCGATCACTGTCAAGAAAAAAGATACCAACGGCTGCTCGCACAAATTCATAAACATCTTGCAAGCTAAAGGCTTGTCAAGTGTTAATAATCTATTGAAATTTAAAAGTTTTAAAAATTTATTTGTATTTCATTTTTCCATATTTTTTTGTTTATAAGGAAAGAAAATAAGTTGTTTATGTAGTCTGCAACATAAAATTATGAAATATTGAAAAAAAAATCGATTTCTGTGGTAGTCTATTGAGGAACAGCCTACTAGAAAATATTTGGTTTCTTATTTGTTTCAGAATTCTTATTTTATATAACACGATGTTAAAAGTATAGCCTGTAGCAATCATTGCAGTTTTGCACTAACTTAAGTTTCAGCATATCACATAGCAGTCATTCAGTTTTGTTAGCAAATTCAACTTAAGAACATTTACAGAGTTTCTTAGTTACAACGCCATAAACAAAACGCCTTTACACATATTATAAGAAGCTTTAAAACTTGAAGTATACTTAGGAAACATAATGTTAATGTCGCTGAGGGAACAGTTCAAATTCAAATGTCGAGTGATAAGTTCTCAAAATTGACATATTTTTCTTTTTAAAAAAAGCGCGAAGCAGTATTTTATTTTATCGCTTCTACTATCAGTGAAAAAATTAAACTGCCAAAAAAACCCCGAAAATACCGCGGTTTTTCTCTTTCGGTTTTTTAACCGAACCGAAGAACCGCGGTCGGTTTTCGGTTACGGTACGAATCGTCACACCCCTAGAGATAACCCATCACATGGTCGTCCTGTAGCATGAATTGTAATAGTTACGACCCATTGCATCTCATGGATCAGTGCATGATGGAATCGTGACGGTGAAGACTCGATAGGTGCTCGATTCGACACATGGTCGACACATCAACAACAGAACATGGCTGAGACTACGATACACGCAACCGTTACATGCATGAGTCGACACAGTCGCAAACCTTCAGCGTAACAGTTTACATTGTGGAAACCTGGACAGTGTTAAGGAGCAGAAATAGCGTATGAGAAACAAGTATATAGATAAATATAGAATTTTGTTTTATATTACCTCGTGTTACCGGTGAAATTATCCCGTTATTGAAGTGATTTCATGTACAAATGTCGGGCCGTAAGTTGACCTTTGTGCGTTTGGTCAGTGAGTTGGTGACAAATTTAAAGCCGTTTATTTCTACGAGTATTTTTTCTTATTGCATTGTACTTATAAACTGTTGTTTGTCTTATAGACAGTCGCATTTTCAATTAAAGGGTGTTTTCCACTTTCGGCCTTTTATTCCGTCACAACTGTAGCGGGTCGTTGTTGCAGCGACATAGAGAAGTAGTCATGCGATCTTGGCTATCTCAAGAAAAACCTGAATTTTAATAGCCTTCACATTAAAATCCTGGTTAGCAAATCCTCACTGACCTTGGCAAAGCAAGAGGATATCCTCGTACAACAATGAAGGGAAGGTGCGTTGATAGAGATGATCGAGATAACGTACTCGTTACAGGTACGTCTCCGCTGTGGCAACGACATGGAGGCAGCGATAATCACTCCTGAGACGGTAGCAAACGGATCTGCCACTTGGTACCTTGTCACATCTCCACAACACGATCAACGCTTACATGACTCCTACGGAAAAGAATAATGGTTGCAACTACTCGAAAAGGGGAAATCGCTGCAGTATCGACTATGTGGGAGATGCGAGCTTACTGAAATGGGTTCAATTGCATGGCCAACGACCCTGGGTTCAAATACATGACCAACGGCCCTGTTGCTTGTAGAATGGAAGGAGGATAGTAGATATTTAAACTTTTCCCATTTCGGGGCCGGTGTGTGCACGGTATAAACTACTTAATTGCTGAGAATGGGGAAACCTTCGAGAATGGGCTTCTAAACATCTTACAGAAATCACCTCGCTGTTAATTACTTGTAAACCGTACTAAAGTTCTCTCACCGAGTGAAAGCCAGTTTTTTTAGAACTAAGGCGTGCAGGAATCAGCAAAGTCAGCACACTGTTATACATAAACAAAGCAAGAAGGCATGTGTGGCATACTTGAACATAATACCAAAGATGAATAATATAAATAATTATGGAATTCACCTGAGTGTGATCCATAATGATTTGAAAATTGTGGACGATTAAAACCTTCTGTTTTATCTGGTCGCGATAAGTTTGGAAATAGTTCGGTCAAGTGACTGAAGATGCGCTGATGCTGATTGGTCGGTTGGTTGAAAACGCATTGTGAACACAGTAGCTGTTGAAAGCAATTCCACGTTTACATTTGCTGTATAATCCCCGCGCAATTTTTATTATAGATCATTATAGAAATTAAAATATAGAATGTGAAGACGAATGGGAATGAGCAGACGCGCAGGCAAAAGCGAAAGAGATTGCATGGTTGCTAGGTCAAATCGGGAGAAAAGGGTGGACATGCAAGCAAATATTTGCGTAAAAACTGTGGGCCTCCAAACTTCGTTCAGGAAATTGATTGATAGGGGAATAAGGCAGGTAGGGTGTGTTTTTATTTTTGCTAAAATAAACATGGAGAGACCATCAAATTGCTGGAGAAATGTGTGACTATGAGAGACGAAATGGACTTTCCCCCACCATTAGGAATGCATCTTGATTTCTCTGGATTGTGATCTCGACTCAGCTGGTAATAAGTGTAGGATGGAGAGGTTTATCAATGCGTTGTCATGTCGCAGTGTTACCATCTGGCGGAGCTATTTGGTACGGTTTATGTTAAAATAATCCAACCGGAAAACCATCAATTTTCTGGAGAAATGGATGACCAGAAGCGACAAACTGAAATATTCCACCAGCAGGGGCACATCATGATGGTTATGGACAGGCAACACCAGGGGGTGGTTCTGGTTACGGGTGAAAGCGTGCCTGGCGGGATCGGGTGCCCCGTTAGGATTCTGATCTCGGCTTAGTCGGTATAATGAGTGCAGGTTTTAAACATTTGTTCATGTTTTGTTGCTAGTTGCAGTGTTACCCTCTTTGGTGCGGTTGAGAGGACGGGGACCGTTGGGTCAGGTTCAATCAATAACTTAATCAATCGATCAATCAATCAAGAAGAACATATTTCCCTAAAACGCTCCTTGTGTAACGAAGATTTCTTTTAAAAAACGCACCAACATTTCTAGTTACAAACCCTTATCAAATAAATGCCACGAAAATTTGCATCCATTCTTTTTCAACGCATCAATTTATTTGAGATCTTCGAAAATCCAAAACATTCACAAAACAACTGTGGTAAGGCGGTTCAGCTGCAAGATCCAGCAGGTTTTAGTGCATGAAGTTCGGAACGTAGTGGGTATTGTGAAAACACTGTAGTATTTTTCTTTCAGCGATAGTACACCATAGACACGCACTTCGTACAGTTGAGAAACGAATATAAAATAAACGCTTTGAAACTTTCTTACTTTTTATGAGCGATAAAAGAGGTTATAACAGGCTCTGGTGACCGGCCAAAAGACAAGACCACCAGTTGTACTCATTCGAACATCAGCGTTCGCGCTGGCCTTCCAGAAAACCGCGTCACACATAATTGTGTGACGCGATGGCATCTAAAAAACCGCGTCACAGGCTCACCACCAAGCATTTTTCAATACAAAGTACTGGTGCCTTTTGAAACACCTACCCCCCCCCCCCTCCTTCATGCACAAATAAGCTGTAGTAACATTTATTTTGATTTTATTAACGGCTTCTCTAAATAACAACTAGAGCAGTGTGCATAGCCCACATATTCCCTCACAGGTCCCCATCAGTTAAACATGGCCATCAATAGTCAATCAAGAGCTGAAATTTTTCAAGTCCAGCTGGTCCATTTTCCTTGGAAGAACCTGTCCCATTTACAATACCGATCTGTGTTTGTACCCATAGAAGCTACATACCAAGTTTCATTAAAATCATTGTCAGGAGTTTTTAAGTTATCGTGTTAACAAGCCCTTGATCACAGCCCGACCGACAGACCGACACGCGGTCGATCGCATATATTCCCTGTGGGAAATAAAATACAAGACAACAAACGAGTTTCGATTGACACACAAAATGTAGTGTAATTTTTGACTAGGTCGATTAAAAATTCAAGTCTGTTTACTCAAAACAATCCTCTGAACATTTCTAAGCAAACAGAAAAAAAGTTCTCTGGTCAGTTCTAAGCAAAGTAACAAATTATTGAAACTTAGATGACATTATGACTTTAATTTTTTTTTTTTTGAGTTCGTAACAGGGCAGAGAAATCGAGGGCAAGAAATATATGTAGAAAAAAACTATTAACAGAATTCCAAAAGTGATGGAACATGATCAATCAAAATTGTTTTAAAAATCCATTACGCGAAGTTAACTGCATAAAGTTTTTGAACTTTCAGCTCAAAATCTTGAAGTTTATTTTTCGCGATTTGAGACTTCCCGAAAATTTCTACCTGCATCTTTAAAATCAAAAGTTGCCAAGTCTGGCCCGTACATAGAAATCCGTAAAATTTGATCAAGTCTTTTATCACCTAGACGGCTACTGTTCTTGGTTTTAATAAGGGTTTGGTCAACTCGACGACAAACTTACTGGGCGATAGGTCAACCCGGCGACACTTTGGTTAACTCGGCGACAGATTTTTGGTCAGGTCGGCGACACGTGAAAGTCAAGTCGGCGACACATGGAGTTAACTCGGCGACACATAAATATCAGTCTTGAAATTGGCAAATTGTTTCAAGGACAATACAACTGAAGTAACAACATTCATATTCTGATTGTACATGATATCTTATTACAGGGAGGCCGCTAATCGATCTAGATTGCAATTATGTCATATTGAAAATAATTTAATAGCTAAAATTGATTATAGGAAGGGTATGCCATTGATCTGGATTGCAATTATATTATATTGCAATCGATTTATAGGCTTAAACTAATTACAGGGAGGGTGCATCATTGATCTACATAGCAATCCAGGATTCACCATGTGTTAAAGTAGCTTCACATTCGTTTCTAAATATAAATCAAAATGGAATTCATTGAATTCATACGAGGTGCTCCAATGCTATTGTATGAAGGTCATGTTTATGTTAAACACTATAAGTGTAAATTTATTGCTGAAAAAATTGTCGAAAATAACAATAAACAATGATTAAAATGTGCATTTTGTTTTTGTTCTTAAAAAAAAAAAAAAAAAAAATTTCCACCGGACAGACGGACAATCGCTAATTTCAAGACATATTTCTTTTCAAATACATACATTAACGCCAAAAGCTTGGAATTTTCTGTCATTCTTTTATGTGTCGCCGAGTTGACTCCATGTGTCGCCGACTTGACTTTCACGTGACCATAAACCTTTTAATAATATTTTGCGCGCTAACACTTCGCTCGCAAGTAGCAGAGTTCATTGCATCGAGCAGGAAATATTCCATAAGGATAGCGAAGTTCGGGTGGTCCGTACGATATGTGGTCAGGAGCTCCTGTGCAAAATCTGTCAGATTTTGCTGTGGTGCTGTGCGCGCAAAAACTTAAAATTCCTTTAAGTCATTTATACACTCCAAAAAAAGACGAAGGACTAATTTTTGTTGAACATTTTTCACATAAAAGTCTTTTCTATAGTGTGACGCAGTGGTCTCCAAAAAATCCGCGTCACTGTGACGCAGTGGGTTTTTAAAAGCCGCGTCACAAGCCCCAAAAAGTGCTAAAATCCGCGTAAAAACGCCGTCATCGCGAACGCTGAACATCATATGCTGGAGTCCCGCGTGAGACTTGTATATCATACCAAGATGCAAAGGACATAGCTAGAAGTGATGTTTGTGATTTCACCCAGTTTTGTTTGAATATACCAGTAACCTACGAACGTCTAGCTCCGACTAGCTCTGGCTTGTATAACATCGTACATCTCTCTGTCAGAGCTAGGAAGCCTTCCATTGCTCCACTAATAGGGGGCAATTTCATATTTTCTGAGGCACGAATCCTGCATACCAGCCCCTATTATTGAAACATCTACAGAAAGTTCATGCCCAATATGCCCTTTTTGTAAAACAGGCACAGTTTTTAGTGAGCTGTATATCTTTTATTTTTTCATAAAAGTGCAGAAAAGTTAGCTTCCGCACCCACCTGTCAAATGTTTGTTTACATTCTGGCCTTAATAATAATAATAATAATAATATTTTTTATTTCATATCTCCACGTATACATTTACATTTATACATTATGATCTATATATAATAATAATGGAAACATGAAAAGGAGCTAATTTGAAGAATATGTATTCTTATAGGTATTAGCCCCTATTACCACTACCTAATACATCATTCATTATGTACATAAAACAAATATTTTTGACGATAACACCTAAATAGTAACTTCTGCTTTATTTCAATATGTATCAATATATTTCTGTTTCAATTTCCTTTTAAAGATACTTAAAGAATGACATTCTCTAATATTATTTTCAAGCCCATTCCATAATCTGATTCCCGTCATGTTTGTCGACATTTGTTTTAGACTCGTATTAACACTTGATACATACATTTTATCCCTATTTCTAGTTTCATACACATGTACATCTTGGAATTTGCAAAAATATGATTGAATACTTTCTGGTAATAAATTATTTGATGCCTTATACATCAATATACATGTGTGAAACTTAACCATTTCATAAAATTTTAACAATTTATATTTTCTGAATACATCTGCTGTATGAGCCCTAAATGGCATATTTTCAATTAATCTTATTGCATGCTCTTGTAGAGTAATTAAATTACAAATTCTACAGCCATATGTATTTCCCCATAACTCACAACAGTATTGTAAATGAGGTAATATTAGGGTATTATATATCATTAGCAACACATCTTTATTTACTTAATTTTCTATTCGATACATTGCCCCAATTGCTTTAGACACTTTTCCTTTAACTACACTTATATGGTTTAACCACGTAAACTTTTCGTCTATAATAACGCCAAGAAACTTTGTAAATTTTACTCTTTCTAATTTAATACCATTTAACAAAACCGGTAAATCATCAATATTAGTTCTACTAAATAACATATAGTTTGACTTTTTTACGTTCAGAGATAATTTATTAATTTTAAACCATGCGTTTAACTTACTCAACTCATTGTTCATTATATTCACCAATCTTACTGCATCATAATCCATATAGAAAATATTCGTGTCATCAGCAAAAATTATAAAATGCAATAATTCAGACACCTTATACATATCATTGATGTAAAGAATAAATAGTAATGGACCAAGAATAGATCCCTGTGGTACCCCACATAATACATTTTTATTATCTGACACATTATTTCTAAAGATAACAAATTGTACTCTATTACTCAAATAACTTTCTAAGAATTTAGACGCTACACCTCGGACTCCGTAATATTTAAATTTATCAATAAGCAATTTATGGTTTACAGTATCAAATGCTTTTTTTAGGTCTATGAATACTCCTATGCTATACATTTTATTATCTAATGCATTTATTATCATGTTTACCATTTCGTTTAATGCTAAGTTAGTACAGTGGTTTCTTCTAAAACTGTACTGCCCTTTAAATAATAATTTGTTTTTATCAATGTAATTTCTTAACCTTACTTCAAATAGTTTCTCTAATATTTTTGACAGCTGTGGTAGAATAGATACTGGCCTAAAATTTCTTACATCTTCAACATTTCCTGATTTATACAAAGGCAACACTTTAGCAATTTTCAACTCGTATGGAAAAATACCAGACAACAGAGATAAATTACAAATATACGTGTATGGGTTAACAATATTATGCATTATATTCTTCAGTAAAAACATGCTCATACCATTTACATCTTGTGACGTTTTATTTGGAAATTTACGGGCTATCTGCAATAATTCTTTACTTGTGCACGGAGTGACAAACATAGATTTTCCAATATTTAAATCTTTAATAAACTCATCATAACACATATTAACATTTGCACTGTTTATTTCTCTTGCTAAATTTGGGCCTACATTTATATAAAAATCATTGTACACATTCGATATTTCTTTATTGTCATATATCTTTTTACCATTTTTTTCTACACAATCACCAAATATGCTTTTTTTCTTTCCCCTACCCAGAAGATCATGCATTATACGCCATGTCTGCTTCATATTATTTTTTACGTCAGATAGTTTTTTTACATAAAATTGTTTTTCTGCCTTCCGTAATATACTAGTCAATTTATTTTTCTATATAACATAACGCTGTTTTGTTTCTTCATCTCTTTTTTTCAAGTAACATTTGTATAGCAAGTTTTTCTTATGACACGCATTTATTAGACCATTAGTCAACCAGGGTTTATCTACCTTTTTCTTATTAGACATTTCAACCATAGGACAGCATTTATCTACTATTTGCATAACTTTGTAAATAAAAATTCTATATGCATTATTAACATCATTGCTTTTATAGACTTCTTCCCAATCTGCATTTCCTAACTTATTATTTAAGCGTATAAGATTTTCATCATTTATTTTCCTTTTTCTAGTACGTCCTTTTGTACATTCACTTTGTATAATTAATCTATTTTGTAAACATAATATGGGTAAATGGTCTGTAGTATCATCTATTAGTATATTACTTGTTATATTTTCATCTACAATATTCGTATATATGTTATCAATTGTGGTACTGCTTTTGTTTGTAATTCGAGTAGGTTTTTCAATAAGAGGATACTGACCATAACTAAAGATGAGGTCTAAAAATACATTGGTTTCATTATCAGCTTCATATTTTGTAATATCAACATTAAAGTCACCACAGATAAAGACTTTTTTATTTCCCAGTTTATTCAACAAATTAGTATAATTATCTATGAAACAATTCATATTAACATTTGGAGGTCTGTATAGACACACAACGTAAAAAATACCACCATTTTTTTCGAGTATCTTAACAGCTACCACATCAAAGCAATCATCTATGGAATAACTCAAATTGGCTACATGTTCATGTTTAAGGCAATCTTTAATATATATCGCAGTTCCTCCACCTACCCCCCCCCCCCCCTCCTTCATGCACAAATAAGCTGTAGTAACATTTATTTTGATTTTATTAACGGCTTCTCTAAATAACAACTAGAGCAGTGTGCATAGCCCACATATTCCCTCACAGGTCCCCATCAGTTAAACATGGCCATCAATAGTCAATCAAGAGCTGAAATTTTTCAAGTCCAGCTGGTCCATTTTCCTTGGAAGAACCTGGCCCATTTACAATACCGATCTGTGTTTGTACCCATAGAAGCTACATACCAAGTTTCATTAAAATCATTGTCAGGAGTTTTTAAGTTATCGTGTTAACAAGCCCTTGATCACAGCCCGACCGACAGACCGACACGCGGTCGATCGCATATATTCCCTGTGGGAAATAAAATACAAGACAACAAACGAGTTTCGATTGACACACAAAATGTAGTGTAATTTTTGACTAGGTCGATTAAAAATTCAAGTCTGTTTACTCAAAACAATCCTCTGAACATTTCTAAGCAAACAGAAAAAAAGTTCTCTGGTCAGTTCTAAGCAAAGTAACAAATTATTGAAACTTAGATGACATTATGACTTTAATTTTTTTTTTTGAGTTCGTAACAGGGCAGAGAAATCGAGGGCAAGAAATATATGTAGAAAAAAACTATTAACAGAATTCCAAAAGTGATGGAACATGATCAATCAAAATTGTTTTAAAAATCCATTACGCGAAGTTAACTGCATAAAGTTTTTGAACTTTCAGCTCAAAATCTTGAAGTTTATTTTTCGCGATTTGAGACTTCCCGAAAATTTCTACCTGCATCTTTAAAATCAAAAGTTGCCAAGTCTGGCCCGTACATAGAAATCCGTAAAATTTGATCAAGTCTTTTATCACCTAGACGGCTACTGTTCTTGGTTTTAATAAGGGTTTGGTCAACTCGACGACAAACTTACTGGGCGATAGGTCAACCCGGCGACACTTTGGTTAACTCGGCGACAGATTTTTGGTCAGGTCGGCGACACGTGAAAGTCAAGTCGGCGACACATGGAGTTAACTCGGCGACACATAAATATCAGTCTTGAAATTGGCAAATTGTTTCAAGGACAATACAACTGAAGTAACAACATTCATATTCTGATTGTACATGATATCTTATTACAGGGAGGCCGCTAATCGATCTAGATTGCAATTATGTCATATTGAAAATAATTTAATAGCTAAAATTGATTATAGGAAGGGTATGCCATTGATCTGGATTGCAATTATATTATATTGCAATCGATTTATAGGCTTAAACTAATTACAGGGAGGGTGCATCATTGATCTACATAGCAATCCAGGATTCACCATGTGTTAAAGTAGCTTCACATTCGTTTCTAAATATAAATCAAAATGGAATTCATTGAATTCATACGAGGTGCTCCAATGCTATTGTATGAAGGTCATGTTTATGTTAAACACTATAAGTGTAAATTTATTGCTGAAAAAATTGTCGAAAATAACAATAAACAATGATTAAAATGTGCATTTTGTTTTTGTTCTTAAAAAAAAAAAAATTATTCAACAAATTAGTATAATTATCTATGAAACAATTCATATTAACATTTGGAGGTCTGTATAGACACACAACGTAAAAAATACCACCATTTTCTTCGAGTATCTTAACAGCTACCACATCAAAGCAATCATCTATGGAATAACTCAAATTGGCTACATGTTCATGTTTAAGGCAATCTTTAATATATATCGCAGTTCCTCCACCTTTTTTATTTTTTCTATTTGAAGAGTACACGTTATACCCTTCTAATAAATACATATTGTAATCATCTTCATCATTCATCCGTGTCTCCGACAATCCAATAACTGAAAAATTTAAGCCACAACTGTCCAATACTCTTTCGATTGACTCAAAGTTACATTTAAGGCTTCTACAGTTGAAATGTATGAGACTAAAACTCTTTTTCAAACTTGAATTTTTCGAATTTATATCATTGCAAGTTATATAGTGTGACCGGTTACTTTTAGAGTTGAAAGGTTCGTTAAAATGTTCAATCACACTAGTTAAGTCATTCTCCAAAGACATGCATTTATTATACAACTCTTGATATTCTTCGGACGTACCATGTAGAAATTCATAAAATTGTGCGTCGGAAAGTTTATTAAACGGTCACACTTCTTCTTCACAACCTTTACATAACCAGGATACATGACTATTTCCTAAATCCGTCCATTTCTCTCTACTCAATTTTTCACATTTGCCGTGAAACCAGGAGGCACATGAATCGCACTGTATTGGTAATTTAGAGTACTTAACTTCGGTTTGACAATGATTGCAAATTAAATATTCATTTATACTCATTTATTTATAAAATCCCATTATCAGATTTATAGAATTTCAAAGAAATATACATGTTCATTATCAGAAACCTCAAAAAATTTATTCAAACTGATCGAAAAAGTCAATTTCTTTAACATGTTCGACTGTTCCATTAACGCGGCGAATGAGTACTCTGCAATCCTTAGTCCATGCATGTGTCACTTTGTTGTCTTTCCTCAGTTCTCTGGCTTTGCGGAACAGTCGTGCATTTTTTAGCGTCAAGTGTTCGTTCACATAAATGTTAGTTTTGTTACTGTCATTTGTCCCACGGAGCTCCGATCTATTCTTATAAACCTTGTCTCTGGCAAATCTGTTTGAAAACCTCACAATGCACGAGCCCTTTCCTTCCTTCGATCGCGATTGCAAGGTGTGTACATCCACAATATCCGAGTCCAGCAATTCTACTCCCAGATAGTCTTTAGCGAATGACACAATGTTCGATTTCATTATGTCTTTGTCTCTCGATGACCATTCATCCTCTTTTTGTGTTGTTCCTTCTTGATCATCTTGATCACCGCTATCACTTTTGTCCACAGCACGACTGAAAGGCTTCACTATTTTTAAGCCTTGGATGACAAGATTCTCACGCTTTGAATATTGTTCATGATCATCTATTTTACTCTGAAGCTCGGTCACTTTATCCTGTAGATTGCTAATTATTTCATCTTTTTGTTTTTTGTCATCTTTTAGTTCACCTGTGCGCCCTAGTAGCTCTTTGTTATCGTCGTTAATGTCACTCAATTGTTTTTCTATCCGTTTGTTGTCATTTCTCAGTTCATCTAATTGAGCACTCACAGACTTATTATCGGTTTTCAGATCGTTCATTTGCCCATCCATATCATCTAACTTATTTAGCACCATTTCTAACTGTTCTTCTATTGTCTTTTTTGTTTTACTTCGGTTTCCAGCCATTACTTTTTGTTTGAAGAAAAGGGCGGTGTGGGCGATAATACAATAGTTCAAAAGAATGTCATTTTCAATAAATTTTTCTAGAAATTCATCTTTGAATATTCTTGATTTGTCATATCTTAACTAATCTATCACCTTTGTTACTAAGAAAGTTGTTTAGGTCGTCAATAAATACTTAAAACTTCATCTATTTACATTTTGATTGTTTAGGTGTGGCTATTCGCACATCATTTAATAATCCGCCATATTATTTTGTCACCCCAAAGTAGACACTTTTAAATGTCATGTGACCAAAGTCAAGGGACCGAAAATTTAAATCAAGGGGTCATAGTTTATTTCTAAAATACATACTAGAATAGTTGATAGATGCAGAGTGAGGTGTAAATTTATTTTGTGTGCCCACAATATTTGACTTTTTATTTTTACGTTCTTTTTGAAATATCAGTCTAAAAGTTTCTTGGTGGATAATTGCAAAAATTATTGTTACTATTTCACGTAATAAAGTATGCTCCCTGTATACAAACAAATGTCAATTATTGCGGGAGGTTTTGGTTATTTCCGTATTATTTTCTTTTAAAGAAAGCGTAACACAGAAGTTGTATATGATTACCGTTGTACTTTGAGGGCCTTTAGCAAATGCCAATAAAAACCTATGGGTCGTTGAATCTCGCACAAAGTAGCCACAGGGATGCCTCAAAGGGAGCGCAGTTGACTTGCTTATCGTTATATAGCGAGGCTTTGAAGCGGTGCCTGGAAACTTTAGCGCACCGCTTCTTGGAGCTAGTCCGCCACTTTTGGGGGGTTTTTCAACGATTACTTTTTTGTTTTTGGTGTAATCGAGTTCCCACTTGGAATGTCGAAAGTGTAGAATTTTAGACATGTTTCCAGAGAATTACAAAGCAAACTAGTGTTTGTGTTGAGTTATAGGGAAATTAAATATTTCCGGGCAAAATATTTTTGGACAACTTTAATCCGCCATATTATTTTGTCACCCCAAAGTAGACTAAGAACTCTGCGGATTAAATTATTAAATAACCGCATAAACAACTGATTATTAAAAGAAAAGGTATACCAAAAACGCCGAACATGAACTGGTTTAATAGTCCTACCATTTAAAGGGGTGCTGTTTTATCTAACCGACCTTTCGGGTGATAATTAGCAAGACAAAAATGACATTTTCGGGATGGCGAACTTGCATGAACACTGGCGAAAGACCTAGGTTACTGGTACGTTCCAGACACGAAATAAGCCAATTCGTACTTTTGGATCTTTCTGATGGAAAAACATCAAAATTATAATTTTCTTTCAACAGACACACTTTTTAAAATTAAAAAGCCATCCCATTTGACCTTTTAAAACTATTTTACATATTATTCAGCCCCTTTAATAGCCACCATGTGAATATGTTCCTGGCAGAATACTCGTAGAAGTTTGTTGATTTTTGCCAGTTTTTGACGTTGATAGGGTGAAACCTACGTATTCACTTTATATGTTGCATATCCTTAGAACTACTTACTTGAGAAAGTGTTTCTCATACTATTGTAACATGAAATTGAAAGTATCATTTGCTGTTCAAGACAAAAGTTACCAAAACTGGCCAGACTGGTAAGCTGTGTGGACGTCACCATCTTGGTTCTTCTGCATAGCTTCTATCGCCGACATTTGATTTCCAAAATCTGCTGTCTACTTTCGACTGTGCCAGTTCTAATTGCAATTGCATAAGTAACAGTTACAACATAAAACTTACAATTACAAATTAGGCCAATCAATCAAAAGCCGGAGAACATCTTTGAAAAGTAATTAAGCACTGAACAATAGAAGAATACACACACTTAGAACAATAGAAAACTAAAGCAGTGTGCGTAGCCCACATATTCACAGCCCCCCCCCCCCATCAGTTAGACACGGCCATCAAAAGTCAATCAAGAGCTGAAATTTTCAAAGTCCAGCTGGTCCATTTTCCTTGGACGAACCTGGCCCATTTACAATACCGATCTGTGTTTGTTCGCATAGAAGCTACATACCAAGTTTCATTAAAATCCTTTCAGCAGTTTTTAAGTTATCGTGTTAACACGCTCTTGATGACAGACCTACCGACAGACCGACAAGCGGTCGATCGCATATGTTCGCCCTGTGGGGAATAAATAAATCAAACTGGTGAACCACACGGAAAAGAAGTTGCAATTATAAAATAGTCTAATCCTTCAAATGCAGTTTTTGTGAAATGCAATTGCAACAATAGATGAATATACTTGTGAACCGGGATAAAAGCAGTAAAATGTTGACAAAATATATATATATAAAAAAAACCCCAAGGAATAAAAGCTAAAAAAATTGAAAATATTTAAAAATTTGTGCAGGATAATTTAAAAATTGTCCGCAATCTGGATTTAAAAACGGGCCGACCATTTAAAAATGGGTCGCCCATTTATAAATGGGCAACCCATTTTTAAATGGTTGGCCCATTTATAAATTTAAAAACTGTGCAGCACAATTTATAAATTGTGCAGATTTAAAAATTGTGCACAACATATACAACAATAAAAAGATAAATTACTGGTATATTACATCACAGGTAATCACCAACTGGGAAGTTTGAAGGGCAAGGACTGGAAGCAAATGCTTATTCATGAGTCCGCCCATTACTGCAGGAGTGACAACTTACGTGGGTATATTAAACATACACAAATGTGTCTTTGAATACCTAGAATAAATACCGACACTAAAAGAGCTACCAATTTTACTAAGCATAAAAGTATATCAGAGACTGTACAATTATTAATGGCAGAATTCGCTTAAAATACTTTTTCAGGTTCTTTTTAAATAGATTTAGACTCTTACTTTCGATTATTTTAAGAGGAAGCATGTTCCAGAGTTTAGGCCCAACCACAGAAATGCAATTAGCTTTGATACATATCCTAATGTACATTGTTCTAAAATTGTTATGCTGTCTCGTTGTGTAGTGGTTGTGTGAAAACATACCCAACTCAAAATTGCTTTGTGAAATATGTGGCAACTGATTATGGAAAGCTTTGTGCATTGTGAGTACTGATTTAACTTTGACACTTTCAAAAAACTTCGAAAGTTGTAGTTCCATAAACTTTGATTCGTATGATTACGTTTGTTTAAATTAAACATTATGCGTATAGCCTTATTTTGCTTTACTACCACTGGCTGTAACCTTGTCTTAAAAGAATTGCTCCATATCTCACAAAAGTAAGAAAGATACGGCAAAAATAATGAGTTGTACAGCAGGACAAGTGCTTCAGATCCCAGGTAATTTCTAGCTTTGTGCATTATGGCTAAACCTTTTGACAGTTTGTCAGATACTTTATTTATCTGGGCGCCACAATTTAAATTTTCATCTATTAAAACACCAAGAAAGTTAGTGACTGACACTCGTTGAATTTCCTGACCCCCTACGAATACTCGAAGTTCATTTGATGTGACTTTCTTACCAAATATCATGAACTGTGTTTTACTAACATTGAGCGACAGTTTGATTACCATGAACCACATATTCAACTTATTTAATTTAGAACTTATTTGTTTACATAGTCCAGGCAAGTCCGTCGCACATTTGAATAAATTCGTGTCATCAGCAACCAGCATAAATCTGAATATGTTAGATACATTACTGATATCATTAATGTACATTATAAACAGTTTTGGCCCCATAACGGAGCCTTGAGGAACACCACACAAAATATTTTGGAAACAAGATTTACATTTGTCAATTTGTACGCATTTGTGTTGTATTTGATAAGTAACTTTTCATCCATTCGTGCGCTATTCCACGGCCACCATAATGTTCAAGTTTTTTCTAGCAAGAAAGTTAGTGACTGACACTCGTTGAATTTCCTGACCCCCTTTTTATAGTGTCGAAAGTTACTCAAGTCAATAAGTCAATAAAGACACCTACCATAAGTTTTTTTTAATCTAAAACATTACATATTTCTTCAAGAAGTTCAATCAAGGCAAACGACGTAGAGCTATATGGTCTAAACCCGTATTAACAGTCACTTAACAATTCACAATTATCAGGGAAATTTTGCAAACGTTTATTTCACACATGAAATTCTAGTCACTAAAGAAATTTGCATCTAGATAATAATCTTCCTCCCAATGACCGTTCTTAAAATCCTCGCTCTCGAAACAATTTAAAGAGTACTCTTTACATGTATTACGTACACAGAGTTCATAGCGATCCTTGAAATCCTGGGAAATCCTGGAATTCGGAATTCGTAATTATTTTTTTCTAATTTATGAAATGTACCAATTTTCCTCTGTGTGTGATTTAAAAATATAATGTGCAAATAGATAATGGAAATGTTTGGTTTGGAAGTACAATTAAACGACATTCTTGAATTTAAAATGTTCTTAAGTTCTTGGAAAAATCCTTTAAAATCCTGGAATTTCACCTACAAACATCCTTGAAAATCTTTGAATTTTACCCCCAATGTCCTTGAAAATCGTGGAGTTTGACGTCTGGACCATGAACCCTGGTACATAAAAACATGTTCTTTGATATCTAAATAAGAGTTAATGTACAGGAATTCATCGTCACCAACTGCAGAATATGGAAATACCATTCAACATTTTGTACAATGATCATTTTGTACATTTTGTACAAGGTCATTTGTTTTACTTTTCTCTATTATTTCAACTTTTTTAAGCTTGGCACATCTTCTATATACCCACAGATTACACGGGTCACACCGAATTGAAACAGAACGCACATTTTTATCACAAACACTACATGGAAACTGATGTATATTAGGCATATTATTCTAAAATTCTATTATAATAAAGCTCAGTATGATAGCTACATTTCAATGGAGCTTGTGTAGTTCTTCTAGGTTGTCCACACGCTTTATGGACTCGTTGTCCAATTTGACGAAAATCTTGCATTCTTTGCCCATGTATTCTTGATACGATTATCTTTTTCTTATATTTCTGGCAGTTTTAAAAATTTCGGCGTTGGATGTCGTCAAATGTTCGTTGATGTATATCTTCGTATTCCGTAGGTTGCACCGAGCTTGTAGCATGCGGTCTCTAGCTTCCCGAGTAGTGAAGCGTAGAATGCGTGATCCAGGCTGCCTAGGGGTTCCTGCATGGGAGAACACGCACGTCCTGTAGATCGCTGGATTTTAACTTCCAAGACTGTCCTTCGCGAATTTGATCACATTACCTGCCGTGATCGATCGGTCTCTGTTGCTGTAGTCAACGTCAGTGGTCTGCTCTCTAGCGGCGGCTGCGTTTAACGGCTTTACATGCTTTACGTGTAAACCAGAGATGATAAGATTATCTCTCTTGGTGTACTGCTCCTGCTCGTCCTCCTTTTTGTCAAGAACGGCCACCCTTTACTTCAGTTTCCCCATCTGCCTATCCTTCTCCGCATAAAGTGTGTGTAGTGGTTTCTGGTTGTTGCAGGCCGGGATCTAAACCCACCTGTCTTATATCATCTGATTCACCAACAAAAGAAAATTAGTTTGCTTACTCAGGACCAAAAGAAAATTCTATCAATGTCAAAAGATGTCTCCATTGTAGGAGTCTGAATGCCCTTAATCCTCAGGCACTCTGGAAAACTTGAATTCCCCTGAGTAGGTGATGCCTGTGGAAAGATATGTAAGGGTCCTCAAATGTGCTTGTAATTATGCAAAAGCAGTTTGGCAACATGACGATAATTCAAAGCGAAAGAGGAAAACCAAAAATTGCTCATGAGGGATTTATGTATACGAGAAATAATGAAACCAAAAGCTTAATTACTTGGTACTGCGTAAGGCGCGGAGCGTTCTCTCTAGCCCAAAACCAATCGCTAACACCCTCCCCACCCCTCCCCTCGCACTCACTTCCATTAGATCCGTTCACGCGCATATCAAGAGATGTTAATTGCAAACCAAAAAAAATCACATGAATTGTCATAGCCATCACTTTTAGATGAATTGTCGCAAGACGAATTGTTGCCAGATGAATTTTTAGGATATCTCACAAATCAACTGCGAGGGATTTCCTCTGCCAACTAGATTGTTCGGTTCAGAAGCGCATTTTTGTCACTGTTTATAGATCAACGAGCAAATTTCTCCCTTATTCGAGGATTAACATCCTAGCTTCTCTCTTCTCTTCTTTTTGATTTACAAGGATGTGTTTACATTTGGTCCCAGTTACAGGACAAAATATAATTGTATCGGATAATTCAAAATATTCCAATTATCTTAAATTTTGCCCCCATTTCGGTTTTAGAATTTGATGAATATCAAGGATATGTGTCCAGAGGACTTGTTTATTTTTTGAGGCACAAAACCTGAAAATTATTTGACAGAATGCCAATTCATAACATAAGTTCGCAAGTCATGTACCGTTTTTATACAGCAGGTAAAATTTGGTACGAAGTTACCAAATAATTACAGCATATGTATTACAAAATATGTTCGTACACATGTGAACTGAACCCTTCTTTGCTGTTATCCCCTCATATTTTTAACGAAGTAAGGTGCTGCATGTTGTACGCCTTAATTTGAATGGGTTCAGTCGCAGTATGCTAGACTACCCAGAAGGATGTGTGTCATTTTTGGTTTTCGTTAGAGTCCAGATGTGCGAAATTGCCGCGTTTTTTTGACGTGTCAGATGTGCGATATTGCCGTGTTTTCTGACGTTCACATGTGCGATAATGCCGCGTTTTCTGACGTGTCAGATGCAAATGTTATTTGTTATTGATGAAAATTCAAGGCCAAATAAAAGCCGGCGACTTGCAGTTGTGGCTGAACGAATGGTTTTGTTTCAGTGAGCGACAATGGAGTCAACTGGGCTCAATAAGCAGACGATTCTACATGAATTAAACACTCAGCTAGAAATTAGGGCACAGAAAATACGGCTGAAAAGTCGGACTGATTACCTGCTATCGGATGAAGAAGAAAATATTGACGATGAAAGGTAAGATCATTTTTAACAGTTACAGTGGATTATCGGTTTATTGGTTTGCTTGTAGATTAATTTTCTTGACTAAATCCTGAGATATCATTTTGTGGTGTTGGGTAATGAAGTCACAGAATGCTAATGTATTAAAATCGCGCTTGATGTTTAAGCCCTCCGCCCCTCTCCCCTCCCCCTCCCCTCCCCCCCCCCAAAAAAAAAAGAAAAAGAAAAAATAACAGCATAAGTGGTAAATTACAATGTTAGAATTGGAAGTCCAAGGTTTAATAGTGACCAAGTGGCCTTACGGTTACATGCCATCCACATTAACACTCGCATCGAATTGTATCAAAACCGATTTACACGCTTGAAAATATGGTATAGGTACAAACTGGTGGACGAACAAGTCAGAAACGTAATGCCCCTGCTGACCTAGTTTCTGCCCCTGCTGACCTAGTTCTGCCTCTGCTGACCTAGTTCGGCCCCGGCTGACCTAGTTCTAACCCTGCTGACCTAGTTTCTGCCCCTGCTGACCTAGTTCTGCCTCTGCTGACCTAGTTTTGCCCCTGCAGACCTATTTCTGCCCCTGCTGACCTAGTTCCGTCCCTGCTGACCTATTTCTGCCCCTGCTGACCTAGTTCTGCCCCTGCTGACTAGTTTCTGCCCCTGCTGACCTAGTTCTGCCTCTGCTGACCTAGTTCTGCCCTTGCTGACCTATTTCTGCCCCTGCTGACCTAGTTCTAACCCTGCTGACCTATTTCTGCCCCTGCTGACCTAGTTCTGCCCCTGCTGACCTAGTTCTGTCGGAGCGTAAGAATAAAACTGACAACGTAAATAAGTACAAGGGTCCTTTCACTGAAATCATATTATTTCACTCCAACGTAGTAAACGTAAATACGTTACTTTTGCTTTTCAAAATGTTATTATGTAATTTTGTACTTTAAATAAACTGACTGCCTTGTAGGTAGCGTTGGTCGGTTTTTTTTCAGGGTGGAAAAAAACCGCGGTTTTACCGCCCGAAAAAACACTTAATGCCAGGGTAAAAAAAAAAAACCGCATAGTTATGTGTCTTAACAAGCCGTACACGGAACAGTGTCACTCTTGGCTGTCACTCACTTCCCAGACTGTTTTTAATTGGTCAAAGAATTAGTGCTTCATGTTTTGCTTGCAGGTCAGATTTCTTCGCCAAATTCTAGGACGTCTTTTTTCGTGTAGGAAAATGAGGTACAGGAATATTAGAGCATACAGCAGTGGCTGTTTATCCGTGGATCTGACTAATTTTGAACTGTTGTGATTGGATGTTTTGATTCATCTGAATATATCTTAAGAAAATAATCGTGCAGTGTGAAGCTTGGGCCAAAAGAAAATTTCTTTGGTAAATAACGGAACTAACTGGATGAAATCTGCATGTATTCTAACCATCATTATTTTGGTTTCAGTAACCCAGGTGGCTGCCCGCACAATATTATATTTTCTAATCCTCATTTTATCTATAACGGGTCTGCTGTTTCGATCCGGAATTTTTCGATCCATGTGAAGACACTTTCACGACATTCTTTTGTCTCCGGAATTTCAGCGCAAATATTGCCCTCTTGGTCATGTGAGCGAATCCGGATTTCCCCTTCAGTTGTTTCAATCGCAGTTCCAGCGCTGCTAGTTTCTCTTCCTGCCTCACTTCCGGTGGTTTCTTCTCCGTGGATCTGTAGTGGATGATCACTTTGAGAGGCGATCCGCGATGAGTGATCCAGATGCCCCTGTCCTCCCGCGCACACTGCTCCCTGTCCGCGAGATCCAGACTCGACGTGCTAGGCGTTAGTGGAAAGTCAAGTCCCCTGCGGAAGGTGGGCGATAATGGGGAGTCGTCGTCGTCGTCGTCGTCGTATGGGTTATTGCAAAGAAGGTTGGCGCATTGGTGCGGAAGTCGAATCAGAGAGCAGCCTGCTTTGGGCGCGGTAATCGACAGGCCCCTGTGAAGTGACGGCAGTGTCGGGATTTTCGAGATGTAACTCGGCAAGGCCTTGTTGACGCCCGCGTTGTCTGGCCGTCTGTCTTGGCCGCCCGCCAAGTTTCCCGGCAGAGAAAATCGTACGCGTTTTCTGTGTTGTGTGACCGGCGTGGCCGCGGGACAGGCTCCTCTTCTGAAGTTTACGTGGTGACTAGAGTGACGTCGATCCATTTACCTGTCACCACTTTCCCATGTTTTTAGAGATAGTCGGTTTTAACAGAAAGATCTGAGAAACATCAATATGTCCCAAAGTCAATTAATTAATTAAACTGAAAAGATGTTTAGGTGATTTTTAAATCCCAGCAAAGCTTTCCTTTTCACACCTGAGGTGGCATCAAAGTCCTATCCAATATATCTGAGTGTGAAAAGTTTTTTTTTTCTGTGCGATACGTTTAGGAGGAAATATCCAAGATTCTTCCAAGTAATCGTTTCGTGCTTGAGATTTGCTTGACTGGTCTTTTCTTCTTTATCACGGCGATTTTAGCGGTATCCTTATGATGTTCGAATATATATATATATCTTAATTCATAGTTAGAATTTCAACAAAACTTGGATAAGCAGCTATATGGTTAGGTTTTGTTTCTGATTATCTGAAGCTTATGCTGTGGTTTGCCAGGACAGGGACTGATTTCCGTATATAAAATGAAGCCCGCGATTTGCTGCCTACGTATATTAAGCTTAAGGCAGTGCTTTATAAAAGTGGTGGTTGCGTGAGAACTACAAAAAGCAATTAACTCAAGCGAAACGTTTCCCAGTGGTCGATTTCACGAGGTAAAAACTGCAGTTATTTCAAGCCATTCCTTCAGATATGACGTCATGTTGGTTGAAAGCCCTCCCATAAGATGTGATTGGATTTCTTAATGCCTGTTGTTAATGCTACTCACTCCAGATGAAACACTGTTGTGATTGGGGAATTAGTGACTTCTAAACGGATACCCGTAACACCGTGCAGTCCCAGTTACGAGTCGACGTAAGCGCATGCTCATGTGGATTATAAAGTTATACTTATGGTTTCTTTGGTCGGTTAGACAAGTTGTTTTTGCCCAGTGTCCACGCGTGTGTCTGTCTCTATGTGTCAGCAGTCATTCGAAACATGCCCGTTCCCTCAGCTTTGTCCGGGTTCAATTCAAATGTCAACATGTCAACGTTTGCCTTGCCAATCAGAGAGAGAGGGAGAAAGAGAGAGAGGGAGGGAGGGAGAGAGAGAGATAGAGAGAGAGAGAGCGTGGGGGAGGGGTGGAGGAAGCGGGGAGGGAGGGAGGGAAAACAGTCGCCATGTTACAGTAAAAGTTTTGCTATTCACTTTCAGTCTTATTGTGGTGCTTCCGTTGTCGCCAGGAGGGTTTCTCCAACGCGGCGAGATTTTATGTCCAGTTGTACAAGACCTGGGCGGAGGGTATAGAAGGGGGATGTGTGGAGGGGGTGGTGAAGGTTCTTGCCATATAAAATGACTCATACTTCATTCTCCTGGTGGATATTATGTTGTTATTGTCGAAGGACTGAGGGCGAAGGAGACTGCGGCGTTTATGTTCCATGTCGGAAAATTTGAATGGAGAAATGGCATGCATTGAACAAACAGCTATGTCGTGACGTCATTGTTTTAGTCAAACACCCTTGGATTTGCTGAGAATGCGCATGTCACCCAGTCCCCAACCAAGGCCACCAGTGCTGTCACAACCAGCCGACCATCCAGCCACCAGCCAACCAGCAAACCCGGCAACAGATGCACGAGCGCTGCCCAGCCTAAGGCGACGTGATGGCCTCGAGCCGATGAGGCAGAAAACCAGCCTAAAGCAGGCAGACGATGCCGCCACGGGCAGGGCGGGAACCAGCGCTAGGCAGCCGACTGTGGTCACTTTCCAAATACCAAATGATGTGAGTTTATAAAAGGGAAATATAGAGGTTTGGAAAAATAATTTCGAGCATCTTGTGAAAATATGGTCTTATATGCAGAAAAATGTGATTTCGCATGGGGGGAGGGGGAGGGATGAGTGGACAATGTATATGCAAAATTGTATTTATTGGGCAGATGTGAGTCCATAAAGCAGTCTGCACAAAATGTTAACCTGATTTTCTGTTCGGTGATTCAGCATGGGGGGAGGGTGGGGGGGGGGGGGGACACTGCATATATCAAGTTATAGATTGTATGGGGTTAGATGTGAGTCCACGCAGCATGCTACCCAACCTTGTGTGAGGTTGAGTCGGCAAAAATATATACACAAAAATATGATCCTGGGTTGTCTGACGTGGTCACCACCTGGACATTAGTTTTTGAAAACGTTCCATTGTCAAGTTTTGTGCTCGAATACAACAGAGATATAGCAGCAGGCAAGCATGTCAATGTTTTCTGCTATTTTCTTAATTGCAATTAGCAAGTTCAAAATAAGTACCTTGGCGCTAACATTCTTAGGGCTGTTTACTATTGCAGCAGGAAGAGAGAAGAGAAGAGCGAAAGCAAGAGAAGCCGCTGACAGGGCGTGGACACAGTCCCAGGAAGATCGTGCGCCCCAGGCAGAGGGCGAACGCCAGGCGGCCGTACAAGCCGTCCTACACGTGGGACAGGGGTGGACGGGTGAAGGAGCTCCGGATACGGTATGGTGGGCCCGTCCTACACGTGGGGCAGGGGTGGCCGGGTGAAGGAGCTCCGCATACGGTATGGTGGGTCCGTCCTACACGTGGGCAGGGGTGGACGGGTGAGGGAACTCCGCATACGGTATGGTGGGTCCGTCCTACACGTGGGACAGGGGTGGCCGGGTGAAGGAGCTCCGCATACGGTATGGTGGGTCCGTCCTACACGTGGGCAGGGGTGGACGGGTGAGGGAACTCCGCATACGGTATGGTGGGTCCGTCCTACACGTGGGACAGGGGTGGCCGGGTGAAGGAACTCCGGATACGGTATGGTGGGTCCGTCCTGTACGGTATGGTGGGCCCGTCCTGTGCGGTATGGTGGGCCCGTCCTACACGTGGGACAGGGGTGGCCGGGTGAAGGAGCTCCGCATACGGTATGGTGGGTCCGTCCTGTACGGTATGGTGGGCCCGTCCTGTGCGGTGTGGTGGGCCTGTCCTACACGTGGGACAGGGGTGGCCGGGTGAAGGAGCTCCGCATACGGTATGGTGGGCCCGTCCTGTGCGGTGTGGTGGGCCTGTCCTACACGTGGGACAGGGTGGACGTTTGCAGGCTGCTTATGTACAAATTCTGCGACATCTCCATGCGAAGAAAAACTGAATAACCGGGTGCTGAATTCTTCATAACATTGTTAAATGTTAAAAGTGTGAAGAAAAAAACACGTGATCTGTGTTCAAAACGTACCTAACGAATACCCATTGATGTTGTAAAGCTTCAGATACGTCAGCAAGTGACGTCACGAACAATTTCACTAAAGTCTTTTCTTGAAGTGACTCTGTATTGTAGAATAAACAATACCTTGTATAACACAAACAGTTGTCACAATTGTCCACATTCTAAAGCTGTGCGTTGAGATGAGCTGTCGGATGTTTCGTGAATTCCGTCAAAGTGAAAATATAAAAAGACCTGTTTCCGAACTGGGTAATAGTGAAAAATGTAAAAACCTGACCGTTCTAATTCATGTGCAACTCTCTGTTCACAGCATTGATACGGTCTGTGAATCAGTATTGCGTGTGTACACGTAATGTATAATAGCAGCTGTTGCTTTGTTGACGTAGATGTGTGGCCAGGAAGTTCTTGTATATCTGGATGAAGAATACGTTTGGCAGGGTGCTGCCATCAGTCGCTGTGTAAGTGTTACAGCTGACACTTTGATCCTGCGTGTTGACCTGAATGACTGTATAAATGCTCGACAATTGTCGAGAACAGAATTAATTCAGTTGTCAGATGAGTGTAGATTGCCTTTAGGTAAGAAGTGGTATTGTTACATGGCTTGAGTAAATTCTGTAATCTGATTGGTCGATTCCCCAGTCAATAATGTTTCAGTGTCGATAGAGATATTGCATTTGTTTGTAATCAAAAAGTCATTGTTACGTCGTAACAAAGCATATATTGACTTAATTTGAGTCAACATTAAGATATTATCGACTCAAGAATAATGCCAGGGTTTGAACCAATGAGAGCTGTCGTGTGTCTGCAGGCAGCACTACCGGCGGAGAAGGCTGGCGGAGTGCTTCGCAGCCTGGCACAGCGAGTGGTGGGTGGCCAGGAAGGAGTGGCGGCTCCGTGTCAGGGCGGAGCTCCATAACAGGTATACATCCACACATGGCCAACCTTTATCAGTGACAACGGTAGTAAACGAACAGCCAATAAAAGTCATATAATATCTGTCGATATTTTAGAAAGTTAAGTATTAGTGATTAACATAGATTTAAAAAAAAAAACAAGTGAACAAACAAAAACAACGGAATCGATTCTGATGTTACAACAGTAAGATAAAAACTACCGTCGGGATACTGAGGGAGGGTCTGAGTGTGGCAGGATTCGGTCCAGATTTGTTCGCATTAATTTACCCTGGCGGGCTTGTTATTGGCAGGTATCGTCTGTGGAACATTGTATGGCGGGCGTGGCGGGAGTACACACTGGAGTGCCGCGTGAAGGCAGCCAAGGCAAAGCTAGCCCAGGGCCACGGTATGACCGCGTGATCTGTTCGCGTGACCTTGAGAACAGGGCGGGTATTCATAAAACACCCCGCAGCTTATTACTGCCACTAGAGCCATTGAGAGTACTTCGTATATATATATGTTACTAACACTGGTGTTTTATGAACATGGGCCCAAGTCCCAAATCTTTCGGCTCACGACTTTCCTTTGTCTTTTCATCAGTGACACAAAGTGGTTTTTGAAGGGCATAGCATAGCACAAATATTTCTGCTTGAAAGTTATGTAACTCATATATTTCTGCTTGTAAGTTTTGTGGAGTTACTCATATATTTCTGTTTGTAACTTTTGTAGCTTATATATTTGACACGTGGCACTTTTCACGATTATTTCAAATAATGAAGAATCCCATTTTAAGATGCGAAAAAGCTAAACATGCCTAATACAGCAGAGCCATCTTTAGTTTCAACTTTGTAGGAGCAATCCAGAGGTTATTCTAAAAGTTCAAAGTATACACTAAAATTCTAACTTCTTGGTTTTTTTTTTTGGCCAAATAAATGAGGTTTTATTGCAGCAAACCGGAACGTGCTGGGGAGGGTCATGGCGGCGTGGAAGGTGTACACACAAGTACGCAGCACGAAGAGCGACATCTCGCGGAAAGCGCGGCAAGTCTATCAACAGAATCTTGTCAGGTCAGTTAAAAAAATAATTAAAATAAATAAATAAAAATACAGAGGACGAGAATCCCTTTCTGTCGTGGTGGTGAGTTGTGTTGTGTTAAATTTGTCCGGGGTACATTTGTTAAAATAGTATAGTAAGCAGCACCAGAGCAGCTTCCGCCATCCCGTTAACCGCTCCCGTTCTTTCGAATCTTGTTTAAATTCAAGAGCAGAATATAAATTGGGATCCTATGGAAAGAATTGGTGGAAAACAAGACTGATTGTTCCTCGCCTTATAATTATTTTTATTTATTTTTTTTTTTGACAGAAATATGTGGTTTACTTGGAGAAGTGCGCTCATTGTACAGCAGGACCGGCGGGAACAGGAGGTCGTTGCTATGCAGCACTGGGCGTATAGCCTCACGCTCAAGGTGAACTGCTTCCTCGTCAAGGTCATGGTTCACGACTGCACCACGTGCATCGCGCCGATGGTCATTGGAATGCACTGTATTTAACCCTTCATTTGATATTTTGCTTTCATAATTATAAATCTACTGTGCTATCTATAAAGAATTTTTGTCCTCTAACTCAACCCTCTGCCATAAAAGCGGCTTTCAGTGTGTGACGTCAAATGTTTTGCATACCGAGGTGGGGGTAGGAGGTGTGGTAGGAATATTTGGATTAGACAGTTTAATTTTGTTTACATACTTTATGGACGGCTCCTAAATTGTATCAATTCCGTGCCAGTGTTATTTAGTTTAAGTTATTTCTTTATTTTTTTTTTGTAGGCATGGGGCGGGTGGCGGAGGCGTGTGGCGGAGCGGCGCGGGCAGCGGGACAGGCACGCCATCGCCGCCACGCATGACGTCATCCGCCACCTGCTGCGGGCCTTCACGGCCTGGCGGCAGTACGTGAGCGAGAGGCGACAAAAGAAACAAGACTACGGTGAGGAACCTGGATATATATATATATATATATATATATATATATATATGTTACAGGGAATCTGTGAAATTAGGGATTTCATGAAATCCCTAGTGGATTCGTGTAATACCGTGCTCAATCAATTTCGATGTTTTTATTGAGAATTTTCATGTTTGCAATGTAGTATTTTACCGAAATTAATAGTAGATTTTGAATTAATATACTCAAAGCACTCGATTGCAAAACTATCATTCATGAGATACTACAGTACCTGAATTCAGCGATATTTTTATGTAGCTTATGTCACATTTCACGCCAAATTCTGTTATTTTGGATGGTAATGTTATAAATTCCAATTCCTTTCGATGTGAAGAGGGATACACAGTTTTGAAGAACCACTAAACAGCCTCCCTGAATGGATAATTTTTCAAAATAGTTTTATAATCAATATGAGCTCATTCATTACACGAATTCCCTAGGGATTTCATGAAATCCCTAATTAGACAGATTCCCTGTAACATATATATATATATATATATATATATATATATATATATATATATATATATATATATATATATATATATATGTATATATATATATATATATACATATATATATGTTACAGCGGATCTGTAGAATCAGCGAATCTGTAGATCCGCTGAAAATTTCAGCGAATCTGTAGATACGCTGGTTCGACCAGCGAATCTATAGATCCGCTAAAAGTTTTAGCGAATCTAACAGATCCGCTGATTTTAGGCTGAGAAAATTCTACAGATCCGCTGAAATGATTGGCGAAGCTAAAGTACCGTTGATATTGAGTAGTATGGTCGAAATATACGGTATTAATGTGTAAACGGTGGTGTTATTACTATGTGATTATTACTTAAAAGCCAAATTCACTCATGCAATCAATAACTCATCGATAATGGAACTCCAATTGCAAGAAGCTGATCATAGAAGCACTAGTACTTGTGATCATGACTTAAAAGCAAAATTTACTCTTATAATCAGCAACTCTGAATAAAACTCATTCATCAATAATGACGCTGCAGTTGCAATTGAGGAGGGTTACATCTTGTTTGTGAATCCCGGGCAAAATGGCGACGGCCAAAACGGAGAAGACCAAAACGGCGACGGGCAAAAGGGCGATGGCCAAAACGGCGACAAGTGCAACCATGGACAAAACGACGACGAAGATTAATAATTTAATGTTGTAAATCAAAATACAGAGAATAGTGTTGCCAGATAAATCAAATCATTTCTGTTTGAAGATAAGCATAATTTGAACCAATATTTAAATTTTAAGGGCAAAATAAAATGGATAATTTAACTCTATTTTACCATATATTCCTAATTGCAATTATACGATAATCCAGTGTGTGTGTGGCGGCGGGGGGGGGGGGGGGGGGGTAAATAAGTACATTTTGAAAGACAATTGTATTTAGCGACTGTGTCCACTAATCCGTTATTGCATGTGAAACCCCTGTCCACCACACGTTGATTCAACTGAACTGCTTGCCTCAGTGAAAGTTCTACATTTAATTTTATGCCGTTTTCGGTAATCAAATTGAACGAGCACAGATCAAATTGATATACTCCAGGGAACCCGAAGCAGATCGAATTGCGTGTATTTAAGTTCATTGCATTGTTAAATTGCAATTACTTTTCAGCAGATAGCACTCCAATAGAATCATATAATATGTACATCTGCTTTCGTATAAGAAGATCACAAGTTATGAAGCTTGCAATTAAAGTTCTATGATCTACAACCATGGAAAGTAACACTAGAATGGAAGTGCAATCAATCTGCTTCAAATGGCATTTCAATGAAAACAGTGTCTTTTATTATTGGCTATGATAAAACTCAGTATAAACAGTCTTTTATTATGGCTATGATAAAACTCAATATAAACAGTACTTTAGCTTCGGCAGTCATTTCAGCTGATCTATAGATTCGCTGGTCGAACCAGCGTATCGACAGATTCGCTGAAATTTTCAGCGGACCTACAGATTCGCTGATTCTACAGATTCGCTGTAACATATATATATATATATATATATATATATATATATATATATATATATATATATATATATATATATATATATATGTTACAGCGAATCTGTATCATTAGATTCGCTGAACATTTCAGCCAATCTGTAGATTCGCTGACTCACTTAGCGAATCTGTAGATTCGCTGAAAATTTTCGCTGGTTTTTCACCTTTAAAATTATACAGATTCGCTGAAATTGCCTGAATAGTCATCTTTACCGACAGTATTACTTGTTTTGAGTGATATTTGAAATTTAATTGCTTTTATGTGACTTCTTTACTCCAGAGGTGTTTTATACACCTTTTTCTTGTTTTTGGGGAATGTGATATATTGCAATCGGAACTTTTTAAATGACTCGTATTTTTATTTAACTAGCTTTAAAATGCATTTTTGAAATGCGAATTTCTAGTCTCAAATAAAAAACAATTTTGGAAAGCATTCGAAAACATTTGATATCAATATTCACAAAGGCTTAAATAAAATTTCTTGTTTTGTGGGAATGTGATATATTGCAATCGGAACTTTTTAAATGACTAATATTTTTATTTAACTAGCTTTAAAATGCATTTTTGAAATGCGAATTTCTAGTCTCAAATAAAAAAACAATTTTGGAAAGCGTTCGAAAACATTTGATATCAATATTCACAAAGGCTTAAATAAAGTTCTTGTTTTTTGGGAATAGGATATATTGCAATCGGAACTTTTAAAATTACACATATTTTTATTTAACTAGCTTTAAAATACATTGTTGAAATGCGAATTTCTAGTCTCAAATGAAAAACAATATTGGAAAGCGTTCGAAAATATTTGCTTTCAATATTCACATAGGCTTAAATTAATTTTCTCTCTTTGTGTTATCGTCTTTCAAAAAAGTGATCACCTCAAGTCTTAATACTACCGGTATTGTTTCTAAATAAATTGCAATCATAACTCCCCTTCTGAGTATCATTCAAATTGCTATTAGCCAAATTGCGATTATTTTTCTTTGAGTGCAGCACAAAAATCTCTTAACCTCCGTGTGATATAAATTGCAATTGAATTACGGTACGCTTATCCAAACAGTGTTAAGTTTCGATGCTCCGCACAGTAATAGTTTTAATTTAACAGAAACTGATAGGACCATGATTTCGACGAATAGAAACTTTATTCCGGTGTGAAAGCATATAAATTTTCACCAAATGTCCAAAACCCTCAGCTACATGAAATGAGTTAATAGCAATGAAAACAGAGAATAAAGCTCAATTTTAATATATTCCCTTCACATAAACCAAGAAAAAGGTGTGTAAAATACATCCGGAGTAACGAAATCACACAAAAGCAATTAAATTTCAAATATTAGCAAAAGCAAGTGATCCTGTCGGTAAAGATGGTCGATCAGGCAATTTCAGCGAATCTGTATAATTTTTCAGGTGAAAAACCAGCGAATCTATAGATTCGCTGAAAATTTTCAGCGAATCTACAGATTCGCGAAGTGAGTCAGCGAATCTACAGATTCGCTGAAATTTTCAGCGAATCTATAGATTCGCTGGTTTTACAGATTCGCTGTAACATATATATATATATATATATATATATATATATATATATATATATATATATATATATATATATATATATATATATATATATATATATATATATGAGCAAGAATAACAAATAAAAAGATTGTTACACGACCTTGGCATATGCTGCGGTCTGATTGATCGATTTTCAGAATGCAAAAGTCGCGAGTATTTGTAATCAAAACGCCAGTTAAGTAAAATAACAAAACCATATATTGACCTATTTCGGGTTAGCATGAATATAGTATTTGACAGATGCGAAAATCGTGATCTAAATGTCAGTACTTTCTTGTTGGTTGATAACACTTCATGTCAACTTGAAAAAGTCAACATATGCTAATTGTTTAGGCGGGTTCTGCATCTGCTGTCATCCCCCCTTTCCCCCTTTCCCTAATTTGTCCGTTGTTTTGTCTGGAGAAACAGGGGATTGGGGGTTGAGAGAAGGTATTGACGACATGTTATAGGTCGCAATAAATACATACAAGATCGCTGTTTCATACGTTGTTAGTGCAGTGTAAATGAATGTTGAGGCGATTTTTTGGTCATTTTTGGTCGTTTGGTCGAATTTGCTACTGTCTCAGTGTGACAGTATGCTTGTTTGAGTGACTGCTGATAAACAAATCCAACGCTTTTAAACTTTAGAGTATGCGCGTAAAGTGCACGAGCACTTTGTGATGCGGCGCTTTGTACACAGCTGGCAGCTGCGCTACAGGATGTCCGTATCCATCCGCCAGCAGGAGGAACACATCATGCAGCTGGCGGAACGGTTCCGCAAGAGGCGGTTCCTCGAACACTGGAAACTCTGTATCCTTGTTGTAAAATGAAAAAAAATAACAATAAAAATAAATAAATCATACAAAAGTGAAAAATCTATCAGGAGAGGAGCGAATCATGAAGATGACGTCATGCAAAACGATCTTTAGAAAAGTATATTTTTATAATGCAGTTATAAAGCATTGTGAAGTTCATGTTTGAAATTAATCTTAATGATTCTTGTTTCGTCTTAATATATTTGAAAAAAGGGGAATTGATATCGCAGAAAAAAAAAAGAAGCAACACTAGCTGACATAGTGGCTGATACACTGGCTGACTGGTTGACATATTGGCTGACATACCGGTTGACGCACTGGCTGACATACTAGATGATACTAGCTGACACATTGACTGACACACAGGCAGACGTACTGGTCGACATGCTGTCTGAGACGTTGGCAAATCTGGCGATGGTTATACGAAGAGCCTCAACGAACAATGTCGCCCTTTCAAGCCTTCATTATTGCGTCATTATTGCGTCATATTCGTATACGTTTTTTCACGACCGTAATTGGAGCTTTCAGTATCTCATTGGATGATGTAAACATTGAACGCCTTAACCTTTTTCCAGATATTTCCTTGAAATATGAAAAGTGGGGAAAAGAGAGGCTAGCGGACAGCTTCTACAGGCAGTCGTTACTCGTGAGTGACTCTGCTTTCTTGTGTTGTGTAGCCATGGACTGGCTTGAGCCTGATAACTGCTCTGCTTATTGCGTTATGGCGGAGTTTAAGTGAAAGGGTGAGGGGAGGGGCGAGGGGGTAGGGGCGGTGTTTAGTGATGTGATCCGTCACTGATGTGTCCGGTTCGGTTCGGTTTCGGTTTTTAAAGAAAAATCCGCGGTTTTTTCGGTTCGATTTCGGTTTTTTCAGACTATGCAAATATATATAAATTAAAGATATCCCAATTAATTTTCTGTTTTTATTCTAGAATGTGATAAGTAGACACATTGCTTAACTAAAAATGGAACTCATCTGGAAGTGTAAAATAATGCTGCGCTAAAATAGTGAGCTGAAAAATTCATAGCAGTTAAAAATGGTCCCGAGAAAAACAAAAATAATGTTAATTAAAAACCGAAAATGAACCGCGGTTTCTACAGAGCACGGTTCGGTTTAATCGAACCGCCACCTTCACGGTTAACCGTCCCAAACGGTAAACCGTCACATCAGAAGCGGGGTTGTTGTTGACAGGTTTTTTTTTTAGATGCAGTTTTAATGCATTGATAATAGCTATTTTGTTCATTCATTGAAAGCAAAAACGCCCGTTACCGGCCTAAGTCACAGAAATCTCTCGCTTGCGTCCGCATAAATAGAGCATCTGCTGGCCGCGGTTGGTCGGCATTAGTGTGTATGCGAGGATGGGGGGGGGGGGTATATTGCGTGGCCGAACACCCCGTCCGAAGTGCGTCCCTTCACCTTTCATAATACAAAGTGAAACCAGCTTTTATTATAATATCATTAACCCCCAGGCGCTTGTTGGTGTCTTCACGGGGGTCTTTTACATGCCCAGAATTCTCATTTATCTTTAAACAACATTTGAGAAGATACCCACTTGTTTTTACATTTTATGTCGCACATCTTTGAGTCTTAATATTTCTTTACAAGTAACAAAGCTGTATAATAGCATGCAACATAGCTGAAATGTCTCCAGAGATTACTGTGGAAAACCCTGTGTGAAAGTGAGTAAAGAAAAAGAAAACAGAGTCGTCGAAACTGCTCGCAAACTCGAAAAAAGTTTCGTTGAAAAGGGTGGGGGAAGAGGGAGCGGGGATGGGGCTGGAGGTACCCTGTGGGAGATGCCCCGAACTAATTTCACAATTACGCGTTTTCCTTGGGAGCACGAGTTTTCTATGACATGAGTCTTTGTACTCTGCCAATCAGTGAGAATACATGAGTTTACTGACGTCATAAACACCGGGATTGGTGGGGGGGGGGGGGGTGAGTTGATAGGGTTTGCATTCTACACACAAGAAGCCTCAGGCCTCCTTTCATTTTTTATGTACTGAAAATTGTGAAGTTATAAAAGGATTTATAATAAATCTGAGTCCAGGCGCCACCCGAGTCCGCGACACCGGTATCAAATCTGTAGTAGAAGCGTCATTATATCCCTGCTGTTATTAGTCCCCCGCCGGGGAACTATAGTTTTCGGGTTTGTCTGTCCGTCTGTCGACACCTTTTTTGTTAACACACTCAAGCCTACATTTTTCGACCGATTGTTAAGATATTGTATGTATGGGTAGTACTGGAACGAACAAGGATCGATATTGTAAATGAGCCATGTCGGCCCAAGGACATTGGCCCAGCTGAACTTCACAAATTTTCCCAATCCTTACTCATTTGAATGAGTTTGTTAACACACTCAAGCCTACATTTCTGGATCGATTGTTGAAATATTTTGCATATAGGAAGTATTGGAACCAACAAAGGTCGGTATTGTAAATGAGCCCTATCGGCATAGGGACATTGGCCCAGCTGAACTCATAAATTTTCACAACCCTTACATACTGGAATGAGTTTGTTAACACACTCAAGCCTACATTTTTTTATCAGTTGGCAAAATGTTATACACATAGGTAGTATGGGTGGTAGCAAGAATCGGTATTGTAAATGAGCCAGGTCGGCCCGAGGACATTGGCCCAGCTGAAATTTTAAAATTCACGAATATGATACGAATTGCTTAAGGGTGTAGTCCCAACCTAACAAAATCAAATACTGGGATTGCACGCCGGTGGGGCACATAGTCAGTTTCACTGACCCACTTGTTTCATACAAATGTTTGTTGTGGTTAAATCGAATGAAATTAATGTGTGTAAAACTTTCTAATCCTCGTAATTTTAGAGCGGTATACTTCCATTCCGGTCGAACTGACATGGAATCTGTTGATTTGGACCCAGTTTAGCGCCATAAATTATGCTGTTTTTCCTCATTGGCGGCTTCGACATTGACTTGCTGTGTTGAGAGGTCCGTGGCTGAACAAAACTTCTATGACGTCATTTCCTGCGGTTGTAGAAAGCGGGACTGGCTGGTATGAAATTGCACGTGGTACAACGGAGGATTGGTGAGATGAGGAGCGACCTTGCCCTTCAGTTCTACAAACGCACGGTACACGTGACCGCCTGTTCACGTTGTCTTGTAGCCAATAGATTCGATTGGTTTTCAATAAATGGCGTAAATGAAAATAAATGAGCAGTTATTCAACGCTGTGCAATAAGAATAATAGTAAAATAAATAAATAAATAAATAAATAAGGAGAGTTATCCGAATACAAACTCATTTACATTTTTCTTGTCCGTGATGAGGTCAGTGGTTTGTGAAGCGTTGTACGTTCTGACTTCCGGTTTTGGCAGACGTTGAAGGGTGCCTGGGATTTGCGTGACCTTGATGAGGTCAATGGTTTGTGAAGCGTTGAGTGTTCTGACTTCCGGTTTTGGCAGACGTTGAAGGGTGCCTGGGATTTGCGTGTCCGTGATGGGGTCAGTGGTTTGTGAATCGTTGTGTGTTCTGACTTCCGGTTTTGCCAGACGTTGAAGCGTGCCTGGGACCGGTGGATGGACAGGTGTGAGGAGAAGGAGGAGCTTTGTCTGATCATGCAAACTAGAGCGGCGCGGCAACATCACAACGCCGTCCTCCTCGTGAAAATGATGGACAGATGGAAGGAATACACGCGATGGAGGAACCAAAGAAAGGTGAGCGAACTGGATCACAGTTCCTAATGTGATCGGGATTAGAATACAATGCTGACCCCGAGGATCCCGTGGATATATATCAATACGGATTACTTTATGTTGAAGTTTTTTTAGGACTTAATGTTGCAGCTTTTCTGTAGCTTCCTCGTAATGGATGTGTTATTTATAGTATATATTTTACCTTATTACTTTGACTGAACGGAATTCCATCCCAGATTACGCGTTCTGATTTTTTCTCATTGTGAAAATACAGAACTTTAGTCGTCTGTACAAATCTGAAGCTTTTGGTGCAAGTCAGATCTTAACTGTTAAAGCTTACACAGATATTATGGCAAATCGGTAAAATTAACCATTTTGCTGCACTGTTATGCATCTGAAGAAAAAAAGGTCATGTCTTTTTTTGGGGGCCTACAGAATTCCTACGCGTATGCAGACGAGTATTACGCGGGCCAGATTTTGCCCAAATATCTCACAAGATGGCGCCTCTTTGTGGATCTGCAGCAGCACAGGCGACACCTGGCGGCGCAAGCGGAAGACTTTAGAAGGTAGTCCGCAGAGTCAAGGCATGGTTGATACGATTCTGTTTCTATACCCTGGTGTAGTTACTTCCATGTAAATTAGTACTTTATTATAAAGTTTAAATGCAAATTCAGAAATGACTGCAAAACCCTGTGTACACGTAGTTTGGGGGAGTTTGAGGGGTATAGTGCAAATAGCGAAGTAAATAATGTGTGGTTGGTGGGGATGGGGGGAGGGTTGATAAGGGATATGTTAGGGTGGAAAATGTATACTATTAGGATTTGACAAAGCTGTGTTTGACTGTACGCGAGAAATCCCATGACCTTCTGTTCGGCCTTGACTGCACAAAACGTTGCAGTTTTTGACCTTGACTTGGCACAGTCGTCATGACCACACCTATGTCTGCAGGGAGAACCTACAGACGCGGTTCCTGTACGAGTGGCACGCTCGCTACGAGAGGAGCCGCGAGGTGCGCCTTATGGAACGTATGGCCATCCTGCACGGTGACAGCACGTGTCTGAGGGCGGCCTTCACCCGCTGGAGGAACAGCACCCAGCAGAGGCTGGAGGAACACTTCAGAATGGTGGGCATCTTTGTTTTGTGTCATGATTACGAGTGCGCGTATAAAGGTGGTCGGACAGGTGGTAAACCGTGGCGGGAGCAAACTGTGGCGGGGGGGGGGGGGCATACTGTGCCGGGGCCAAACTGTAGCGGGGGCATACTGTGGCGGGGGCATACTGTGCCACGGGGCATACTGTAGCTGGGGCTTACTGTGGCGGGGGTCATGCGATAGCAGGGGCATACTGTGCCTGGGTATACTTTGGCGGGGGCATACTGTGGCGGGGGCATACGGTGGCAGGGGCATGCTGTGCCTGGGTATACTTTGGCGGGGACATACTGTGCCAGGGGCATACTGTGCCGGGGCATACTGTGGCGGGGGCATACGGTGGTAAGAGCATACTGTGCCGGGGTATACTTTGGCGGGGGCATACTGTGGCGGGGGCATACGGTGGCGGGGGCATACTGTAGCGGGGCGCATACCGTGGCGGGGGCATACTGTGGCGGTAGCAAACGGTGGCAGGGGCATACTGTGGCGGGGATGGGTTGTCTGCGACATACAAAGTGCTAGTACACGCTGCAGCCGCGGTGTCTGCTGTAACGGGGCAGGCGTGTCATGCAGCCGCGGTGTCTACTGTAACGGGGCAGGCGTGTCATGCAGCCGCGGTGTCTGCTGTAACGGGGAAGGCGTGTCATGCAGCCGCGGTGTCTGCTGTAACGGGGAAGGCGTGTCATGCAGCCGCGGTGTCTGCTGTAACGGGGCAGGCGTGTCATGCAGCCGCGGTGTCTGCTGTAACGGGGAAGGCGTGTCATGCAGCCGCGGTGTCTGCTGTAACGGGGCAGGCGTGTCATGCAGCCGCGGTGTCTGTTGTATGGATGTATTCGTATTGTATTGACATTGCTGTTACAGGAAGTGGCGCAGGATCACTACACGATGCAGCTTGTGAGAGCCGCCTTCAAAACATGGCGGGACCACGTGATCCGCGAGCATAAAAGGTGTAGTGTCCACCTTTCTACTCCGATTATTACACTCTAAACCCCCTGCCCCCTCCCTCTCCTCTTACCCCTCTCAAAACGTTTTCCAAAATTTTTGAGAACGTGTATTGAAAAGATATAACCTACACCGTTATAGTAGTGTTATTACTTACTATTAGATGAAGAGCAAAGCTCACATATAGTGGTAACACATGTGGTGTTGACACATATAGTTGTTACACATAAAGTGGTGACACCTGTACACGTGACACTACAGTGGTGACTCGTATCGTGATAATACATATTGTGGTGAAAATATAGTTGTGATACATATAGTGGTGACACATAGGGCCGATTTCACAACTTCAAGTCCAGACCTGATTTGGAGCAAACTCAGTCTAGACCGCGGTTTAGACTGGGTTTCAGACCATAGTGAATTTCACAGCCTCGGTCCAAACCACATTCATAATCAAACTTCTCTTTCCCTGAGTTTTGCATTTAAGTTGAAAGTTATTACATGGACGTTATTGATAAGACAATAAACAGTCACGCATGTGTTTTTTATCAGTGATCAGCAAAATTATTAAGTTTTGATAAGCTGGCCGCGTGATTTTATGTCTATTGCATTTTTCTGTCAACATATGTCTGATTTCAATTTTTGATTTATTGTGCAGGGATGGAAAAAGATATTTTTTTTTGTCGTTGGGCACCCCGTCCAGTGATTCATTAAATTTACTGGACCGCACTCAATTTCGGTGGATCACCTCAGAAAACATATGCACCAAAGTTGATAAATTTTGGTGGAAATCCGGAGGAGTCAATCATAAATTTTAGTGGGCCAGGATATTTATTGGACATTTGCCAGTAACTAATGCTTTTTTAGCCCTGTTGTGTATTTCTTAAAGCTAGTTAGCGTTTAGATTTTGATATTTTAGCTCAAAACAAAGTTGAAACCACGGCTATTATTAACCATGATTTCACCAAACCAAGTTTGAAGCAGAATTTCACTTCAGTCTAGACTTGGTTTGATTGGACCATACCTCATAATGCACCCGTTTCAGGACGACCATTGACTGAATTCTAGTGATACAGACTACAAAAACGGTTCGCTTATGACCAGTGTATAGTGTTGGTATGGGTTCTAGTAAACTAATACAATTGCTGGGTCTCTGGACAACTCGGCACCTGTCAAACTCGGCACCTACAAAGTCGGCACTTTTTGGACAACTCGGCACCTAACATTTTGGATAACTCGGCACCTCATTTTCAAACTCGGCGCCTAATTTTTTTTAAATTTTTATAGTCTTAATGCTTCAACAACAATTTATTTTTTATTAAAGTGGCTCATTTTTATACTTTTTCTTATTAGATTTATCCCTTATGGCGTCAACAAAGTGATTTATCTCACAATTCCAGAGCATTCTGGACACCACAATTCATTGCAATCACTATGAAAAGGAGCCTTTTGTGTCAGTGTACTCTGAAACCTTTTGTGTATTTATTATTGTTTTGTTCCCTGTGATTTTGTGCTCAAAGAGCCTTTTATTTGACATCACTCACTATTGCTGAGAACTCTGGACACCACAATTAACTTCAATCGCTAGAGCAAAGAGCCTTTCATGTCAGGGTACTCTGAAACCTTTTATGTATTTATTATTGTTTTTTTCCCTATGATTCTGCGATCATAGGCTGGATTGCACGTGCTTATTGCAATTGTTGTGATCAATGTTTCAGTGTATCATAAATTGCAATTAGCCCCACAGTGCGAAAGCACGGGGCACTGTATTACTTTAATAGCAGTTATGAAACTATGCTTGGGCGAATGCGTGGTTGCTTTAATTTTATCTGCCCCAGGAGGCGCCTAACTCAAAAGTCACCTCGTTCTGATCTCTCTCGAAGAATATAAAATTGAAATCAAATCACCCCCACAGGTTAAGTCAAAAAGGAAACGGATCATAAACAAAGAGCAGGAAATAAACAAAGAGTAGGAATTCAACCAGGAAAACAGAGGTAACTTTTACATTTTGGTGTCATGACACGTAAAATGCAATTGTACAGTTGAGTACATACATCGAGTGATGTCAAATGAAAGGCTCTTTGAGAGCAAAACCACAGGGAACAAAACAATAATAAATACACAAAAGGTTTCAGAGTACACTGACACAAAAGGCTCATTTTCATGGTGATTACAATGAATTGTGGTGTCCAGAGTGCTCTGGGATTGTGATCTGAAACACTTTGTTCACGCCAAAAGGGATAAATCTAATAAGAAAAAGTATAAAAATGAGCCATTTTAATAAAAAATAAACTGTTGTTGAAGCATTAAGACTATAAAAATTTTAAAAAAAATTAGGTGCCGAGTTTGAAAATGAGGTGCCGAGTTATCCAAAATTTTAGGTGCCGAGTTGTCCAAAAAGTGCCGACTTTGTAAGTGCCAAGTTTGACAGGTGCCGAGATGTCCAGTCCCCCAATTGAAGAATGCGTGAATTTCACTTAGCCAGGGACCGAAATTAAGATGTTCTCGCACTTGCCAGGCGGGCAAATCTCCTATATTTCTACAGGCCCGCAAAAATATTCTACTTGTCCGATGAAAAGCCAGAAACCAAAATTTCACATGCCCGTCGGCCAAGTGCGCCAAAATTTCACTTGGTCGTACGGCAAGTGCGCCAAAATTTTACTTGTCCGGAAGTATTTTAACTTGGCCCGGGCAAGAGAGCAAGCGTTAATTTCGGGCGCTGCTTACCGCTGAAGCTTTTTAATATCTGTTATAGAGGCACGGTCAAATATTTCAGTTTTCTATATCTTATTGTGCATTCCTCCCTGCAGGATATTGACCAAAATGGCTAATGTAAATTTCTCGAATGAGGATCGATGGACTCTCATTCGCTTAGTAGATGAACATAGAGACATCATTGAAAATAAGTCCTTAGACGGGAACACTTATAACAAAAAATCTGAAACCTGGGAGAAAATAACGGATGGATTTTATAGCGGCTAATTCCTCATTTATAATTTTGATTAAAAGTTAAATAAGACACTATTGAAACATATTTGCAAGTACAGATCTTTGCAGGAAGAATGTGATTCTGAGCAAGTGTGAAAAATATATGTTGACCTGATGTTCAAGGTGTTATCATCATTTAAAATGCTGTCATCAAATACTGAAACCTACTCTAATATGGTTTGTATCTGCGCGCGGTTTTAATGATCATAATGGTCTAGTACAATTTTGAAACCCAGGTTGTGAAATCGGATCGCACATCATGCATGTTTTGATACATAACAAAGAGAAACAGAGAGGGGAACTATGTCTGTGTAAACTGACAAAACCCGGTCTAGACTGGGTTTGAAACATGGTTTCAAACCAGGTATAGACTTAAGTTGTGAAATCGGCCCATAGTGTTGACCCGTATTGATATATATAGTGGTGACACATGAAGTCAAGAGTATGTGGTTTACGGTGTAGCGAGTTCTGTGTGTTGAATGATTTTCTGTTATAGGTGTGAGAACGAAGCTTTGGCAGACGATCACTCACGGAAAACGTCACTACGACGTCACTTGTCTCTGTGGAGAAAGGTTTGTTCTGACAAGTACTATATGAAAGAAAACCCCGTTCTACGAGTCACGTTTTACGCCATATTCCTCGTACATATGAAGGCTGCATCGGCACAGAATAAGAAACCAAGACATAGTCAACTAGAACAATAAACTAGTAAACAAACCTGAAACATACAGTGCAGAACACGGGAGTGATTTATTCCCCACAGGGAATATATGTGATCGACCGCGTGTGTCTGTCGGTCTGTCGGTCGGTCTGTCATCAAGAGCTTGTTAACACGATAATTTAAAAACTGCTGCAAGGATTTTAATGAAACTTAGTACGTAGCTTCTATGGGAACAAACACAGATCGGTTTTGTAAATGGGCCAGGTTCGTTCAAGGAAAATGGACTAGCTGGACCTGATTGGCTATTGATGGCCGTGTTTTACTGATGGGGGCCTGTGGGGAATATGTGGGCTATGTACACTGCTCTAGTTCGATTTGCAGTGAAGTATATCGGTATAAAGCGCTACTAACTACAATTATGGCGGTAATAGAGATACATCTGCATTGTGGCTGTGTCACGTGAAGGGGGTTAGGGGTGGGCGTGGGGAGGTGGGGAGAGGTTATAAATGCTACTGGAGTAAGTGCTGGTGGGTTTATATTTTGTCAGGATGTGGGTCTTAGTAGGGGACGGAGGGAGAGTGGGGAGGGAGCGAATAAACAAGAATAGGTTTGTCTAGTGAATGTTCCTGGTTCAGAGGCTCGGTCGGGAGGGAGGGAGGGAGGGAGGTCGGTCGGGAGGGAGGGAGGTCGGGAGGGAGGGAGGGAGGGAGGGAGGGAGGGAGGGAGGGAGGGCTTGTAAATGACCTTGAGTGAGGCGCTGATGGCTTTGTGTTTTTGACAGTACGTTGCGCACCGGAAGCGGAAGTACGACAAGCAGCGAGTGGCGGAAGAGCACTGGCGGCGTGGCGTGTGCTGGCGTGTGTTGTCCGCGTGGCGTCAGTACGCCAGGTGGTGGCGGGACATGCACCGCCTCGTGGCTGTCAAACAGGGGGAGAGGGACAAGCTCACGCTCAGGTGTGCGTATTGGTGTATTGGGGGGGGGGGGGGGGGAGGGAAGAAGGAGGTGGCAGGGATTTTCAAGCCAGTATTCATGTGCTGTCATATGTGTGCGATACTTTACTTGCGTGTGAATTACAGGGTTACGCATGTGCTTCGCGTATATCACGTGTATCAAATGTTACTGCACGTGTATCACACGTTCTTACACGTGCGCACGCATTCGTACATAGTGTAACGCGTTCGTGCACGTGCGTTTCGCGTTCTTGTACATGTATCACACGTTCTTGCACGTGTATCACGCCTCCTGGCACGTGCTTCACGCGTTCTTGACGTATGTCACACGTTCGTGCACGTTTATCACGTCTCCTGGCACGTGTATCACGCATCCTGTCACGTGTATCACGCATGCTTCTCGTAAACCACTCGTTCTTCATTTTGGTCGCCTGTTCTTACACTGTCTCAAAATTAAAAAACTAATTTAGATGAATGCTAAGTATTACTTAAGTAATAGTATTAATTATCGACTTACTAAACTTAATCGTAAGACAAAATCGTAGAAAATAAAGAATAAAGAGACAAAACGTGTAAAGTCATAATCGAAATAATTCGTTTGATTTTATTGCAGGTGGGCTTTTGGTGAATGGTACACAAATACACAGATGGAGAAACTGGAGAAAGAAAAATATTCGCTGGCAGTTTGCCAACATTCTAACACGCTCTGCTTAAAGGTTTCTTTTGATTTCGGAGTTGATTAAAATTACAACTTCTGATGACATTTATTTGACGTTTTAGAGAAATATTTTGAAATTCAAGGGTTCATTTGCGTTTGTTTTGTTGAATAATGTGTTATAAAAATATGATCATAAAATTCATATAATAAATAAATAAAGTGAACAAACAAACAAGTGCGGTGAAAAGCCCGTGCCAGTGATTACTAGCAACGCATTAAAAGGCAAAGGAAACTCTCAGGCGAATTTCTCAACCTAGGTTTCTATCTGGTTTGTGGCGGGTTCCCGTTCCTGTTTGTACCTAGTTCCCGTTCCTGTTTGTACCTGGTTCCTGTTCTCGTTTGTACCTAGCTCCCGTTCCTGTTTGTACCTGGTTCCTGTTCTTGTTTGTACCTAGCTCCCGTTCCTGTTTGTACCTAGCTCCCGTTCCTGTTTGTACCTAGTTCCCGTTCCTGTTTGTATCTGGTTCCCGTTCCTGTTTGTACCTAGTTCCCGTTCCTGTTTGTACCTAGTTCCCGTTCTTGTTTGTACCTGGTTCCCGTTCCTGTTTGTACCTGGTTCCCGTTCCTGTTTGTACCTAGTTCCCGTTCCTGTTTGTACCTGGTTCCCGTTCTTGTTTGTACCTGGTCCCCGTTCCTGTTTGTACCTGGTTCCCATTCCTGTTTGTACCTGGTTCCCGTTCCTGTCTGTACCTGGTTCCCGTTCCTGTTTGTACCTGGTTCCCGTTCCTGTTTGTACCTGGTTCCCATTCCTGTTTGTACCTAGTTCCCGGTCCTGTTTGTACGTAGTTCCCGTTCCTGTTTGTTTCTGGTTCCCGTTCCTGTTTGTACCTAGTTCCCGTTCCTGTTTGTACCAGGTTCCTGTTCTTGTTTGTACCAGGTTCCTGTTCCTGTTTGTACCTAGTTCCCGTTCCTGTTTGTACCTAGTTCTCGTTCCTGTTTGTATCTGGTTCCATTTCCTGTTTGTATCATTTTCCCGTTCTTGTTTGTACCTAGTTCCCGTTCCTGTTTGTACCTGGTTCCCGTTCCTGTTTGTACCTAGTTCCCGTTCCTGTTTGTACGTAGTTCCCGTTCCTTTTTGTATCTGGTTCCCGTTCCTGTTTGTACCTAGTTCCCGTTCCTGTTTGTTTCTGGTTCGCCTTAGCTGAGTAAACTTAATCTAGCCGTGGGTTAAGAAAATCAGCTCTAATCCTTTCTAAGCCAGTCCCCGAACGGATTGTCCCCACGTGACACCCCTCTGTCCCACCCCTAACCCTACACTCCGTTCGCCCGTAGGTGATGGAGGCGTGGAGAGCATGGGCGGCGACACACTCGAACAAGCGTCGCCAGAAGGAGCTGTGCGTCCAGGAAGCTCGTTCTCACTTGCAGCACGGTATGGATCTGTTTGTCTATAAACTGCACGTGGTACGGGTGGTGTTTGGGCAGGTGGTGAGGTAGGGGGCGGAATTAATTTATGTCGGAGAGTAACAGAAATTTTTTTTATCCGTTTGTAATTGTTTTCAAAAATAAATAAACAAATCAACACAGTTAGTGATGTCGCCTTGAACAGCAAAGACTGACGTCAACAGATACAGTAGCCAACCAGCGGGCCGCTAACATTGTACGAGTTACAAACCATCGCAAACCAGCGGGCCGCTAACATTGTACGAGTTACAAACCATCGCCAACCAGCGGACCGCTAACATTGTCCGAGTTACAAACCATCGCCAACCAGCGGGCCGCTAACATTGTACGAGTTACAAACCATCGCCAACCAGCGGGCCGCTAACATTGTACGAGTTACAAACCATCGCCAACCAGCGGACCGCTAACATTGTCCGAGTTACAAACCATCGCCAACCAGCGGGCCGCTAACATTGTACGAGTTACAAACCATCGCCAACCAGCGGGCCGCTTACATTGTACGAGTTACAAACCATCGCCAACCAGCGGGCCGCTAACATTGACGAGTTACAAACCATCGCCAACCAGCGGGCCGCTAACATTGTACGAGTTACAAACCATCGCCAACCAGCGGACCGCTAACATTGTCCGAGTTACAAACCATCGCCAACCAGCGGGCCGCTAACATTGTACGAGTTACAAACCATCGCCAACCAGCGGGCCGCTTACATTGTACGAGTTACAAACCATCGCCAACCAGCGGGCCGCTAACATTGACGAGTTACAAACCATCGCCAACCAGCGGGCCGCTAACATTGTACGAGTTACAAACCATCGCCAACCAGCGGGCCGCTAACACTGTACGAGTTACAAACCATCGCCAACCAGCGGGCCGCTAACATTGTACGAGTTACAAACCGTCGCCAACCAGCGGGCCGCTAACATTGTACGAGTTACAAACCATCGCCAACCAGCGGGCCGCTAACATTGTACGAGTTACAAACCATCACCAACCAGCGGGCCGCTAACATTGTACGAGTTACAAACCATCGACAACCAGCGGGCCGCTAACATTGTACGAGTTACAAACCATCGCCAACCAGCGGGCCGCTAACATTGTACGAGTTACAAACCATCGCCAACCAGCGGGCCGCTATCATTGTACGAGTTACAAACCATCACCAACCAGCGGGCCGCTAACATTGTCCGAGTTACAAACCATCACCAACCAGCGGGCCGCTAACATTGTACGAGTTACAAACCATCGCCAACCAGCGGACCGCTAACATTGCACGAGTGACAAACCATCACCAACCAGCGGGCCGCTAACATTGTACGAGTTACAAACCATCACCAACCAGCGGGCCGCTAACATTGTCCGAGTTACAAACCATCGCCAACCAGCGGGCCGCTAACATTGTACGAGTTACAAACCATCGCCAACCAGCGGGCCGCTAACATTGTACGAGTTACAAACCATCACCAACCAGCGGGCCGCTAACATTGTCCGAGTTACAAACCATCACCAACCAGCGGGCCGCTAACATTGTACGAGTTACAAACCATCGCCAACCAGCGGACCGCTAACATTGTACGAGTGACAAACCATCACCAACCAGCGGGCCGCTAACATTGTACGAGTTAGAAACCATCACCAACCAGCGGGCCGCTAACATTGTCCGAGTTACAAACCATCGCCAACCAGCGGGCCGCTAACATTGTACGAGTTACAAACCATCGCCAACCAGCGGGCCGCTAACATTGTACGAGTTACAAACCATCGCCAACCAGCGGGCCGCTAACATTGTACGAGTTACAAAAAATCGCCAACCAGCGGGCCACTAACATTGTACGAGTTACAAACCATCGCCAACCAGCGGGCCGCTAACATTGTACGAGTTACAAACCATCGCCAACCAGCGGGCCGCTAACATTGTCCGAGTTACAAACCATCGCCAACCAGCGGACCGCTAACATTGTCCGAGTGACAAACCATCGCCAACCAGCGGGCCGCTAACACTGTACGAGTGACAAACCATCGCCAACCAGCGGACCGCTAACATTGTACGAGTTACAAACCATCGCCAACCAGCGGGCCGCTAACATTGTCCGAGTTACAAACCATCGCCAACCAGCGGGCCGCTAACATTGTCCGAGTTATAAACCATCACCAACCAGCGGGCCGCTAACATTGTACGAGTTATAAACCATCACCAACCAGCGGGCCGCTAACATTGACGAGTTACAAACCATCGCCAACCAGCGGGCCGCTAACATTGTACGAGTTATAAGATGCTCCACTCTACATTAACTTCTATTCAGTTTTTGCTGTTTAACGCTAAAATATCACTTAAGCCTTGTTCGCAGAGACGAGGAGTCTTTGACCCTATAAAATACATCATCAACGCACAGAGCCTGATGTTTTTTTTGTTTGGATTGAGACAGGTTTGTTGAGTAGGACGTTCAAGCACTGGAAAAGTGCAAAGGATGCTGGCATTGCAGTGAGGTTAAAAACTGAACAGGCCGAGAAGCATTATGAATACTCCATGCTTAAGAAATGCTTCCACATGTGGCAGGATTTCAAGCAAACGTCGATTCGCAAAGCGGTAATTTCGTCGTGATATGCAGAAATTTCGAGTATTGCGAAAGGTTACAGGCCTTATGCATGAAGAACATTATAATAAATGTTGAAAAAAAACTGATATTAGGACAGGTCACTTAGAGTTATCAATACGATAAAAATAGAAACGAAAAATATCTTGTGTAAATAGCAAAGGCCATTTTTCATTTGAAACAAAGAAAAAAAAAAGAAAATTGATGAAGGAAGAGGAGGGGTGAGGGGGCGGGGGGGGGGCGAGGTGAGGTGGAGGGGGCGGGGGTGAGGTGGGGGGGGGGGGGCGGTTTGGACGGGGCTGGGGCGGGATGAGGTGGACGGGGGGGGGGTAGTGTTTACCTTTGCATACGATGATGGGTGATGTCACAAATTTTGGGCACTGTGGAGGGGGGGGGGGATTCGTTATGGACGCCCCGCCCCCTCCCCCCAAAATCATTGATATTTCATATATTCACCCCTGCACTCTAATGTATGTAATTTTGGCTTAACCAACATAATTTCTAAGGTTTCCTTCTTTCCTTTTCTTCCCGTCAGTTGCTTAAGCGACAGGCACGGTGGTTCCACGACACGCGATTGGTCGCCAAGCACTTCCTGACGTGGCAAGCGGCCCACACTGAAGCCCTCATCCTCAGCGACAAGACCAACCTGGCTCTCTACCACTGGAGCCTCACACTAGAAAAGAAGGTGTGCTACTTTTTCCTGCAGTCTCTTTTTTAGACAACGCGTGACAGAATCGTGTTGGTTCAGATCGTTTTTCATTTCAAAACAGGCCTGCTCAAGATATCTACCAATTCTTGTCTTGTTTAAAACATTATTTTTATTTTACTTTCTTTTCCCTCAATTTCTTTATTTCTTTAACTTATTCTAGAGATCTTTTATTTCAAGTATTGAAATCTTCAGTGACTTTGTTTTGATTATTCTCGTTTAATGGCAGACACTTGGGCCCCTCTTTCAGTTTAATGACCGGCATTTGAGCCGCTCTTGCAGTTTAAAGACCGGTATTTGGGCCGGTATTTTAGTTCTTAACGGCCCGGCATTGGACCCGTATTGTTTTTGCGACCGATGATTAAGGTGCTGACGGCCTGGCAGGAATTCACTGAGAGAAAGAAACACAAGCGGGCCCGGATTCGTGACGCGCTGGAGGCGAGGCGAATGCGCCTGTTACGTCACGGCGCCGCCAAGTGGCTGCAGGTGGCCGCAGATTTGGCGGGAATTCGGCAGCGGTTTGCAGCACAACAAGGGGCCGAGGTATGACAAATACTAGAGAGGGGAGGATTGGGGAGGGAGGGAGTGAGGTGTGAGAAATATTATTAAGAGGGAGGAGGGGGGAGGAGGTTGGGATGTACTAGGTTTGACGGGGATACGAGGCCGATGGGGCATATATGGGATGTGGCGAGATATTGAGAGTAGAATTTATTAGCATCCTTCCAGATGTCGGGAGTGGGTGGTGGGAGGGAGGGGGGAGGGGGTTATAGAGGTCAGAGACGGGGATATGTTTACGCTTACCAGAGCGATGGGGAAGGGATGGCATTCTGCGTGAATTACGTAATAGCTTTCCTCACAGCAGGTGGGGTTGGTGGGGGGGGGGGGGGGGGTGGGGCGGGGCGGGGGAGGGGAGGGGAGAGGTATGTTGTTTTGTGGGGAGGCTCATTGTGCTGTGCACTCATAGCAGGGAAGGAAAGAGGATGCCAGAGGTGTGATTTTGCCGGACTATCGCGGCGTGAGAAATCACAACTGTCATGTCTTTCTGTGTCATCTTCAGTAAACCTCTCTCTTCTCATCAGACCAGTGATACGAGCACATTTATTTCTGCCTTGAGCAGATGAGACCAGTGATGAGTGAATTGAGCACATTTATTTCTGCCTTGAGCAGATGAGACCAGTGATGCATGATACGAGCACATTTATTTCTGCCTTGAGCAGATCAGACCAGTCATACGAGCACATTTATTTCTGCCTTGAGCATACATCGTAGATCTTACATCTGCTATCAGCATTTATTTTTTTCCACGCGATTGTTCACAGAGCTACTACAAGATACACAAGGTCGTCGCCCGCTGCGCGAGTCACTGGCGGCAGTACGCGGCGAGGAGGAGGGACGAACGACTGTCCCGCCAGCCCCGGGCGCCACCCTGCCCTCTGCGTGAGGACACCCTCGCCATGGGTAAGTACGCAGCCAGGAGGAGGGATGAGCGACTGTCCCGCCAGCCGCGGGCCCCGCCCTACCCCCTGCGAGAAGACACCCCCGCCACGGGTAAGTACGCGGCCAGGAGGAGGGACGAACGACTGTCCCGCCAGCCCCGGGTCCCGCCCTACCCCCTGCGAGAGGACACCCCCGCCATGGGTAATTACGCAGCCAGGAGGGGGGACGAACGACTGTCCCGCCACCCCCGATCCCCGTCCTACCCCCTGCGAGAGGACACCCCCGCCACGGGTAAGTACCCAGCCAGGAGGAGGGAACAACGACTGTCCCGCCAGCCCCAGGTCCCGCCCTACCCCCTGCGTGAGGACACCCCCGCCACGGGTAAGTACCCAGGCAGGAGGAGGGCTGAACGACTGTCCCGCCAGCCCCGGGCCCCGCCCTACCCCCTGCGAGAGGACACCCCCGCCACGGGTAAGTACCCAGGCAGGAGGAGGGCTGAACGACTGTCCCGCCAGCCCCGGGCCCCGCCCTACCCCCTGCGTGAGGACACCCCCGCCACGGGTAAGTACCCAGCCAGGAGGAGGGAACAACGACTGTCCCGCCAGCCCCAGGTCCCGCCCTACCCCCTGCGTGAGGACACCCCCGCCACGGGTAAGTACCCAGGCAGGAGGAGGGCTGAACGACTGTCCCGCCAGCCCCGGGCCCCGCCCTACCCCCTGCGAGAGGACACCCCCGCCAAGGGTAAGTACGCAGCCAGGAGGAGGGACGAACGACTGTCCCGCCACCCCCGGTCCCCGTCCTACCCCCTGCGAGAGGACACTCCCGTCACGGGTAAGTACCCAGCCAGGAGGAGGGATGAGCGACTGTCCCGCCAGCCCCGGGCTCCGCCCTATCCCTTTCGTGAGGATACCCCCGTCAGGGATTAGTACGCGGCTAGGGGGAGGGATGAACGACTGTCTCGCCAGCCCCGGGCTTCGCCCTACCCCCCTGCGTGAGGATACCCCCGCATCTTTTTGGCATCTTCCTCCCTTCCTGCCATGTCCAAGTGCGAAGTTTTATGACGTCAGCCATTCATTATAAAGCCTCAGCCCCCATCCCCCATGTAGTGCCTTCGTCAGTGCCTTCGTGCTTAATGGATGGCCCCTACGCGACCCCAGGGTTGTATATGTGTATGTGGTAAGGTTAATAGGTAATCATAAACAAATTCACCCAGTAATAGTCGGTTATAGCGTTGATTTTCAGTCATGGTTTCCAGTGTTAATGTTGTCAGTCGATCGCAGGTGATCCGGAAAGTTTTGACCCATTTTTTTTGCCCAGAAGGTGTTGATATACATCTTAATAAATAAAAGAAAACGGTGATGTACTTTATGTACTTAATCTACAACAATTGCATGTAAAACATCAAAGGAGAACAGAGAAATTCTGAGCGGAAATTCTTGAATGTTTCGAATTTGTCCATAGCAGTGTGGTTCTTAAATTTCGTGGCCCGACAACAGCCGCAAATTCTTCGTGTTACTTGTCAGGGAAAGAACGAGGTGGTGACGTCATCAGGAGGGACGGGATGACGTCAGTGTTACGAAAGCGTCCTCCGTCACCGTCACGGAGCGCCGCATCACCAGCGCGGATCACGTGGGCCAAAAGCGCGCAGTGCCAACCTGGCGGGTAAATATGTGGACAGGCATGTGGGAGCCGCGTGTGGGGGGGTAGGGGGGGCGAGGGAGGAAGGGGAAGGGGCTGCCCTGTCACGGCTCCACAGGTAAATGTGCGCTCATACAAGTGGCTTGGATAACTCGCTACTTTGCGTGTAAAGACATTGCGCTTCTTTGAAAAATAATCCATAGTAATTTGGGAAGCATCTGAGGTGAAAAAACAAGAATTTCAACAAATTTAACTCGTTTTGTTTTTGTGCGATTGAATATGGGCTATTGTGATCATTTTTTTAGGTTTGAAGAAAATAGCTTGAGGCGTAGGGATAAGCCGCGTCACCCGTCGTTCCTGTTAGAATCACTACGCCGTGAGGGACTATATGCGTCCGCCATGATGCCCGTGTAAGTCCATGAAGTCGCCCCTTAAGGTCTGCTCAGTTATGGAATCCCGCGGGTTGATGCGGGATTGTTTTGGCGTGGGTGAAATAACTTGTTATTTATTGATTTCATTAACATGATTTAATGTATTGCGGTGCAAAAGATCGCAAAACTCAAAAGCATTAAGTAGACATTTTAAAAATTGAAAAGGTAAAAAAGTAACAAAAAAATAAGTAAATAAATAAAATAATAATAATAATAATAATAATAATAAAAACGTAGACTATGATTCGTGTTTGTGTGGCATTTTAGGCATCCGATGGAATCAGAAGTTGAAAACCGAAGCGATACACAGCATCACACGTCTGTGACGTCACACATGGAGGGCATCCCTGCGTCTGATATCAGTGAGAACATTCCACTTGTGCACGAGGCTGCAGCTGTACAAGATTCAGTTGCCAGACGAAGTGAAGCTCGGGATCGCAGTCTCCGTGGTCACATCCAGAATGTTGCGGCTGATCCAGGGACGAGTTCACAGTCAAGGTCAAAACACAAAGGTCAAGATGATTTTGGAAATTTATTAAGCAGACATGGTCGGACTGCGGGCAGTGGTTTTCAAAATGCTCAAAGTACTAGTACGCCAAGAACTCAAGATGTGAGCGATGTCTCAGGCCAGGGTGGTGCCGATGGCTTTCGTCAACTTCCGTTGGATGATCCGCACATCGATCAAAGCGGAAGTGAGAGTGATTTCCGATTCAAACAAAGTGCCTTACAAAATGTACAGCTGGATAGCTCGGGCAGCGAAGTAGAGTCTTGTGCTGGGGTCAGCGACTCGGAAAAGTGGGCGAAAATACAGGTGCCTAAGGCACAGAGGGGGGCGAAAATAGGTGACAAAGATGTCAAGTTATCCGTCGAGCTTATGCCACCGTCTGCTTTTATGCCTGCCCAGGTGACCACACCCAGAACGGAAATCTCGACTATTTCCTGTCCGGTGTCTAATCTGTCCAGTACGATCCACCAATTAGATCTCCAGGTGATGTCACGTGATCACAACGCGTCACGTGCTTCCGACCTGACCAATAGGAGCACTGTGCCATTCTCCACTCCTGGCGAGGAATTGATTTACATAAAGAAACGCTTAAGCCTATTCAAAGACAGTAAGGAGAAACTGAAGACGGCTCGGGAGCAGCTGAACCAATTAAATTCGTGGCTTTCTGCACAAGGCGACTGCAGCGACCCCGATGTGCTGTTGGTTAAAGAAGAAGTGCATGTCTTAGAAAACGATATTAGGGAATTAACTCAGAGTGTGCGTGGTGAGAAGACCCAGGTGCAGCAGTTGGCCCGGAGAGCTAAACAGCTCCTCTCTACCAGTTAGTGCTGACGTATTCGCCAAGGGATTGCTGGGGTAGGGGAGAGGAAGGGTGGGGGGTGATGGTGGGGGGGGGGGGCGGGGAGGGGGCGACGTATTCCATTTACGTCACACATTATGTAGACTGGCTTTTCAGGTCATCTTTACCAGTAAGTGCTGGCGTATTTGCGAAGGGGTTGCTGGGGTAAGGGAGAGGGCTGGGGAGGTGGGGGGGAGTGGGGCAGGACTGGCTTTTACACCGTCATAAAGGTATTTATGACATGACAGGGTGTAAAACCCGTGTTAAAACAAGTGTTAAAAGGTTTAAACCGTCAAAAACTGTCAGAAACTAGGAAATCAAAATTTGGTGGGGTTATTTCCGTAACTTTACTGATCTACATCCAACGTAAAATATGTCAATTTGTCCACAGTAACTCGAATTAACAACTAACAAAACCAACTAATAGTCAATTTCTTTTTTTTCCCACGCAACATTCTGTAGCAAAACACCAGTTTTGAAGCCCGTTCATTACCCACTCTATTTCGAACATTCGAGTGAATTGCACCAAAGTTAGAAAATATGCGTTCGGTGGCAGCTGATGACGAAGATGACAGTTTTGACAGTAACTGACATTGATGGGATATGCTTTGTAGTACATGCCCTGAGTAGTACGGTATTAACATTCGGCAGCCTGTAACTCCGGCAGTTATTTACAAAGCCAAATTAGATCAGCACCGAATTAAAAAGTGTTTGCTTTTGAGCCAGGCCTGTGTTTGTTTTGTGAGTGTGCTAATACCTGCAACTCAGGACAAAATAGTGTACTGGCAATGCGTCCGCTCGGGGCATCGATTGTACAGTGACTGGAGAGTAAATAAATAGATAAGCATACATGCATCCGCCCCCAAAACGGATAAAATAACACTTCTTTTTTATATATTTTGGGCTTTACACAGTTTAACACCCACTGGCGGTGTTAAACCTATTTATGACATGACAGTTTAACCCGGTGTAAAACACGTGTTTAAACCACCTATGCGTTAAATGTGCCAACCCTGGAGTGCGGGTGGGGGAGATGGGGATGTATTTATTCGTTTTACGTCACACGATAGGTAGAGTGGCTTCTCAGGGAAGTAGTACCTTCTCCGTGTTGGCAGGATTCTTGCTTCAATTTATCTGATGCTTAAACGTAAATACTGGCTCCCAAGCAAGGGTGACGTCACGCTGTGATACGTCACACGTGATAATTTGCCGCGCTCAAATATAAAACATTCTTCTGCGTTGTTATTTAAAGCAGTTCAATAAAGCTCATCATAAGGAGAGAGAGAGAGAGAGGGAGGGTGGAGGGGGGGGGGGAGAGGGGGTGGGGGTGGTGTGAAGAAGTAAAAAAAAATGACATGAGTATTTATGGCTCCTTAGACTGCAGGGTTCGCGCAGGGTTCTCAGGAAAGTGAGTCAAAAAAGAAAAGTGTGACTCAGTTGGGTAGAGGAAAACCCGGTGGGTTCCGAAAAAGTGAGTCATTTCGTAAAAAATGCCCAAAAAGTGGACAAAAACCCCGCCAACGCGAACCCTGCAGACTTATTTGTTCGCGTAGAAATTTGCATAGATGGATTATGTAATTGTGTCTCGTCGACCAAGGGGAGTACATATAGTGTTTATTTTTCTTGGTTGGGGAGGGAGAGGCAGGGATATATCCCATTATAAGAAAAAAAATAGGTGCGAGTTTCCTGAATATTTTTACAGTCATTTTTGTGAAAATTGTTGTGTTTTCCTTGAATTTATCCTAATGAATTATGATTATATTTGCAGAAAAGAAAAATTTTTCTTTTATTTCTGTAAATGTGCAAACCACGGACTTGGTCGGGGAGACATGTGTTTTTGTTTACAAAAGGAGAAGTGAAATACGAAGTCAGTTGAAAGGGTACGATATATCCCTGTACACTGATGTTTTTGTGTGCACTGGCCGCTCTAGTTCAAGTAATTCTTAAATAATTGTTAAGTATTATATATGCAGTAGACTGCATAAAATGAAACTGAATTCTGAATTCAATGTGTTGTTCTTTTTTTGGGGTTATTTTTCGAATGTGTTGTTCTTTTCCTGCCTCGTTTTGATAAGCTATGGGGCTTCATTTGGGTATTTTACGAAATATGTTGTTTTTTTATGCCCCGCCTGACAAATGTCACCGGGGCATATAGTGTTTGACTTGTGCGTCTGTCCGTCCGTCTGTCTGTGTGTACGTTACGCTTTAGGTACCAAGTTTTGTGGATGGCACTGTAGTCTAGTTATTTGGCCGGCAACTTTTTTTGTTTTTGGGTTATTGTTCCTAATATATTAAGTTGTGCAGGACGTCGTCCTTTTGTCCGACGAGGCGTTTATTCGGTCGGAATTGGCCTTTGAACTTAGGCAATTTTACTGCAGTTAGGTGCTCGTTACTTAGTCTGTCCTTATTCATTCTTTCTTCAAGAAGAATCACATCCCTCAAACTAAGATTATGTCACTGACTATCCGCCAGGCGGGACATTTGTGCTCCGGTCGGACACACCTCTAGTTTTTTTCCAGCCTTGTTTTGTTAAACATTGGGGCTTTATTTGGGTAATTGGGAATATCCTTTATAAACCAAAACTTATGACTCATTGCCCTCAAGTGGCATGTCTGTAATGACAGCCGACACATAAATTGGGATAACATGCAATGGAAAAAATGAAAAGGTTCCTACAGTTAGTGCGCTCCACCCTTCCCCCCCCCTCCCCTCCCTACTACGAAATTCATCCGCTACAAAATTGACATTTAAAACGCTGCTAAGGCTCTGAGGCTGTCGGTCGAATTATATTCAGGTTGTACATGAACATTTCCAGCAATGCAAACAAATCCCCCCCCCCCATGAAAATAACCCTCCCACCCCCACCCCCAGCAAATCACTGCATTTTTATATCAAAGAATTATTCCATTTACGGCGTTTTGATGTTTCATTTTTTTCCGAATTATACACTGGGAAGTTCTAGTTTAAGTCACTTTTGAAATCGGATGGAAATATATCCATCTTTTTTTGTTCCCATTTTCGCGCCGGTCAAATCTCCAAATCTGTTCAAATACTGCTGTTTGTTAAATGGTTCGGTTAACACATTGTCAGTTCATCAGCCCAGTATAAGGGCCTCACTGGTTGCGTGTGCGCTAAAGACAACAGTTTAAAATACTATGCCTTGCACATGGCGACACTCAACAAGAAACAGACGCATCACCAAACGGTTATTGATCGCCCATGCCTTTTAAGCATAACTATTTACCAGTCTACTAACTGGATCAAGAACTACCAGAAAATTGAAAACACACGCACATATCTATGAATACAGGCTGTATACAAATACTAAACTACAGAATTGTGTTCACACTTGCCTCTTGCTTGTGACCACACATAAGAATGGGGGGGGGGGAGAGGGTGAGGATTAAGTATCCCTACTAAGGAGCTACTAGTTTGTTGCTTTTTTCCTTGCGTCTCTGGCTGCACCGTAACTATGATGCTGTTTTAAAAGGAAAATATAATACATTCAAAGACAGTGATGACTGATATCCCTACCCACAATCCCATGCTTCCATCAGATAGTGATAACTGCTATCCCTACCCACAATCCCATGCTTCCGCGAGGCAGTGATGACTGATATCCCTACCCACAATCCCATTCTTCCATGAGACAGTGATGACTGATATCCCTACCCACAATCCCATGCTTCCGCGAGACAGTGATGACTGATATCCCTACCCACAATCCCATGCTTCCATCAGATAGTGATAACTGCTATCCCTACCCACAATCCCATGCTTCCGCGAGGCAGTGATGACTGATATCCCTACCCACAATCCCATTCTTCCATGAGACAGTGATGACTGATATCCCTACCCACAATCCCATGCTTCCGCGAGACAGTGATGACTGATTTCCCTACCCACAATCCCATGCTTCCATCAGATAGTGATAACTGCTATCCCTACCCACAATCCCATGCTTCCGCGAGGCAGTGATGACTGATATCCCTACCCACAATCCCATTCTTCCATGAGACAGTGATGACTGATATCCCTACCCACAATCCCATGCTTCCATCAGATAGTGATAACTGCTATCCCTACCCACAATCCCATAATTCCATGAGATAGTGATGACTGATATCCCTACCCACAATCCCATGTTTCCGCGAGACAGTGATGACCGATATCCCTACCCACAATCCCATGCTTCCTCGAGATAGTGATGACTGATATCCCTACCCACAATCCCATGTTTCCGCGAGACAGTGATGACCGATATCCCTACCCACAATCCCATGCTTCCATGAGATAGTGATGACCGATATCCCTACCCACAATCCCATGCTTCCTTGAGATAGTGATGACTGATCTCCCTACACACAATCCCATGCTTCCGCGAGACAGTGATGACTGATATCCCTACCCACAATCCCATTCTTCCATGAGATAGTGATGACTGATATCCCTACCCACAATCCCATGCTTCCTCGAGATAGTGATGACTGATATCCCTACACATAATCCCATGCTTCCGTGAGATAGTGATGACTGATATCCCTACCCACAATCCCATTCTTCCATGAGACAGTGATGACTGCTATCCCTACCCACAATCCCATGCTTCCGCGAGACAGTGATGACTGCTATCTCTACCCACAATCCCATGGTTCCGCGAGACAGTGATGACCGATATCCCTACCCACAATCCCATGGTTCCGCGAGACAGTGATGACTGATATCCCTACCCACAATCCCATGCTTCCGCGAGACAGTGATGACCGATATCCCTACCCACAATCCATTTCTTTTCCGCGAGACAGTGATGACTGCTATCTCTACCCACAATTCCATGCTTCCTCGAGACAGTGATGACTGCTATCCCTACCCACAATTCCATGCTTCCTCGAGACAGTGATGACTGCTATCCCTACCCGCAATCCCATGCTTCCGGGAGACAGTGATGACCGATATCCCTACCCACAATCCCATGCTTCCGCGAGACAGTGATGACCGATATCCCTACCCACAATCCCATGCTTCCATGAGATAGTGATGACTGATATCCCTACCAACAATCCCATGTTTCCGCGAGACAGTGATGACCGATATCCCTACCCACAATCCCATGCTTACATGAGATAGTGATGACTGATATCACTACCCACAATCCCATGCTTCCGCGAGACAGTGATGACTGATATCCCTACCCACAATCCCATGCTTCCGCGAGACAGTGATGACCGATATCCCTACCCACAATCCCATGCTTACATGAGATAGTGATGACCGATATCCCTTCCTACAATTCCATGCTTCCTCGAGACAGTGATCACTGCTATCCCTACCCACAATCCCATGCTTGCGCGAGACAATGATGACTGCTATCCCTACCGACAATTCCATGCTTCCTCGAGATAGTGATGACTGATATCCCTACCCACAATCCCATGGTTCCGCGAGACAGTGATGACCGATATCCCTACCCACAATCCCATGCTTCCGCGAGACAGTGATGACCGATATCCCTACCCACAATCCCATTCTTCCGCGAAACAGTCATAACTGCTATCCCTACCCACAATTCCATGCTTCCGCGAGATAGTGATGACTGATATCCCTACCCACAATCGCATGCTTCCGCGAGACAGTGATGACTGATATCCCTACCCATAATCCCATGCTTCCGCGAGATAGTGATGACTGATACCCCTACCCACAATCCCGTGCTTCCTTGAGACAGTGATGACTGGTATCCCTACCCACAATCCCATGCTTCCTCGAGACAGTGATGACTGGTATCTCTACCCACAATCCTATGCTTCCGCGAGATAGTGATGACTGATACCCCTAGCCACAATCCCATGCTTCCATGAAATAGTGATGACTGATATCCCTACCCACAATTCCATGCTTCCGCGAGACAGTGGTGACTGATATCCCTACCCACAATCCCATACTTCCGCGAGACAGTGATGACTGATATCCCTACCCACAATCCCATGCTTCCGCCTATATGTGCTGAAACAGCCACTTTTGTCACGACTGCGATGTCATCATTCTTCGTTATCGACAGTTGATTAAACATAAAATTTATTCCTGCAGTTTGCGATTTAAATTTCTGCAGACACTTTTAGGACGTTTTTTATCCTTTATAGCATCAGCAAATGTGACAGACCATGAGGAGGAAGAAGTTCTGATGCGGTAGGCCTTGTAAGAACAAGGGCGTATTTTTGTAGATATCCGTTGAAAGTGAACCCAGGCTTTGAAAGTGTCAGAAACGCAGCAGGATTCCTATGTGGTTTGCCTGACCTCTGATCGTAATGCATCTTAATTTCCAACGTTTTAGGGGCTAGATCTTGCCTCTTAATATTTCACAGTTTCAACTGATTATTTTTTTTTCCAAGAACCTTTGTTTGCAGGTGACTAATTGCGGGCTGAAAATGGAGATAAATGAGGTAAAAGCTTGGCCTAATACTCTTCTTCCTCTGGCTTTGGCTAGGCTTATGGTGACGCCGTGCGCTTCGCCAGTACGCTGTTCCTAATCGTCATCTATTTCTGCGCCTGTTTCATGTCGCGTAGATTGCAAAGAGGCTGTCAGATTAGCGTGTGAAGCACAGAATGGACTGAGCAGACCTGAATGTTTTGAAGTGCAGAATGTGTTTCGTAATTTTGGTTTCTAATCATGTGGAACGTCATTTCTAAGCACGTATGATAGCATTTCTAAGCATTTAGTGAAGCGTCCCCAGGCATCTGGAGCGTTTCTCAGATTCTGGCCATGTTTCTGACCATCTGGATCAGCGTTTCTCAGATTCTGGTCCAGCGTTTCTCAGCACTTGGTGAAGCTTTTCTCAGCACTTGGTCGAGCGTTTCTCAGCATTTGGTCAAGCGTTTCTCAGCACTTGGTTCAGCATCTCTCAGCACTTGGTTCAGCGTTTCCCAGCACTTGGTCCAGCGTTTCTCAGCATCTTGTCCATCGTTTCTCGGCACTTGGTGCAGCGTTTCATAACATCTGGTTAAGCGTTTCTCAGCATCTAGCTCAGCGTTTCTCAGCATTTGGTCAAGCGTTTCTCAGCACTTGGTCCAGCGTTTCTCGGCACTTGGTTCAGCGTTTCTCAGCATCTTGTCCATCGTTTCTCGGCACTCTATTCAGCGTTTCACAGCATCTGGTTAAGCGTTTCTCAGCATCTAGCTCAGCGTGTCTCAGCATTTGGTCAAGCGTTTCTCAGCATTTGGTCAAGCGTTTCTCAGCACTTGGTCCAGCCTTTCTCGGCACTTGGTTCAGCATTTCTCAGCACTTGGTCCAGCGTTTCTCGGCACTTGGTTTAGCATTTCTCAGCACTTGGTCCAGCGTTTCTCAGCACTTGGTACAGCGCTCCTCGGCACTTGGTAGAGGGTTTTTCAGCACTGGGTTCAGCGTTTCTCGGCACTTGGTCAAGCGTTTCTCAGCACTTGGTCCAGCGTTTCTCGGCACTTGGTTCAGCATTTCTCAGCACTTGGTCCAGCGTTTCTCACCACTTGGTCCAGCGTTTCTCAGCACTTGGTAGAGGGTTTCTCAGCACTTGGTCCAGCGTTTCTGGGCACTTGGTCCAGCGTTTCTCAGCACTTGGTAGAGGGTTTCTCAGCACTTGGTCCAGCGTTTCTCGGCACTTGGTTCAACGTTTCTCAGCGTCTGGGTGAGCGGTTCTTGCGCTTTTTATCTTACTACAGCAATTCATGTGTAAACCACTGACATCACCTTCCGTTATTAGTGATTAATGCTTAAGTTCACATAAATCCAGGATCCTTTGCACGAAAAAATATGTAATTGTATAGATTACTTTTACTGTTTTTAGATAGACATGATTTCATTGCAGAATATCTGCTATCTTTATTTAATTGTAATTGCTTCCTCACGTACACTCTGAGCACCAAGGCAAGAAATGCACCGAAGTACCGACAGCTACTCCTGGAATCATCAGAAGAAAATGTCGTGCGGACTGGGAAAGAAGAAATGCTATTGACCTTGCTGGCACGCCTGGTAGAGCTGGTAGCATGCGAGCCGTGAGTGAAGACTAGCCTTACTGCGGCACGTGGTAGAGCTGGTAGCATGCAGGACGTGGTAGAGCTGGTAGCATGCAGGCCCTGAGTGATGACTAGGCATGCTGGGATGCGTGGTACAGCTGGTAGCCTTGCTGGGACGCCTGGTAGAACCGGTAGCATGCAGACCGTGAGTGAGGACTAGCCTTGCTGGGACGCCTGGTAGAGCTGGTAGCATGCAGGCCGTGAGTGAAGACTAGACCTGCTGGGACGTGAGGTAGAGCTGGCAGCATGCAGGCCGTGAGTGAGTACTAGCCCCCACTGGGGCGCCTGGTATAGCTGGTAGCAGGCGGGCTGAGTTTACGAGATACAGCCCAGTTTGTTATTTACGTGAAAGTGATTTAGATTTCGTTCTCTGCTGATTTCATGTACTCACCAGGTTTTTTCAATGTTTGCGAAAATGAAAGACTCATCAACATAAAATGAAACAGCAAAGACAGGAAAATGTGAATCGGATACAGGCTATCTATAGCACAAAAAACAAACAAAAAAAACAAGCTTTTCTCAGCACATGGTCCAGCGTTTCGCAGCATCTTGTCCAGCGTTTCTCAGCACTTGGTCCTGCGTTTCTCAGCACTTGGTCCAGCGTTTCTCGGCACTTGGTTCTGCGTTTCTCAACATCTGGTTCAGCGTTTCTCAGCATCTAGTTCAGCGTTTCTCAGCATCTTGTTCATCGTTGAATAGCATCCGGTTCAGCGTTTCTCAGCATCTGGTCCAGCGTTTCTCGGCACTTTTTTCAGCATTTCTCAGCACTTGGTCCAGCGTGTCTCAGCACTTGGTCAAGCGTTCTAAACACTTGGTCCAGCGTTTCTCAGCATCTTGTCCATAATTTCTCAGCACTTGGTCCAGCGTTTCTCGGCACTTGGTTCAGCGTTTCATAACATCTGGTTAAGCGTTTCTCGGCATCTGGTTCAGCGTTTCCTAGCATCTAGTTCCGCGTTTCTCAGCACTTGGTCAAGCGTTTCTCAGCACTTGGTCCAGCGTTTCTCGGCACTTGGTTCAGCATTTCTCAGCACTTGGTCCAGCGTTTCTCAGCACTTGGTCAAGCGTTCTGAACACTTGGTCCAGCGTTTCTCAGCATCTTGTCCATCGTTTCTCAGCACTTGGTTCAGCGTTTCAAAACATCTGGTTAAGCGTTATTCGGCATCTGGTTCAGCGTTTCCTAGCATCTAGGTCCTAGGTCCTGCGTTTCTCAGCACTTGGTCCGGCGGTTCTCAGCACTTGGTCCAGCGTTTCTCATCACTTGGTCAAGCGTTTCTCAGCACTTGGTCCAGCGTTTCTCAGCACTTGGTTCAGCGTTTCTCAGCGTCTGGGTGAGCGGTTCTAGCGCTTTTTATCTTACTACAGCAATTCATTTGCAAACCACTGACATCACCTTCCGTTATTATTGATTAATGCTTAAGTTCACATAAATCCAGGATCCTTCCAACAAAAATATGTAATTGTATAGATTAAGTTTACTGTTTTTAGATAGGCATGATTTCATTGCAAAATATCTGCTCATCAGGTTTTTTTCAGTGTTTGCGAAAATGAAACACTCATCAACAGAAAAAGAAACAGCAAAGACAAGAAAATGTGAATCGGATACAATCTATATATAGCACAAAAACAAACACAAAAAAACAACCGAGTTTTGTTTTCTATTCTACGAATGAATTCCAGATGAATTAAATCAGTTATTTTGCCTAAGAAGCTTAATGGTCTTTAACGTGTATTTATATGTACGTTAGCGAAAGGATCGCCATTTTTATCGAAACAAATAGCAATATATAGAAAGCATTATCGACAATGTCACATTTTGGTATTCTCAGCTTATTTTGTAGAAACGACAAACTTGGGCGAGTTGACCGGTTGGGAGAAGTACATTTTTTACTTGTGCCCATCTGCTCCCTCCTTTCTTCTAAAATATACTTAAGGACAGTAAAAAACGCAACAGTGAAAAAGAAACATCATATAGCAATATGTACTGTGCCTATTTTATTAAATTTTTCAAATCAACAGCGCTGTGAGTCCTCTGAGTACACGATTGTAACTGCCGCTATTGAACAAAATGCCTTGCTCATTTCAAAAATTTGCCATACAAATTTGGGCTTCAAGACATTTGAAATCTTTAGGAACGCGTGTGGGCACCTCGCGCGTTTTTAAGAGCATTTATCCGCGTGGGTATCGACGTGGTGAGCCTGTTGATACTCCATTGTAGTATCCGATTCCATTCCTCGATCAAGGCTTGGCGCAGTGCTGCGTGCCTTTGGGGTTGCGGCATACGCGCGCGATTTCTTCGGTCGAGGATATCCCACAAGTGTTAGCTAGGATTCATGTCAGACGAGTAAGGCGGCCACTGTAGAATGGTAATGTTGGCGCGTAACCTATCCTGACAAATAGCGGCTATGTGCGGACGAGCATTATCATGCATGAATATTGCACGAGGATATTGGTTGCAATAAGACGCAACTTCCCTCCTAACACAGTGTTTAGGTATCGCTGAGTGCCGCCAATGATTTCCTTTCGAACTTTATCGCTCCCCACTCCATGGTACTACCACCTCCAAATCTGTCGATCTCGCACACACATTCACGGTGATATCGTTCCCGTGCATCATTGCGGAATAGCAGGAAATGTGACTCATCGTTAAACACAACGCGGTTCCAATTGTGACGCTGCCAAAGTCTGCCTGAGTGGTTTTTTGCGCACTGACGCCTGGTACGCTGTTTACGGTTATCAATCACAGGTCCAACATAGGCGCGGTATGGTCGAATGTTGCGCTCACGAAAACGTCGCAACACGGTCTTTGCGTCTTCGCGGGTTGTGTTTACCCGACGTAACAGCCGCTGTAACCACAGCACTTTGGAATCTATTGCGGAGGTGAAGCAATCGAATTTCACGCTCCTGCTACACGGTCGTTTATCGCGGCTAGCCTGGTCTGGGGCGATCACGCGTCGATCCGGTTTCCTCGTAACGTCTTACGAGACGAAGAATTGTTGATCTGGCAACATCAAATTGCAAAAGCAAAAGTCCCCGTCAGTCAGGTCACACAGCCTCAAATAATTCATATTTTCATCTCCAAAATTTAATTGACGATTCGTTAAATTTTGTATAACTGTGTCTTCGATAAGATTTTTTTGGGTTGCAAATTGATTTTTTTTATCTCAAAGATCAATTTATTTTCACCATCAGAAATTCAATTATTGATAACAAAATATACGTTAATGAGATGTACAATGATTTATTGAGATCTTTAATTATATTTTGATATCAAAAATAGGCATTAAATGTTAAAACGACATGCCACAAGAATAAGATTTTTTTTATTTTGCATTTTGAAATCTACAAATGATTGTTTGACATCAAAAATTAATTTTTGATATGAAAATGTCGGTCTATTTTTTACATACAATATCTGTGAATAAAATAATGACTGGTCCTTGTACACACAATCTTTCTTTTTGAACTGTACTTTCTTTTTGTACTGTACAAAAAAGAGCGAATATTGTGTTGTTATTATTGATATCAATAATTCAGGTTTAATTGACGTTTCGTTAAATTTAATATAAATGTGTGTCTTCGTTAAGATTTCTTAGATTGTAAATTGATTTTTTGATCTCAAAAATCAACTTTTGCCGTCTTAAAAGTCAATTAATCAGAGCAAAATGTAAGTTTATTGAGATTTATTGATCTTTAATCATATTTTGAGTTAAAAATAGATACTAAGTATTAATACGGTATTCCATACTTTAAATGGTTCAGTCAATTGACATTAAATTTTAAATAGACTTAACAGGTATTTAGGAACAGATAACAGATACTTAAGAACAGATACTGGGAACAACAGCAGTAGCTCAAAAAAAAAACTTTTTTCAGAGCACAATTCTCAAGGGCGAAACTTCCACAATATTATATATATATATATATATATATATATATATATATATAAATATATATATATATATATATATATATATATATATATATATATATATATATATAGAGAGAGAGAGAGAGAGAGAGAGAGAGAGAGGGAAAACAATAAGAACCAAACAGGCTGAAGTCAATGACCTGCCGTCGGCCTCACGTTTCATAATTTCAAGGTAGATTTCTAAGTTCTCATTTCTCATTTCTGATGTTGAGAAAATACACCTGTTTTCTCTCGGATCTGTCTGAAAGAGTAAAATCCCTACTCTCCCCGGCGAAAAGCCCCCCCCCCCCCCCCCCCGCGACACTTCCATCATTACACTACTTTGAGTGAAACACTTCCATCATTAGACTATGGTGAGTGCGACACTGACAGTATTACACTATTTTGAGTGAGACACTTACCCCATAACACTATTTTGAGCGAGACACTTACAGCAGTACACTATTTTGAGTGAGACACTTACAACAATACATTATTTTGATCGAGACACATCATTTCACTATTTTGAGTGAGACACATCATTACACTATTTTGAATGAGACAGCATTACGCTATTTTGAGTGAGACATAGCATAACACTATTTTGAGTGAGACACTAACAGTTTTACACTATTTTGAGCGAGACAAATCATTACACTATTTTGAGTGAGACATAGCATTACACTATTTTGAGTGAAACACTTCCATCATTACACTATTTTGAGTGAGACACTTACATCATTACACTATTTTCAGCGAGACTCTTCCATCATTACACTATTTTGAGTGAGACACTTCCATCATTACACTATTTTGAATGAGACACTTCCATCATTACACTATTTTGAGTGAGACACTTCCATCATTACACTATTTTGAGTGAGACACTTACATCATAACACTGTTTTGAGCGAGACACTTACAGCATTACACTATTTGAGTGAGACACTTCCATCATTACACTATTTTGAGTGAGACACATCATTACACTATTTTGAGTGAGACACTTACAGCATTTCACTATTTTGAGCGAGACACTCACAGCATTACACTATTTTGAGTGAGACACTTAAAGCATTACACTATTTTGAGCGAGACACTTAGTGTTACACGATTTTTAATCAAATGCTTATACCTTACAACCCCCTTTCGATTCAATTTTTTGATAATTTTCTTTATTCTTATTCTTATCCTTATAGCTGACGGACACTACGTGGCATCGAAGTAGTTGAGAAGCCCTTCGGCCCTATCGGCTCCCTCTGGCAGCTTCTCCCCCAGCAGCGTTATACCATCGGGGACATCATTGACAGGTAAGAATGATACAGTACTTAGTTAACAAACGAATGCATGAAATTTGCCTTTCTTTGTACAGGTTTGAGAGGCCTAATTCCCGAATCTTTCTCCAGACTGCCTACTTAAAGTGCTTATAGAATCGGCGTATCTGGACTTGCAGCCCAAGGATATCACGCACAACAGTTGACACCGCCACCTCAAAATCAACCAGTATGGGTGGGGGATTTGCCGGGGGGAGGGCTTTTCGCCGGGGGGGGGGGGGGGGGCTTTGGTCTGTTTACCTTTGTTACCTGTTCCTTACTTTTTGCGATTTAATAAAAGGTTATTTATGTGTAACTGGAAGCAAACAGAGAATCTTTCTAACATCTTACAACTTTGTCTGAAGGCAGCGAGCATTAGCGTACACTTGGTTATTACTTTTCCGACGATTTCCCAAACACTGGCGGAAATATTAGCGAAAAATCAGTTTCGTATTAAAAGCTTTAACTGTCTTGAAATATTGAAAGTTCGCAGGCATTAAAAGCTGCCTAGCTGTTATTGATTTTGGCGAATCGCCAAAATTTGGGGCAAATATTGACCAAAAACCTATTTTCTTAAAAACTTATGTCCTAAGCTTTTAATGGAAACAACTGAAATTTTGACTGAAGGTAGGGGGCATAAGGGTCCACCTGACTACTGTATTTTCACGATTATCTACCTGCGATAATCTCTTATAATTAGATGTCGTAAATCGTGATATCAGTATTCGCGAGCTGAGGCACTGTACAGAGTAAACTTCTGTGGCAAGGTCTAAAGGTTTGATAATCTGCTTACGTGGTATAACAACTATATTAACAATTTATAAATTGCTATTTTGAAGCAACTGGAGTGTTACCGGTATAAAAATGAAAGCGCCGAAGGGGAGAACGCAAAATTTCATTGTAAATTTCTCAAAACTTTCTGCTGTCTGAGTAAATCGTTTTTGCTTATGAGTTTTCAAATTTCCGATCAGGATGGGTGCTTTTATTTGCTTTTTGTGATAGCCTCCCGTTCAATAATTACATGTTATCTATTCGCGACTACGCGCGCATGAATACACTCTTCAGTAGCATCAGTTTATAAACTTGGGTTATCATTCGTTCTAGATCTGTAGTTGTAGCAACATGTAAATCATAAGTTACAATGAACTAAACACATCAAACCCCAAACATGTTGTTATTTCAGTAACCTGGCTGTGAGATCATCATCGATGTTGGCTGTGTTAAATTACGTGGGCTGTGGTAACTGAGACCCCTCGCGGAGTCATCGTGTCTCGCGGTGCCAAACATCGTGTCACACGATGCCAAACATCGTGTCACACAGTGTCAAATGCCTCCTCCCATTTTTTATGGCATTTAAGTATGTTTAACGAAGAAAAAAAAAAGAAAAAAAAGCAGGCGAAACAAAGCATGTGATTCATTAAACAAATACAGGGAACACTTATGTGAGTACATGAGCCAAAACTATTGTTGTGCCGATCAACGTCATGGTTTTTCTGTAATACCGTAAGTCGATTTTATCTCTATGCTTTGTATCTAGATAACGATTATCATCTGAAACAGGAAGGTTATCAGGCTTACAAAATTCTAAGATAACTTTTGTTTTCTTTATTTCTTATGCCTGGTTCTCGGGCTGAATTTACGAGAAACAGCCCTGTTTGTTATTTACGTCAAAGTGATTGTATATTTCGTTCTCTGCTGATTTCATGTACTCGCCAGATTTTTTTCAGTTTTTGCCAAAATGAAACTCATCAACAGAATACGAAACAGTAAAGACAAGAAAATGTATATTCGGATACAATCTAGTATATATAGCACAGCAAAATGAAAAAAAAAAAAAACGAAAAGAAAAAAAAACACAATATTCATATATTCACCAGATTTTTATATGTTTGACCCGTCGGCACAACATCGGACTGAAAGCCCTCCCCCCACCCCAACCAAAAGCCCCCTTCTCCTGGTGAAAAGCCTCCCCCCTCCCCGGAAAGCCCCCCTCCCCCCCCACTTTTGCACCCCCGGCGAAAAGCCATCAACCGGCATTTCATTGATTATTTAACTTTTTTTAATTAAAAGTATTATAATAGTTACAGGTCAATGGAGAAAATTCAAATATTTTGTAATGTGAAAACCTCAAAGCAAAAACAGTTGATGGATGCGGGGACCACAAAAGCGTCACTGTTTTGACTGAGCCATTCACAGTGTGACACTATTTTGTGTCGTGAGCCATTCACAGTTTGACACCATTTCGAGTGAGATATTCACAGCGTTACAGAGTTATGAATGCGACATGGAACACCATCATTTTATCGACGATACTACGATGTCAATGCGACGATAAAAAACCGCTGTTCACGATCTGTATCTGGTAATGGCACGCCTGATGCGATTTAATATCCTTCCGATATCGGAAATAGACTTCAAAAGGGCGGAAATGAAGCCACTTTGAAAGAGAAAGCGTCCAGGAATTAAGGTGACCTGTTCTGATTACAGATTTAGTTGTTTTTTTTTGTTTTGTTTTTTTTTTACTGTAAATTTTGCAAGAGTAACAATTAATGTTTGTTGTTTTTTTTTTCTATATCCCAACTGAACTTATTGATCTTCGTATTTCTCACAGAAACGACTCAGAATTCAAATCATTGAACAATTATACAACGCAGCCGCCTGGCCAAATATCTTCAGATAATTCTTTAAATAAAAAAAAGAAACACTACGTCACTTCACAGAATTTTAAACATTAAGTAAATAAAACTGGTTCTCAATCTAGACGGGTTATAGGCGTCTTATATAGTCTTTAAATGACATTAAAAGACAGCGTTTTTCTGTTTGCTGTAACACTGCTGGCTGTTGTCTCTAAAGACAACTAAACAAGACTCTATTATATCAAGAAATCTACGTAGTAGCAGTAAAAATGCGAACTACATTAATTATCAAACGCCGACTGAAGAGCGGTCGACCGTAAAGTTTTCAAGCAAAGTTAACGGCAAAGTTTTGCGTCATATGTACACATAAAACAGACATGTCTTTTTGATAGTTTAACCAATGAAAACGTGTGTTTTTTTTTGTCTGCCATCGCGCTGAGGTAGTCACGCGCTTGCATATTTAGGCACAGCTAGGCACACGTGATAAAGTAACACTGAGAGTGTAAATATCTTTCGTCGACACAGATCTAGGGCAGCGCATCTGATTCTGCTTTCTTTGACTGTACAGACAGTCGTCTTTTAAGGTAAGCCCTCTGGCACAAGGCAAAGCCTTTATGCGCCATAACACCCAAACTGTGCCCTATGATACTGCCAATAGTGAACCCAATGAGGGAGCCTACGACAGGGATCGGTATGAAGGACCCGACAACCCCGCCCACGGCTGCCCCAGCTGTTCGGCAGACACCCTTGGCTACTTGCCCCACAACCATATGAATACACTGATTTGTGTCGATCTTGTTTTCTTTTTTCTGCTTATAGATTTTATACATGGCGTGTGCACCAGTGACTAGCTCAATGCCGACGACGGCAGCTGGGCCTACGAATTCGGCAGCGGTTGCTACAGAAACAGCTGCATTGGCGGCCTCATCTAGCGAATACACAGCGGCATCTGAAGCTGCTGTGATGACCGCCTGCCCTCCTAATCTTGCAAGACCTTTCGTTATAACATGGCTACCCATCCTTAAGCCTTCGCTTCCCAGGTATTTAACCAAATCCCACACTTGTTCTGAAACCTTCTTTCCTGTTTTACACCATCGAATAAAATGTTCGCAATTGTTAGTAAATAAATTGTACCCTGTTGAACTCATCACTGAAAGGGCATTTTCAATGGCCTTCTGGGGCGGAAAACAAGGCCCATCATAACCTATTTTGTAAAGAATACCATTCTCCTTTTTCAGAAATAATTTTGACATGTGTATGAGGATACGTGTGGCCTTGCCGAAATGCACAGCCGTGATGGCGTTTTCATGGGGATGCACACGCAAAACGAGCGCGTGATGCCAGTAGCCTGCCCATCGCCACCAGGCCACGTGATCGCCTCTCTTGAGCTGCTCGGCTTTCACCACCATTGTTTTCCCCATGGGTTTGGAGTTTAATATAGCTTCATCCCCGTCACATGTGGCTTGGTCAGCATCATCAGTCCCGATGTCGGGAAAATCGTCCACGTTAGACAAATGAGTGATTTCCTGGCATTTCTTACACTGGAGAGCGCTCGCCTTTTCTTCAGTGAATGTGACAGCGAAATTTTCCTGACCTTCATTTTTACACTTATTGCACACCACTTTTTCTATCGCGCTGCGCTGTCGTTTATATGGCGGTCGGAGGCGTTCTTTTTTATGATCTTGTTTATAGTTTGCACCATGCTGATCCTGACCGGAATTCGAGACATATTGGTTCTGCTTGGAGTTCGTTTCACTAAGATTATGTGTGGAGTTTGCTGGGTTACCCCTAATCTCAGTCAGACAACATTCGCAGCGTATAAACACAGCACCGTCTGTTTCACAGAGCCGGTACTTGAAAGAATCCGTATTGCCGCAGCTACACAGCTGTAGTGGCAGGGACATGAGCCAGGTGGCCACATCGTCATTGGACATGCTGTCGTCTACGCCGTATAGATGGCCACAACGGAGACACTGCGTGAGTGTTAACGGCTCTGGGCCTGGTTTATGGTCATCAACAGTGAACGTGTGGAATCGGCTTGGGTCTGCATTGTCACAGTAGATGCAGATGCGCAGAGCTATAAATAAATAAATAAATAGAAATAAATAAATAAATAACAATAAATAAATAAATAAATAAAATAATAGTAATAATGCGCTACTGCTACACAACTACTAATACTACTACTTCTACTACTTTTGCTTCTGTTTTACTACTACTGCTTCTATTACGACTACTACCACTACTACTTCCACTACTAGTGTTGCTACTGCCACTACTTCTACTGCTATCGCTACTACCACCACCATTACTTCTAGTACTACTGCTTCTACTACTACCACTACTACTACTACTACTACTGCTGCTGCTACTACTGCTACTACTTCTACTATTACTGTTTCTACTTCTACTACTACTACTACTACCACCACTACTACTACTAACACTACTACTTCGACTATTACTGTTTCTACTTCTACTGCTACTACCACTACTACTTCCACTACTATTACCACTACTACTACTTCTGCCACTATTACTACCACTCTGGTAATAGAGATAATGACTGACTATCAGAAATGAGAACGCCGTGGATACAAAACCATCCAACGCCCCCCCCCCCAACCCCCGAGCCAAACCCAACACCCTGCTCAGCAGTGGGGAAGGTCAACATGGTCATTCTAAGGATGGAGTAAAGGAACCGCCAACTCAATTGTCAAGTGACGTTTCGACCCCTTGCAATATGACGTCGATGTCAACTAGAAGCGTCAGAATGGCGTCACAGTGACGTCCTTCCCTTACACATGCAAAAAAAAAAAAAAAGAAAGAAAGAAGGAAAGAAAGAAAAAAAACCGTGTTATCTAATATGTTCCCTGTAGAATAAGATAAAAAAAAGGACTTCAACGCACCCGCGATGGCAGCAGTTACATATTTCATGTCAGCCTGAGGCAATTCTCCAGCATTCGGCAAGTCATTATCGTCAGAATGCTTCCTGTAATAAAAACACAGTTAGCAGCATTGTAAATTAGAACCACAAAAGAATTCACAAACAATTCCCTTTCCAAAGCATTTATACTCATCGCAAAGGTCCTTATAAGGCCTGTTGTTTTGCTGATGCGATTTAGCTTTTTTGGAGGTGGTGGCGGGGGGGGGGGGGGGGTGGGGCGGGTGAGGAGGGCGGGGGCTGAACAATATGGAGCCTTTGGCCTTGATTGTGACCAATGACAAGTTCTCTTGCTTGATGAAAATATATCACAGCCCTGGATGCCATTTCCCACTTCCACATGACTCATAGGAAAGTGTTTAGCATTTATCGATGACGTCACTGGTCATCTGATTCTTTCACACCCATCTTTCCCATTTAAAACCATGTTTGGGTATTTTTATGACGGCATCTATGGGATATTTCTATTGGATATTGGTTTTTTTCCTTACATTTCTTTAAAAAAAAAAACTGGCCAACAAATATGGTGTGGAGAAGCACAAACATTAAAATGAAACTAGGGATTTCAAAAAAAGTGTTGAAACATTTCAATTCAGTTAAAAAATACCCGAAGTAGCGGATTCACCATCAATCTTTTTGTTTCGGTAAAACACTGTTTGACAGTCTAATTTTTTTTTTTTTTTTTTGTCTTTTTTTTTTTTTTTTTTTTTTGGAGAGGGGTGGGGTGGGGGGGGGGGGTTACCATGGGAGAATACCACTGGTGATCATCACAGCACAACACCCCACCCATTGGCAATAACGTATTCACACATCCAACTGGGAAAAAATCAGATAGGATTCTTCAATCTTTGTCGCTTTTGTTGTAATCTGTTATTCGTTCCGAAGCCTAAACTGATGTTAGGAAAGAATATTAATACAGAAAAGCATTACTTTTTCATGAACTTTGATTCCCCTTTCTTTTCGATATGTGCAAGTTGAATAGAAATTTTTGTTAGCGTTAGATGCTGCAGAAGGAAAAATCGCTTAAAAAGTCTATGTTGCCCTTTCTTTCTAGGAAAATATTTCTTTATTTACACACTAAATAGCTGCCAAAATAAGGATTAAAAACGTGAACTAGACTGAAATTCGAATCAACCCCGTTGTCTTTGTAGCCACAGTATGTAAACGGTCACTAATAATGGGTTTGAAGGAAGTGTATTTCAATCTCTAACGGTAATAATATTTTGCTTTTAGTTTTGGGTCTTGACTTTAATTTGGCCTCCAAGTCAAGGTAGCCCAGACACGTCTTAATTACACAACGACTTCTAGGCCCAAAAGGGTCATAAATGAGTTCAGAATTAATCTATCTCTGACGGGTTTCGAGCCGTCATCCTCCGAGTAGATCTTGACCTTCAGAGAAAACTAAAAGTCACCGAGGTACCTCTTATGTAACATCTCTCAGGCTCAGACGCTTGAAAATATGCCAAAGAACAATGTCCGGGGACATTGTGACCAGCCTAAATCAGACCAGAAAAAGATGTAGAAACATTTTAAAAACTGATAACTAAAATTTTTCAAAGGCGGGCATTTCTCCAATCTCTGTCAGATCTCTCCCCCCCACCCCAACCCCACCAGTTTTCAGGCAATTCCCATAAAATTAATCTGAAAGTAATCTAAGAAAAAAAAAATCTGATTTCATAGAAAAGATCAACCGAACTGAATCGCTCTATAATTCAGAAGAAATCTGTTTAAAACGTAGGTGACTTTATAGTTTAGATAAGATCTCTCAAAGAGATTTAAAATCAGTCAATATGAGTGATGGGATTATAATAAAACTGGTAAAAGTCCGTGCCAAGATAAAAAAGAACAGAAGTCCGTGCGATATTACTTTTTTTTTCTAAGAAGTAAAACCTTTTGTTTTATTCTCCATTTCACTGTATGCAGTGGGTGCAAAAGTAAATGTTTTAAATGTTTAATTTGGAAAACAGTGCCCTCCTAAAAAAAGAAGAAACCTAAAAAAAAAAAAAAAAAATGAAAGAGAGAGAAACTGCCGAACTGTCAGCTACAAGTTTTTTATTTGTTATTAGGCAGCCCCCTATATTAAGAATATTATTTTATTATCATGATATTTACCTTAATAACAACAGCAACAACAACAATAACAACAACAGCAACAACAATAACACCGAAGAGCAAGAAAATAATACAATAAAATAAACAAGTATGAAGTTAAATTTTAATTTTAAAACACAAACTTGAATGAAAAAAAAGTCTTACCCGTGTGTTGAAGTGAGTGAATGCCTTTGATTCCAGTATTGAGTTCTGTTTGGAAATATGTATGTGCCTCTAGCATCCATGGTGTTTCAAGCGGCAACACCAAACAATGTGTAACAATGGCCACTCGTGTACGGTGATGTATCATATTTATCTCTTTCTGTTTCTATTTTTAGTCCCATGATGATCTGTGAACGTTAAATAAGGAAAGAGAATGTGATTCATACACTGGAAAGTCAAGATGCAGTTGTTGGTTATAGCTTTGAGCTTTTCCCACCAACAAACAAATTCTATGTTTAATGTGGAATTGCATTTTTATCAAACGGAAAGCCGAAAGAGGTCAGTTGACGTTTAGCTAAGGCGATTGGAGCGAACGTCAATTCCCCGCTACCACCCGAGCTGTATTGCGAACACCCCTTTTTCGGAGTAAGAAGTAATTTAGATGGGTTCTGCACTTTAGATGGGTTTCCCTTCGGTTAATTCCTTTCAGGCAATAGAAAGAGTATTTACCCGCGTTGTTTTTACATCGAGAATACCTATAGGAAGGCCGGTCCAGATATTCATGGCGTGATAGATTTATGATCCCAGCAGGGGTCATAGCTGGGCCTCGGGATAAAGCAGGTCATTCGAGGTTTCGCTAGCTAAGAATACACAGCATTTTGCTCATCTGTAAACGCTTCCAGTTAAATCAAATTTTTTAAAGCAACAAACATATCAAAACATTTGCCTTCAAAAAAAAAAAAAAAAAAAAAAAAAAAAAAAAAAAGAAAAGAAAAGAAAAAGAAATGAGCACAAATCAAGACAATAGAAACATTGAGGATCTTATAGACAGGCGAGTTAAAAAGCGCACAGAGCGCATAGAAAAAACGCTTTTTGAGTTGGCGGATCAGCTTCAGAAAGATAACAAAAGAGACAAAGCCCTTAAGAAAAGCAAACCCTATCGTGGAACAGAGAAGGGCACAGGATTCAATATGAATTCCTTATGGATACAATTAACGCACTCGACGAAATCGAAGAGGATATTGATACGGGTGTGAACAGGGATGACTGTATCGAAAAAGTACAGAAATTAAAGGACTCTGTAAAATACAGAGGAAAATTGTTAAGGATTGCAGACCAAGAGGAAGGCGGATGGGAGACGGTGAGGGCATACGAGCGGTCCTCTATAGCGGATGACGATGAGGATGATAGAAAAATAAAGAACGCGGTAGCTACTGCAAAACGAAAACTCCGTGAACGAAGCGAGTCAACGGCCAAAAAACGGAGAACGGACTGGGGCAGGAATGGGATGACAAGCAAAGATGCCCCGTTTCAACCAGCAGCAGCTGCAGGTGCACCGATGCACCTGATGCCACAGGCGCCACCACCGTTCACATTTCCACCGAGGTCGAACGTGCCCTTTCGAAGAGGGGGGGCCGGAGCACCCCAAAATCCAGGCCCCCGTGACATCTGCTTTAGATGCGGTGCCCCCGGTCACTGGAGCGCAGACTGTCCAAACAAGAAAGGACAATAAAGATAAGTGTTCATTTTTTGAAAGTTCTAAAGCAGACGGTTTTAAAATCTAAAGCGGCGAAAAGGAGGCCAAATCACATGCGAATTTTGGAAGAAAAGACACCCCAAGAACTGTCAAGGGGAGATTAAAACAAAACATAGGTTTTTGGCTTAAAATTCAAACAAATAAATACGTTCTCGATACAATTCAAAACGGTTACAAACTGCCTTTTATAACAAACCCTCCACAAGCTTTTTTGAAAAACAACAAGTCTGCTTTAGATCACGATGAATTTGTTACACAAGCTGTGCAAGAGTTGATAGAAAAGGGTTGCGTGAAATTATGCGACAGTGTACCATTAGTGGTCAATGCATTAACAGTTTCAGTTCAATCCAATGGTAAAAAGAGATTGATTTTAGATCTCAGACACGTAAATGAGCACCTTGCAAAAGAGAAATTTAAATACGAGGATTGGAAAACAGCGTTAGAGTATTTCAAAAAGGTGGCTTTATGTTTTCGTTTGACTTAAAATCAGGGTACCATCATATTGATATTCACCCCAATTTCACACAGTACTTAGGGTTTTCATGGGGGTCAGGCGGTAATAAGAAATATTATCAATTTCTGGTTCTTCCATTTGGATTAAGCACAGGGCCTAGATTATTTACAAAAGTGGTTCGTCCTTTAGTCAAACACTGGCGTAGTTCAGGAATAAAGGTTGTTGTATTTGGATGGTGGGTGGTCGCACGATGAAACTAGCGAAAGTTGTAAACAAAACAGCGTAAAAATCAAGCATGACCTTGAGGCCTCGGGATTCGTGATAAATGAAGAAAAATCGGTATGGGTACCCACTCAAAGTACTGAATGGTTGGGCCTGGTATGGGACACACATTTAGGCACTCTCTCTATCCCAGATAGAAGAATAAAAAGCGCATTGCTTTCTATAGAAAACCTGAAAAGGCACACCAAGACAACTGCTAGGAAATTAGCACAGATAACAGGAAAATTGATTAGTATGTCCCCCGTCCTAGGAAATGTCACACGTATAATGACAAGGGAACTATACGCTGTTATCGAACAAAGGTCCGGCTGGGATACATGGCTAACCATAAAAGGCAGTACCGCGGTACAGAGCGAATTACAGTTCTGGGAAAACTCGCTAAAAGAGTTGAATTGCAAAAGTTTGCATATTGAAATGGAACCAGATATCATTATTTATTCCGATGCTAGTTCAGTGGCAGGGGCTGCATTCACAATGTATTATGGCAAGCAGATTGCCCATCGAATGTGGAATGTAAGCGAGCAGGCGAAAAGTTCCGCATGGCGCGAACTCGAAGCGCTCTCATTCGGTCTAGAGGCATTTGTCCCTTTAGCGATCGGAAAAACACTGAAATGGTTTACAGATAGTAAGAACGTCGAGCGAATAACACAAATCGGTAGTAGGAAATGCGAATTACAAGAGAAAGCGTTGAATATTTTCACAACGTGCGTTAAAAATGCTATACGATTAGAAGTACAATGGGTACCGAGAAATAAAAACGAAGAAGCCGATTTTCTTAGTCGAATAATCGATTTTGAAGATTGGGAACTCACACAGGAGTTATGGGAAGATATCGAAAGGAAATTCGGTCCTCACACAGTAGACCGATTTGCAAACTATAAGAATAAGAAGGTTTCACGTTACAATTCAAAATTTTGGAACCCGGGGACGGAAGCAGTAGATGCTTTTACACAAAACTGGGGAAATGAAGAGAACAACTTGCTCGTACCACCAATCTCGTTAGTGACGCGTTCTCTGGAAAAAACTTGAAAAAAGTGGAGCGCGGGGCACGCTTGTAGTACCAAAATGGGAGAGTAGTTCATTTTGGCCCATTTTGTTTCCTAAAGGGAAACCAAATTGGTTCGTACAATACGTTTTAGAGTATCCGGGCAACAAAAAATTACTTAAACAAGGAGAAAACAAAAATTCATTGATGGTAGCAAACAAATGAAAAGTAAAGTTTTAGTTATAGCGCTAGTTATAGCGCTAGAAATCAGTAAAATGAAAAAGGTCAGAGGTATCTTACAATTTTCAAAGTATAATGTGTCAGCGATACACCAAGTTTTTTCGGGTCAGCGAAACCCTTAGAGCAAAAGCGTCAGAGATACGCATACGGAAAATATAACCGGGGACAGAGATACCCCTTTTTTGCACGTCAGCGTTACGTGTAGAGTAAGTATGCAAGCAAATATGCAAACACTGTGTAAATATGTAAATATCTTGAGGTTCTCGAATATGTAATCGAATAAGTTAAACCTCAATTAATATTCATCCTTATTTCGTTACAGGGTATTCGGGAATCGGCGTTAATTAATAAGTTGCAACAGCTCGCCAGCAGCGATAAATACTTAGAAAAACTGTATGAGAGCCTACCTAAGACTCTTGATCAAAGTAATGCACCTGGAACCAACAAAATATACAAAGCAAAATGGGAAAAATGGAAAAATTGGTGCACACGCTTCAGTATAAGATCCGTCCCCGCTCCGGAAGAGCATGTGGTGTTGTTCTTATTATCCCTGTTACAGCAAGCAAATTCACCAATAACTTTACAACACGCTATTTACGCTATTAAGTGGGGTCATGAACGCCAAGGTTTTAGATATGAATTAACGCCACTAGTTAAAAAGTTGTTAGAGGCCAGCAAGCGCATCCTGGGTAAACCTACTAATAAAAAAGAACCGATCACCGTAGAGACAATTAAGCAGTTGGTGGCGTTTTTTATCAAAGAAAATGTAAATCTTACAGATCTCAGAGATATTACTCTGTTTGTTTTAGGTTTTTGCGGTTTCTTGAGGTTTAGCGAAATAGTAAATATAAAGCGCTCTGATATTGATTTCCAAGAAAACTATGCAAAGATATTTCTAGAAAAAAGTAAAACAGACAAATACAAAGAAGGAAGTAATGTTTTTTCTGGCGACCACAAAAACAGCTGCATGCCCCATAGGCCTATTAAAACGATATATAACAATGGCTAAGATCAAACCTAACTCAGACGAGTTTATTTTTAGGGCAGTGTCAAGGGAAAAAATGAAAGATGAGTTCAAATCATGTTTGAAAAAAGGGAAATTAGTCGTTAAAAAGAAATTTGAAGGTTACAAACTAAGACATTCGAACAAAAAGCTTTCATACATACGTTGTAGGGAATTACTTCTTAACAAACTGGCAAAAATTGGTCTAAGTAAATCAAGCTTTGCTATTCATTCCCTGAGATCGGGGGGCGCAACTCAAGCTGCAAGAATGCAAATTCCGGACAGATTATTCAAAAAGCATGGCGGATGGCGATCTGAAAATTGCAAAGATGGTTATGTTCACGAAAATATTTGCGAAAAATTGTCTGTTACATTAAGCCTTGAACTGTAAAAAAAAAAACCGTTTTACTTTGTCTCTCGATTTTTATTTTTGTGTATTCTTAGACAGCAAGCAATAAACCTCAGGCACAACAAGATTGACCTTCATTTTGTGGGTGTGTGCGTGGGGGGGGGGGGTTTCCTCGATGGGGACTAAGCGGGTAAATATTATATCCTCGTTTGAAGAACGAACAGAATGTGAGTGATGAATTAGAGGATATGAGTATTTACCCGCGTTGTTTTTACATCGAGAATACCTATAGGAAGGCCGGTCCAGATATTCATGGCGTGATAGATTTATGACCCCAGCAGGGGTCATAGCTGGGCCTCGGGATAAAGCAGGTCATTCGAGGTTTCGCTAGCTAAGAATACACAGCATTTTGCTCATCTGTAAACGCTTCCAGTTAAATCAAATTTTCAAACATTTATAGAGTCTGATTTTTTTTTAAATATATAATTACCTGTGGTTATTTGTATGATTAAAGCCTTATATGAACGTATCTGGTATCCATAGTTTGAACAGTTTTTAAGTGATGTATTAATTGAACATATTACTTGAAGTGTATCAAATCAAATCAAATCAATTGATTTGATTATACAAACTGCGTGAGTAAATTCGTAAAATGAACTATGTGTACAAGCGTGTAGTTTAGGCTCAGTATCGTGTATCTGTATGTGCATACTCTATAATGGGAGATTGTTTGAATGTAATACTTCCTAGTTTGGAAACCATTGATCGGAATAGATCTCTGCATAGAAATAGATTCAGTCAATCGTAATACCTTTGATTACATGCCAAGCCTTGTGCTTCACACATTGTAAAATTTGCCGAACAGAAGGAGATTGTATTGTGCGATTGTATTTTTGTGTATTCTTAGACAGCAAGCAATAAACCTCAGGCACAACAAGATTGACCTTCATTTTGTGGGTGTGTGCGTGGGGGGGGGGGGGGTTTCCTCGATGGGGACTAAGCGGGTAAATATTATATCCTCGTTTGAAGAACGAACAGAATGTGAGTGATGAATTAGAGGATATAAACTTTTTCTGAGGCAGTTCAAACAGTCCCGTCCACCCCAATCTCTCAACAGCCAATCAGAAGTTGGGAAATTCACTCGGACTTGTTGAGGGATGATGAGAGGGAAAAGTAAGCTAAAAGTCGAGAATGCGAATTACGCTTTCACTCGTAAAAGCTCGTTTTACGAAATAAAACGAGAGTTGTACTTCGCAGAAGCTTCGAATTCGCTTGTCCCCACTTTTAGATGGGACCTAAGTCCGGAGCAGGGGAGACTGCCATTGTGTACTGCACTAAAAACCTCAGAAATTATTCTAAACATGTAACAGCCGGCTAACAAATGCGACTAGAATATTTATAATTCAAAACTGATTGGAAATAAAACATAGAATTTCAAAGTGGAAACTTTAGCTCGTATTATCAGCAACATGGGCCTACATAGCAGCTAGTACGGTCCTGATGAGTCATGTGATCACGAGTCATCATGACATCAGGGGACCTAGTACTACAAGAGCTGGTGATACCACCCACACCCCCTTTTTGCGGCCCCAAGGGTGATAAAAGAGAGTGGGAAAGCAAAAATTAGGTCCAACACGACCCAAAAAGACCATGGAACACGAAACAATTCTGGAATGCATATGACAACACGAATGGTTAAAAACAGGTACACATCCATTGGACCATAACATGACACCAGTCATTTCAAAAACAGCCTCAGTTAATAGGGCCTTTTACTCCGCAAAAGCTTAGAATTCGCTTATCGCCACTTTTAGATGGGTTTCCCTTTGGATAGATTTACCACACAATAGAAAAGAAACTTTTTCTCACAGATAGAATGAACCCTATCCCGCCTTTGATCCAACCGACCAATGAAAATGCAGTTAACACAAAGTGCTACGCCATAGAAGACGTCAATCATTCCCTCTAAGTGCGGCGTTGTCAACACACGCCATTCTGTGTGCAGTCTTTTGGGAAAAGTGAACTAGTTCAAGGGGTGAATTTGCTTTTATTAGTTTTATTTTATAACTTAAGGACTTATTTTGCTCATGTGGTAGTTTGGATAAAATTAGCCCACGATCAAGCAAGACATTTGGCATCTTATACTTCGGTCAGGTTGTTGTTGAGTTTACACGTATCGGTGACACCTTACTCAGTCCCAGGAAGTGTGCCTGTCTTCTCCACCAGAGGTCTACAGGATCGAGTTACACTCACTAGCTTCCAGCACACATCGCCGTGGAGTTTTCTGTGTACCTATCTTTTCAGTCTGCTGTGCCTGCTTTGACTCCAAGCTTTACCTCGTGTCTGTTCCATCACTAAATGGCCAGCCCGGTTTTAGCTGTCACTCCTTGGAGCGGGTCAGACGTCTGTTGGCAGTTGGTGTTTCCCTGACCTCAGTTCAGGCGAGAGAAATGCTTTTTGGCGTTTTCTGGCGGTTTTTCCGGCGTTTTGGCGTTGAAGCCCGTGTTGGAACCGCCGGGGGCCGATGTGGAGACCCCTGTACCGTGCTCGGTACACCGATCCCATTTTAGTCTTTGGGCTATGGGATTAGGGATGTCGTGACGGTCAGTGGTCATTTCCCCCATCCCCCCTTAAGTCCCATCCTGATCACGGTTTACCCCCACCAGGGACCGTTATGGGCACGGGACTAAGTACCGAGGCCCATGTTGGGTTTACCTGGTCAGGGAATCGAGGCCCATTTGGGCTTATGGTACTGGGCCAGCCAGATTAAGCCTCTTCTGGCCCCCATCCTGTTTTTACACATGGAAAGCGGCCAAAAAAACGCCTAAAAGCATTTCTTTCGGTCAGAAAGCACAGAATTTGTTCTGTTATAGCAAAACAAGAAAGGCAGATAATGCCAGCAACGCTTGGTTACTAGGTAAAGCTTGGAGTAGTAACTTAAGTGTTGCTATGTATTTTATCGTACTTGCAGAATTCTTTTGCAGTCACTTATGGCTTTTTCTCTGCTTGTCTTTCAGATATGACAGAGGCTACCCTGCGTTCGCTTTCCAAGCTGTTGCAGTGCTCCCGCCACCCCTCTGCACGGAATCCTCATACGGTTTGCGATCGAAGAATAGTGGTTTGCCCCTCTGTGACGAACTCAATACCTGCCCAGAGTGCCAGGATGTTACACCGACTGGAAATTGAGTTATAAGAACAGGGTACGAAACGACGTAGACGGGATCGTCGCCGTGTTCTCTCCTCTGCCTTCTTCATCACCTCGGACTTTGCTGAAGAGACAATGAGGAAAGCCAGTTCAGTTATCCTGGACGAAATCTCCACCCCGGTTAGGATAGACCTAGGGTAAGAATCTGACGCGACCGTGACGGGCAAAAAGACCAAGAAATCCAAAGCCTAAGCCTTTTCAAAAACGGCGGCCGAGGTAAATATCCCCGAGGGAGGGGAACGAGAAACACTTCGGAGAGCCTGGGCAGCGTCCCTCCCCACAGAGGTCACACCGCCAGATACTAAGGCCAAGACCCCGTCTCCTGAGCTAGTGACGGCTTCGGGATCTTCATTTACAGCAGCAGCCGGCAAATTGGGGATTCCAGCCCAACTTGAACTGTCTCCCCCACCCAGACACCTAATCTGCCAGGGAAATTTTGGGCCTTCTTGGCTTTACAGACTCAAATGCAGAAACAATTGCAGGAGTTACAATTGCGCCTGCAAAGCCGGGAGTCCTCTCCACTGCCAAGAAAACGTCACAAGCCGTCGGCCACTATTTCCCGACCCCCCCCCCCCCCGCCAAAGGACAGCCCTCACACCCCACAACCTTCCCCTCTGATCGCAAAACCGGATACACAGGCAGAGTCGGGGTCAGCTAGCGATGGCGATTTTTCGGAGATCCCACCGCCGGGGCAAGCCTCGCGATTGCCCTCAGAGGACGATGACGACCTGCAATCAGTTGCGTCATCCCTCTCGGCAGTCCCTCTTAATAGAGAACGGGAAATTTACACGCCATCAGGAGAAGCGCCAGCCGACCTAAACGCAGAGAAACCCGGAAGGGAGAGTGGGCAAGACTCCGAGGAACAATAGCCCTGAGGGCGAGGAGTCCGATGAGACAACAGACGGGACCCCCTCTGCCCAGTTCCGACTCCCCTTGTGTGAGATGGATTGCATTAGGTCCCCAGGCAGTGACCAGAGGCTCTGGAAGGATTCCGCGGCAGCAGGGAGACGCCCCATCAGAACACCCTCTCCACCGGACCTCACCCCCCCCCCCCCGCGCAGCAAAGAGCCCACCCCCTCGGGAATCACATCCACCATAGCCCCCGAGGATGTGCCGTTCAGGGACGCCGTCAAAGAAATTGCACGGCTGGCTAATGCCACCTTTGGGTCTCCAGGTCTTGACAAAGAGGATTCCACCATAAGGATGACCTCACAGACAGTTTTGCCACAGCAGGACTCCTTCATAGCGCTTTCGACCAGTTAAGGGATTGCCAACGCTATCACGGTTCGCTCCAAATAATTTAAGAAAGCCGCACTCTCGCGATTGCCAGCTACTTCTTGAATAGCATCCCAAAAATGGTCCAACTTGTATGACCAATGGCGGCGTCGAGGGTGGACAGGTGGAGGTGCGGGGTTGGGGGTGGGGGGGGGGGGAATGCAGATGGAGCGTGGGCCTGCGGCCAATGGGTTCTTATACAAACGTTGTCTCCGGCCTGGTAACCGTAAACAGTTCACTGCCCGGAACGGTAGCTGAAAGTGGATGGGGACGGGTGATTCTTCGTTATCCAAACCATGATCCATATAATGGTTCAACAGTGGTGCGGAAACTGTCCCCAAAACGAGCCTGTGGTAAAAAAGAACCCGTACTGCATAACCCATAAACATCAGACGCGTCTCTCTAACGCAGTAGCCTGAACGCAGTAACACCTCGACAGGAGAACGTTCGTTCTACGGAGTGCACAAGCTTAAGCAAAACTGTCCACATATGGATGACGCAGTTAGTTGAGAAAAGCTTGGAGTCAAAAGAAGCAATGTATAGTAAAATGACTTTAAATGACTTCTAGGCAATATATGCAATTAAATCAGTTAGAAGTTTTTCGATCTGCAGCTTCTTCGTGTGAAGAGGGGCACACTTCCCGGGACTATCGACGTGTCCCGCTATGTGTGGCCTCACCACCACCAGACCAAAGTTACGACTGCCAGCAGTACCACTTGTACTGAACCAAATTTATCAAAATTTTAGCGTGTGATAAATTAGTCCTTTATTTATAAATTAAGATTTAGAAGTAGAAGATATCACACCTTTCAACTGATTCCGTGGAAGAAATTTGAGAACCATACAGAAAGCTTTGTGTTTGCCAACTCGAAAGGGAATGCACATTACAGCAGTGACGTAAAACATGTACTTCCCGACTTCTGATTGGTTTTTAAGGGAATTGTGGGACGGAACTGCACGAACTGCTACAGAAAAAAAAAGTTTCTTCTATTTGCGTGAAAGGAATAAATAGAAAGAGAAACCGATCTAAAAGTGCAGATAAGCGAATTCGAAGCTTTTGCGAAGTAATGCGATCACTTTTCAATGGCTCAGTTCAAGGGACATCCCATATTATGAAAGAACCCCGCAAATGCGACCATCCCTGAAATCGGACGACTTAATTCACCCCCACTAGCAGTCCTCTTTCAAAAACTAAACCATATTCAATATAAATATAAATATAAATTTGATAAATGACAACGGAATTTTCCTTTTTACCGCTAGAAGACTGCTTTAACAATGCTTGCCAAAACAAATGAAGTACAGTGTTAAAAACAAGACCGAAATCTTCCAGAGTATTGACCAACTTGAATTTCTAAGGGATTCTTGAAACTGCACATTTGATTGGTAATGGCCACACAGGAATTGATCATAGGTTCTGTTATATAGATACCGAGGTCACGTGACGCTTGAGAAGGTCGGAAAATGGGGTCAAGAATTGCCCTGTTTCTAACTGTTTTCAAGACTTGGAGGTCACATGGTCCATAATCTCAAATTTACTCATCATTTTTGGAACTTAAATAGTATAATATATGTGAAACATCACAAAATCTTACACAGTGGTAGTCCCAAAATCACTTATTTCCTATATCACTAACGGCATTAAATTCTCACGAGATTTTTACGAATTGTAAAGTCTGACAAGCTTTTGCTACACAACCACGCACAGTGGAAGGATTGCGGCGGGAGGGGGTGGGGGGGGGGGGGGGTCGGAGTGCGGGAGTTGCCCGACTACTCATTGTGTGGAGAATATTTATTGAAAACAACATTTTTTTTAGTTTTTGGACAAGAATTTGAGCTTAGCTTCACCTGTGACCTGCCCCCTTTTAAATCCTCGATCCAAACATGATGCCCCTACCCACCCCCATCCCCCCCAACCCCGGACTATTAAGTCTTGGATTCACATGATGCTGTAAATAAAACTTTAGAAAACTAGAAAAACCATTCGGCAAAAACCGTGAGAGCAGAGCTAGAATTTAAGTTAAATTCAGACTATACTTTTTGTCCGATTCAAGCTTTTACATAATGATCAACTGCCATTTTCGTGTAAATCCCGCACGTGCCAACAATGTTTCATAAATAGATACACTGTATCTCTAAAATGTAACAGAACGAAAAAAGGCGTCCCTGTTTTGATAGCACAGAAACAACACTAAAACTGAAAGTAAAACTGATTTCACTACGAAAAAATGGTAATAAAAAATAACCCAGTAAACATTCTAATTCTGCGACATCATTCGATCTGACCAAACCACAACATTAACTGTAATTGTACTACGGATGAGATTGGTCTCGACCAAAGATCAACGTCTAAACAACGTCTTTGATACAACGTTTAATAGACGTTGGCAAAGCAACGTTTTTAGATGGCTTATTTTTTTAATAAAAATAATAAAAGTAAATATATAGATAATTGAAATAGTTTAATTGAGTTTTTAAATAAAAAATAGATAAAATAGTTTAATTGAGTTCTTCATCGAAAGGATATTAATTAATTCAGTTATGAGTTTCGCCAAAAACTTGCAAGTCGTATCAAAGTTGTATAAAATATGCCCACATCTAGATTAAATACTTATGCTTGTAATAAAAATAAGAGGGGGGGTCGGGGGAGGGGGGGGGGTGGTGGCAGGGGCATCCGCCAGTGATACAACCGAACCCATCTGTGAAAACCTAGTTACTTATTTCTTTGTTTCTAAAAACCAAAGAAAGAGGGAAAAAGTAGATGGCAGGAATGTGGTGGCTCACAGCTCCGACACCCCCCCCCCCCCCCCCTCTCCACTTCCCTCGATCCGAATTTTCAATCCGTGTTCGATCCCTAATAAAACCAGCTTTCTTGGCATCTTTGGACATGCGTGGTAGCAAACGTTACCAATACCAATAAAGTTGTGGACAGGGGAGTGTTGGCTCACAATGCCACCCCCAACCCCCCCCCCCCCCCCCCCACCTATTCTTAAAATGATGCCACGAAAACAATACTTCTGTGAAATCAATATGTTACTTTTCAGCATGGCAAGACGGGATATGAAGAAAACTGATTATACGTCATAGCGCACAAACACGTAAGTGAGACAACTAAGCACGTTACGTCATAAAGCGTTTCTCGCTGACACCAAAAACGTCACTGCCATTGTTGCTTTGGCATTAGGAAAACAAATCTGCATTTCACGCTAAAAAAAAAAAAATCAAGAAAATTTAAATGAAACAATATGGCGAGTGAGGGAAATAGGAAAGATTCAAATAATGAACAAGTGTTTTATGTCGTCCAAAATCCAGAAGAACAGCATGTTTCGGAGATAGTCGTCACGACAAGCTCGGAAACTGTGGATACTGAAGCAAACTCATCACTATGCGTTGTTTCTTACTCCAGAAACCCGGATGGAGAAGCTGCAATGAACATTTCTACGAATGGACACAGTCCACCTCCGCTGTTGATACACGAGACGCCGGAGAAATTAACCGAAGCCGCAGGTACTCCAGTGAAGAGAACATTTAATGGCTTCGCGGAATCACCAACTGTAACATCGTTGTCGGAGAAAAGTAACATCGCATCACCTATGAGAATTTCATCTTTACTCCAGAGTCCAACATTTGTCTTGAAAAATGTTGTTTCACCAACCACTCCTGTTAAACAGCAAGAACCGGTCCGGATTTACAGGCAGCCTTTGGGTCAAGGAGGCCATATTTCAGTGATAAGAGCGAGGCCTAAAACACCGGCATTTCGTTCACCAATTTGTCCACAGATGTCCAATATAGTGCAAACTGCTCCTTTGGACTATTCTGTTAATAAAAACAGTGGAAAATACAATCAAAATATTCCACAGAATATGAAAGTACTGAATACCAACTCTGTTAAAATTAAAAAGGATGCACGAATTCGTGTTGTTCCGGGGACAAACGTCCAGTACCGAACGCCAGGAGCTCACAACCGAAACAAAAGAGGCAAGATAAAACGACCAATGAATGCCTTCATGTGTTGGGCTCGTTCGGCTAGGTCGTATTTGTGTCACCGAATGCCCTCGGCTAAAAACGCTGATATTAGCATCAAACTGGGCCAGATTTGGGCGAGTATGACCCCAGCCCAAAAGCAGCCCTATTTCAATGAAGCCGATGCGATAAAACGTAAACACAGGGAAGAATTTCCCGACTGGGTGTACGAGGCAAATTACGAGAAAAAGACAGAGATAGGATCCGATCTGAAGCTATATGACCAATGGAAACTTCAGCAGCAGCATGAGAATGTTGAGAAAATGATTGAAGGGATTGGAAGCAAGCAACCGCAGCGAGCGCTAGAGGTGCCCGACACGGAATGTGACCAGGGCAGGAAGGAAGCGAAGTTGCGTAAAAATTCATACGAGCTCAAAATCAGAGGTGTGTAGCTGGAGATTTTAAACAAATATTTATTTCCCATTCCGACTGATATGAGGAGAGAAAGTTCTTCAATATCCCTACACCCCTCCCACACACAAAAATGTGGAAATCTGGGAGATTGCACATACTATCCCGGATACCGTTTTTTTGATCTTAGCAGATTAGAAGATCATATTTGACTCTTCACCTAAGTACTGAATGCCTGATGTAAATGTTTTCAATCCAAACAAGTTGTTCCAACATCCCTCAGGCAACTTTTTAAAATGACCTGATTTTATTAGTCAAAGTTTTTTGTTCGTGCGTTGTGCGTTTTTATTTTTGTTTTTTTTTTTTTGTTTTGTTTTTTTTGTTTTTTTTTTTTTTGTTTTTTTTTTTGTTTTTGTTTTTTTTTTATTTTTGTTTTTTGTTTTTTGTTTCGTTTTCATGACACTTAGTGAAGTATATATATTTATTATTCTGCGCTAAAATAACTACCACTGCCCGTTCATCTTTTTTTAAAGTACATTCATTCCAACTGCTGTTGACTGAATGATCTGATAAAGTGATTGACTTACTATAGTTTTTGTATTATCGCCGAACACAGTTGGAAGCATTATTAATATCAGCAAATGTTTGCTGGTAAAATACGGACTGGGACAAAATCACCATTTCAGTCTCAAGTACCAACCATCGAGCACGTGACGTTGCTTAGACGCTGGAGAGACGTCACGACCAGAAGTTAGCTCAACGCTGGGATTCGGTTGTATATGAAAGCCGAAGCAACGCCCTCTACCCCCCCCCCCCCTACACCCCCATCACAAAGAGGATAGACATCGGGAAAGGCCGCACAGACACGGGCAATCCACCTATTGAGATACTATGGCCTCCTATCAAAGTAAAGCCTGTGCTTGACTTATCCCCTCCCAGCAAACATTGTGATGTCAGAATGACGTCAGGTTGATGTCGTGACCCGACAGTCGGACTGACACCGGTTTTGATTGTGTATCAGAAATAGAACCGACGTCGGTTCATCACGTCAGAATGACGTCGTCCGACGTTTTGTTTTGGTATATATGAAACGAAACCGACTCCGCGTTTTCACGAAAAAAATCACAGAATTCCAAAGTCAATCCGACGTCGATTTTTGGTTGAATAGGATATTGGAACTCGGTGACATACATACTTATATTTCTTGACCACCTTGTTCAGCACCACTCAACAGTCTCTCTCGATGTCTTAACTAACAAACGCCCCCCCCCCCCCCCTGTCTTTCACTATTTTTAACAAAACTAACCATTACATGGTCCAGTGTCCAGTATTTTATATTGCGAATGCAGTCCAAAGTGATGTGTTAGGTCAATAAAAAATTTGGAAAATGTGAAATTCTGCTAAATATACCCATAATCATAGAAATTCTTTTTACCTTAAAATGTGTGGCTTCATTTAGCATCTTTAGTATGTTTGCGAATCGTTAAGAATTCCAAAGCAGTTTCTAAACTTCGCTTTGAAGAAGAAGAAGAAGAAGAAGAAGAAGAGGAAAAAGAGGAGGAGGAAGAAGAAGAAGAAGAAGAAGAAGAAGAAGAAGAAGAAGAAGAGGTTTACAAGCACAAATAATTGTTTACAACGCACGAACGGCTCAGAGAGTATTTTCTAGCGACGTTTCCAAGTACTCAAGCCCATGATGTAGTACTCATCAGCAAAGTACTGGATGATTGACAACGTAATATGACGTTTCGAAAGTTCAAATTTGGTTGTATTGACGCCATGACCAAATAACAACCATTTTACAACGTCGAAAAGACTCAGATGTTTGCTGGGCTGTATTTGAATATGCTTATCCAGTATTTATCAAAAGAAAAAATGGAGGAATTGATATTTGTATATATGCGCCATAAGTTAAAAAGATAAAAAAAAAAGTGGTCGAAAGAGGAAGCAACCAACGTCAACAGGGACAGATTTAACGGAAAATTGGCTAGAAGCATAATTAGGATCTTCAAAATAAATTATTAGAATTCGAGAGTTAGCACGTAAATAGATATTCCTGACAGTGGTTGTTGGGTGAGGGAGGGGGGGGGGGGGGAAGGTAAGCGTAAGGGTAATCCCATAATTGCAATGTCTACACCGACATCGTATGAAAGTGATAAAAGTGACTTAAAGCCAGTCGTGATTTCGGCGTCGTTATGAGGTCCTTGCAACGTTGAAAACTTGAGTCTGGGCAAACAAATTCCACTGCCACCGGATGTTTCTTCGTTCCTTGATTATAATAAGACGACCATAAGGGTGTCATTTACAGAACGGGTCTAGAATTTTTATTTTTTTGTTTGTTTGTTTGTTTTTTTTTTTTTTTAATTTTTTTTTTTTTGCCCGACTGAAAAGAGCGATAAAAATGCTATGTCACAATGTTTCGGCAGCGATATGGGAAGTAGAAATATGAACAACCGGCCTAAAATGGAGTTCATCATCCGATCCAGCTACTCATATTTATCATTGTATCTGATGAGAACTGCATATGTTTTTGGCCATATCTTATTTAAACCTTCAAGCAAAATTGCACAGTGTGTTGTAAATTCAATGCTAATCTACCATCAAAGCTAAAATCTACATACAATAAATACCATATTTTTTTAAATTAAAAAAATTCGCAGAATAGCACAGTGATATTTCTTCTTTTTATGTCAGAGCTTGTAGGAAAACCGATTTACACGTCCATCCGGCCGGTGAGATCACACAACCAAGGCGATGCAGCTACGGGCACTGGCGTCCCGGCAACGCAACTGGCGCCCGGAAACAACACGAATGCGCCAGCTTTTACAGCGCCGAGGGATACAGTCTCTCCGTCTTTTATGCGGAATGCAGTAGGCCAGCCGATAAATTCGCTGAATCCGGGTCCTATTTTCGTTCTCCCGGCTTCATTGTTTCAGAAGCAAAACGTCGCTAATTGCGAAGTAGCTGAGATGCCTATGGACTTGTCTAAGGGGCGGTATGAAAACGAAGCAGAACGGGCCAATAACGGCAGAAATGCCGATGTAGAATCTCATGGTGTCTGTCAGGATTCCACTCCAAATGAGCTTTCGCGTGTTGAAAATATGCAGATCGTTGAGCAGCAACATGCACAGAAAACTGGAGACTGCATTACGACCAGAGTGCCAATAGAAATGACTGAATGTGCAATGCCAACAGGTTCCAGAGAAAACAACAACCAGGTCCCGTGTACCATGACGTCACAGTCGGCTGTCACCAGACAGCAAGTGTTTGAGCCGATCTCTCCGCCTGAAGGCGACACTGACTCTGCACCCTCAGTGTGGCGGTCTTTCGTCAGTACGTCACAGCAAACACCGCCCACTTCACAGCAAGTCGCCGAAACAGTCACTACGTCACAACAATTCGTCGAAACAATCCATACGTCACAGCAAGCAGTCGAAACAATCCATATACCACAGCAAGCAGTCGAAACAATCCACTCGTCACAGCAAGCATTCGAAACAATCCATACGCCACAGCAAGCAGTTGAAACAATCCATACGCCACAGCAAACAGTCGAAACAATCCATACGGCACAGAAAGACGTCGAAATGCTCCATACGTCACAAGAAGCTGTCGAAACAGTCCCTACATCACACCAAACCACTTATTCCCTCAGCCGACCGGATCCATACGGTCCCATGGAAGCCCTCTGCCAGGCTGTGATCCAGGAACAGGACGCCTTAGAAAAGGGATCGGAGAGCACTTGCAGAGCGAGCCAGATCCAGACCATGGGCCAGGACCAGTCCTATCTCCGGATTGATGATGCCACACGCAATGCGATACAATATTATGATTCGAATCTTGAATGCCCAGAAGCAGCAATGGTAAGTGTGACTGAGAAAAGGGGTGACGGTCAGCTCAGTTGGTTCGAGCGCAGCTCTCATCAGCCTAAGGTCTCGGGTTCGAATCTAGAAATAAGCTGGAAAACAGGGGATTGATCTTCGTTCTTGGGACCCAAGCTATGCGAATCCAGCGGGTAAAAGAGCATATCAGATTTATCGTCCATTGAGTCCTAATGCTATCCCTTTAAAATAGTGACCAGCTTAATCATATTATTATTATTATTATTATTATTATTATTATTATTATTATTATTATTAGATCATATTAGATCATTTGTATAGCCCCTTAACATAGAAAGCTCTGATAAACTTTTGACAGTGCTTTAGCATAAGTTTGCAGATTAAATACAAGTTTTGTCATCACAACTCGCAAAGCTTCCAATTACAAAACGACTTCCGCATAGTTGGATAACACATATCCATCAGTTTAATGAAGTTGAAAAAGTAGCGATTTTATATATATATATATATATATATATATATATATATATATATATATATATATATATATATATATATATATATATATATGATGCGTTGTGTGTTTCAACTATGAAAACAGGAGATACAGGTGGAGAGTGTGCCCATGCAAGACGCCCCACACATCGCTATGAATTCGAATGATTGTGAGTCGTCTGCCGTATCGCCTGCTGACGTCATTACCCCACAAAACGCCACTGGCTCTATCGAGGCGCACATTACACCCGTGACCACCAGCATCTCAGCGCAATCATCAAACTCTGGGGAAAATATCCAGGCACCAAATCTAGCAAGTAGTTTATCTGCTGCTATGAATATTGGCAACAGTGACGTCAGATTTGTCCCAATTACTCAGCGATCAGATGGCGAAAGTGCAAAAACAGCGCCAATTTTCACGAACCCTGAATCCTCTCACTCAAATGGCCAGTCTTCAGGTTACGAGAACACCGTCAATGGAATCCATTTCACACAGGCCCCTCAGACACATCAGAGGACTGGAACTGTCACTGCCAAATCAAAAGGACGTCTGCATGGATTCGAACCCTCGCCTACACCCTCCGAAACTTCGCTGACGGATCTGAACGGTTTCATTGAAGAAGCCCGACATTTGTATAACGCGTTTTCCTCCCGTAGCAACCAGACAACCCCCTGGCCATTACCGATACCACAGTATCCCCACGATGACTATATCAACAGCCAGGCCCATGTATACGACGCCCAGGGCAAGCCGTACGGATATGGAGCATGTACCTGTAATGCGCATGCGTGGCAGCCTGGTGCTGCATACTTCCCAACCGAAGGAGGTGAGGCTTTTTTTTTTATTACACACAGGATAACATCTTAACATGTAGTTACAGGGGTGTGATAACTGAAGTGTAATTGCCCGCTTGGAATCAGCGGGGTAATAATTTCTTATGAATGATCCTTGGTGCGGCTGCAAACTTTTATGAATGCACAATTATGTACGAGTGTGTTATGGTATGCGTACGCGCGGAGTATGTACGAGTGCATACTTAGTCGCCTCCTTCCACATCCCCATCAATCCACATGCATCGTTTTACAGCCTAAATCCCCGAAAAATGTGTTCAAAGGCAAAAGTTGTCTCAAATAGATATTCAACAGTTAATATTTTATTTAAAATTTTATTTTTAAATTTTAAAAAGAAAAATAAGGTGTTCTGGCCGTGACTTGAAACTCCGCTTCTCCGATCAAATCGTGACACACACACACACACACACACACACACACACACACACACACACACACACACACACACACACACACACACACACACACACACACACACACACACACACACACACACACACACACACACACACACACACACACACACACACACACACACACACACACACACACACACACACACACACACACACACACACACACACACACACACACACACACACACACACACACACACACACACACATATATATATATACAGGTATGTCGGGAAACAAACGACGAATCGCGATTTCTTCTCCAACTCGCGAAATGTACGCCAAAAATCTAACTTCGTTATTAGGGACTTTTCAGACATAAGTTGTATATGAAAATCTCGGTAGATTTTTTTTACATTCAATTCCGAAAGCGAAAATATATAAAAGACAACAGATTAAGAGAAATTTAACAAAGCATGAACCCTGCGAAACGGAATATTTTGTTTACATAATTTGCATATTTTACACCATTTTTTGATATCTGCAACTATAAGTTTGATGTGAATCGAGACTGTGTAAAAAATGTAAACAAACCGATTTTGTTTATAAACAAAGGCCACGTGCTTTCTGTAAAAGAGTATTAGGGAAACACTAAATAAAAGCCAAACAAGCGTAGAGTTTGTTTTCTTTTATTTACACCATAATCACAATGTAATATTTATTTTCTTTCATTTCTATACATAAACTATTTAACATTAATTGAAGAGTTACAAAATATTGAAGAGCAGTACAAAAGATATTAAAACAGATGAATGTTTAAAAACATAGATTTATATTATACAGATGAATTGTTTAAAAACAAAATACAGATTAATACAGATGAATGTTTAAAAACAAAACTCTTTTAAAATAAAACCAAAATACAGAAAAAAATAATACAACAAAATCCCCTACTGATATAACCGTGATTTGTAAATAACCAACTCTATCTTATTTTCAAGCTCAGTGTTATGTGTACTAGTTAAAATTTCAAATGATAGACCGAAAAAACGTGAGGCAATGGAATATAAACCACATAAAAGCTTTCTAAAGAAAACAAAATACACAGCTGAAACTGTCAAACTAACATGCGAAATGTACGTACACAACCATGCACAAAATTTGCAAGTTTAGGGACCCTGCAACACAACTTGGGTGTACTACCCCATCTCGTGACGTTCATAAATTTAAAGTCGGTGACTTCGTATGAGAAAAGTGAACTGAAAATAACACAATTAAAACTTTCAAACTGACATGCGAAATGTACGTACACAACCATGCAAAATGTGCGAACACCAAAATTTACTTAATCACGGCAACATCGGCAAAATTTCCAAGTTTTGAGGCTCTGTAACATACCATATGCTCGTACTACCCAATCTCGCAACGTTCATAAACTTTGAAATTGGTCACTCCGAACAGTGAACTTTCGAACTGACAAGCGAAATGTACGCTCATACACAACCATGCAAAATATAGTGCAACCACGCGAAATCTACGACGCAAGTATTTCTTTTTTAAACACATCGGCAAACTTGGCAGCTTTTGTGACCTTGTCACATGAAACTTGCCCGTACTACCCATCGCCGCCACTTTCATAAATTTACAGTCAGTCACTTTATACGAGAAAAATCAAATGCAAATAACACATTGAAACTTTCAAATTGATACGCGAACGCACATAACCATGCGAAATGTACGAACCCAAGCACTTCTTTTTAAATACCTCGGCAAATTTGGCAGGTTTTGAGACCCCGTTGTATGAAAATTGCCCGTACTACCCAGCCCCGCGACGTTCATAAATTTAAAGTCGGTCACTTCGTATAAGAACAGTGAACTGCACGTGAAAGTGATACAAAGAACACTCCCCACACTTGTGTAAACCAAAACAGAATCCCACAAACATGTCATCACAGAGAAATGTCCCCGAAATAGTTTCTTTTTCTTAAATGGATCTGAAGCTTCATCCGCCTATTTATTTTTCTTGTAAAAATTTGAAAGGTATGCTCGCAACTGAACTTTGTCCCTGTGCCCCAAAACATCACATGCGAAACGTACGTCCACAACCATGTATGTGACAGGGTCCCAAACTTCGAAAATTTTGTCGATGTTTCTGTGAATGAGAACATTTTGGTGTTCGCACATTTCGCATGGTTTTGTACGTACTTAAGTCGGTCACTTGGTGTGAGAAAAGTGAACTGAAAATAACGCAGTTAAAGCTTTCGAATTGACAAGCGAAATGTACTCACACAACCATGCGAAATGTGCGAACACCAAAATGTTCTTACTCACAGAAACATCAGCAAAATTTGCAACTTTTGAGACCCTGTCACATGTCATTTACTCGTACTACCCAATCTCGCAACGCTCATAAATTTAAAGTCGGCCACTTCGTTTAGGAGCAGTGAACTGCAAATAACACAGTTAATACTTTCGAACTGACAAGCGAAATGTACGCACACATCCACAACCTTGCGAAATATAGTGCAACCACGCGAAATCTGCGAAGCGAGAATTTCTTTTTTTTTTAACACATCGGCAAACTTGGCAGCTTTTGTGACCCTGTCACATGAAACTTGCCCGTACTACCCATCACCGCCACTTTCATAAATTTACAGTCGGTCACTTTATACGAGAAAAATTAAATGCAACTAACACATTGAAACTTTCAAACTGATACGCGAACGCACATAACCATGCGAAATGTACGAACCCAAACAATTCTTTTTAAATACCTCGGCAAATCTGGCAGGTTTTGAGACCCCGTTACATGAAAATTGCCCGTACTACCCAGCCCCGCGACGCTCATAAATTTAAAGTCGGTCACTTCGTATAAGAACAGTGAACTGCACGGGAAAAGTGATACACAGAAAATTCCCCGCACTTGTGTAAACCAAAACAGAATCCCACAAACATGACATCACAGCGAAATGTCCCCAAAATAGTTTCTTTTTTCAAACGGATCTCAAGCTTCATCCGCCTTTCTATTTTTCTTGTAAAAATTTGAAATGTAGGCCCGCAACTGAACGTTATCCCTGTGTCCAAAAATATCACATGCGAAATGTACGTGCATAACCATGTATGTGACAGGGTCTCAAACTTCGAAAATTTTGTCGATGTTTCTGTGAATTAGAATATTTTGGTGTTCGCACATTTCGCATGGTTTTGTACGTACTAAAGCCGGTCACTTGGTGTGAGAAAAGTGAACTGAAAATAACGCAGTTAAAGCTTTCGACTTGACAAGCGAAATGTACGTACACAACCATGCGAAATGTGCGAACACCAAAATGTTCTTACTCACAGAAACATCAGCAAAATTTGCAACTTCTGAGACCCTGTCACATGTCATTTACTCGTACTAGCCAATTTCGTAACGCTCATAAATTTAAAGTCGGCCACTTCGTATAGGAGCAGTGAACTGCAAATAACACAGTTAATACTTTCGAACTGACAAGCGAAATGTACGCATACATCCACAACCATGCGAAATATAGTGCAACCACGCAAAATCTACGAAGCAAGAATTTTTTTTAACACATCGGCAAACTTGGCAGCTTTTGTGACCCTGTCACATGAAACTTGCCCGTACTACCCATCGCCGCCACTTTCATAAATTTACAGTCGGTCACTTTATACGATAAAAATTAAATGCAAATAACACATTGAAACTTTCAAACTGATACGCGAACGCACATAACCATGCGAAATGTACGAACCCAAACACTTCCTAAATACCTCGGGAAATCTGGCAGGTTTTTGAAAACCCGATACATGAAAATTGCCCGTACTATCCAATCCCGCGACGTTCATAAATTCAAATCGGTCACTTTGTATAAGAACAGTGAACTGCATGGGAAAAGTGATACACAGAAAATTCCCCGCACTTGTGTAAACCAAAACAGAATCCCACAAACATGTCATCACAGCGAAATGTCCCCAAAATAGTTTCTTTTGTCGATGTTTCTGTGAATAAGAACATTTTTATGCTCGCACATTTCGCATGGTTTTGTACGTACCAAAGTCGGTCACTTGGTGGGAGAAAGTGAACTGCAAATAACACAGTTAAAAAGCTTTCGAACTGACAAGCCAAGTGTACGTACACGACCACGCGAAATGTGCGAACACCAAAATGTTCTTACAGAAACACCAGCAAAATTTGGAAGTTTTGAGATTCTGTCACATACAATTTACTTGTACTACCCAATTTCGCAATGCTCATAACTTTAAAGTCGGTCACTTCGCATAAGAACAGTGAACTGTAAATAGCACAGTTAAAACTTTCGAACTGACAAGCTAAATGTACGCACACATCCATAACTATGCGAAATATAGTGCACCCACGCGAAATCTACGACGCAAGTATTTCTTTTTTAAACACATCGGCAAACTTGGCAGCTTTTGTGACCCTGTCACATGAAACTTGCCCGTACTACCCATCACCGCTACTTTCATAAATTTACAGTCGGTCACTTTATGAGAGAAAAGTGAAATGCAAACTAGAGCAGTGTGCATAGGCCACATATTCCCCACAGGCAGTGCTCTACCACATCCCTCAAAACACATGTCGCAATTTCATGTCCCGCAAATACCTCCGCATCTACCCCTCCAGGCCTCTCTACCATCCTGCAAACAAGTCCAGCAGCTTCTGCAACAAAACAAAATGACAGACATGAGAGTTATACAAGCAAGTGGTAAATGCATTTATGTGATATAAGCGAAGACCTGGAGGGCCACTACTGCTGCTGCCGTACTTGGATTTTGCAAGTGAAATCCTGCTTAGGCAGTGCTTAAGCAATGCCTTAGCAGGATTTAACATGCAAAATCCAAATAGGACAGCAGCAGTAATTGCCCTCATGGTCTTCCGGAATCACAGCAGTGGGCATTGATAAGCAGTCCGTTTCGCCAACAACCATAACGCACGAAAAATGTTTTGAATTCTTTAAAATGCCAACACCTGGTTTGCTTGACCAAATCTGCACTACTGCTACATATATCAATATACTCCTTCCGACACACCTCAGCAACAATTCTCTTACCCTTTATAAATGCTTTATAAATGCAAAAGCCTCACTTACCCAGCATCTTCTCAGAAGATGCCCCTTCAACAGCCGATTCCGCATTCGCAGAGAGTTTTGTGTCTTTTTCGCCCTGCGATGAATGTGTGTGTGCCCCCTTTTCACTGGTCCCTCACAAAGCTCTTTTGACGTGGTATCGGCGCCCGTAATGACGCAATCGCTGTCCGAACTACGTTCTTCGGATTGCGCCACCCCCTCCCCAACTCAGACCGCGACTTCTGTGTCACGGCTTCCGATTGCAGCAACGGGGACATTTTCTGAAAAAGTATAACACTGTTATTACAAACGCTAAATCACTGCGAGTTCGTACGACAGAGACACTGACAACTTCACATCAAGTCAAAATAGCAACTACCTTTGAAGAGACCATGAAGCGCCCAGGAATAACCTTCACATTTCATCTTCAATTCAAAGCTGAACTGTACAAAACTCTTACAATCACAGCAGTGGGCACTGATAAGCAGTTCGTTTCGCCGACAACCATAACGCACGAAAAATGTTTTGAATTCTTTAAAACGCCAACACCTGGTTGGCTTGACCAAATCTGCACTAGTGTTACATATATCACGATACTCCTTCCGACACATATCAGCAACAATTCTTACCCTTTATAAACGCAAAATCATCACTTACCCAGCAACTTCTCAGAAGATGCCCCTTCAACAGCCGATTCCGCATTCGCTGAGAGTTTTGTGTCTTTTTCGCCCTGCGATGAATGTGTGTGTGCCCCCTCTTCCCTTTTCACTGGTCTCTCACAAAGCTCTTTTGACGTGGTATCGGCGCCCGTAATGACGCAATCGCTGTCCGAACTACGATCTTCGGATTGCGCCACCCTCTCCCCAATGGTGACCGTAACTTCTGTGCCATGCCTTTCGATCGCTGCAACAGGGATATTGTATGAAAATGTCAACCAGTTAATCTGTGCAAGCGAAATGAACAGATGCTTTTAAAATTATTTTAAACTCTGTGGTTACTTTTCTTCCAATGTCAATGTTAATGTAACAGCCGAGTCATAAACTATAACGTCCTTATTTCATCCTTGAATAATTTAAAGCTTAGCCGCACAGGACACGCACGTTCAAAATTCTGACAACAGTCCGTTTCGCTTCAGTCTTGCAAGTTCCGGTTCAGTAAAATAATGAAACTGCCCTTCGGATCACACTCACACAGACAAAATGAAATGTTGAATGAAACGAGAAATACGCGTCAAGCAAAATATATGTTGTATATTCGTCCACCTGTAATTACCTGAAACCGGCGCAGGGATATTTTCCGCTGCTTTCTTAATCTGTCTATAGGCTTGGTTAACATCCAAACTGTCATCTTTAACCGGTCCCCCAACAATTTCACCCACAAAATGGGTCAAGTGGCTCTGATCCCTGCCGCATAACCTCTTTGCGGCTTCTGCCCAGGCCTTGATGTATCCCTTCCCGGGGTATTTAGACACCTCTTCTGCAGAAAAAATGACGGAATGCTTAATCATTTCACATTTCATTCCATACAAGTTTAGACGCACATAAATCATTCCCAAAAACCATGCGAAAACACACAGTGCGTAAAGAAAAACGATACTTTTTCATAATTCCAAAGCGTGAGCACAAAAATTACACGTACACAATGGTCACTTCAATTTCCCTTCCACGCAAGTTACAGAGGGAACAGACAACTAAGAGAAAATTTAAAAATAGGTGGTATACGAATAAGTAAAATCTCGCATATACAGTCCGTTTAGCAATGAGAACGTGCAACTGGCAATACAGGGATTAAGCACTTCTTCTAGGATACTGAAAAAATACAAGTCCTTTTGGGTCTGATGCTTCCGGCTAGATAATCGAACCTGCAAACTTGTGAAGCACTATCATGCAAAACTCAACGGAAACGGAGATTGGCAAACCATGAAACGACAAAACAGACATTTAACCCAATCACAGGGAAGGAAAAAAAATCTGTCATTTCTTAATAACATATTACCAATTCCCACAGCCATAGGAAACGGTTTGAGCTTCCTGGGATCGGAAACTGTCTCCGGACTAAAAATGAAAGAATGTTTTGAAATCATGCATCACTCTCAGCGGCTGTAAGGACGTCACTTCTGTCCTTGTCAAGTTTTTTTTCAGTTATTACAGGAGCAAAACAATGCTACAATACACTGGTCTTTCAACTCTACAAAAGTATAATTTCGGCGAATAGGACGTCATCATTCCACAAGAACACGCAAAAACAAAAGGGAATCTAAATCAACCTGGTTTTACAGGAAAGCAATAGAAAAATGTTAAAGAACTTACGCAAAGTCAAAACCGCAAAACGAGACTTCTATACTTCCGTCAGGGTCCCGGCCTTCCACACGTGCAGGCCACCACTTCCCTCTATACATGTGAAGCACAACGTCACCTGCTCTGTAGCGCTGCAGATCAACGAACTTCTCTGGGACCTTTGTCTTTTTAATGCACCCTTTTTTCAGCGGCATCTGTGAAAGCAATAAGAGAATTATCATTAGCTGAATATATTGGGAATTTGAAATAACGACAACACAATCCATAAATCTTAGCGAAACTAACCGACAAGTGACCGGATACATTTTGTATAGCATTGTCATTTTTCTATCTTTTTTTACTGCTATGGCCATATCGGGGCCCCCTGCCACATTATTCTGATATGGGACATTCAAAATCACTCTAACCGTTGTATGTGGAATCCCTCATGGAGTAGCAAGAAGGAATCCCAATCTTAGGTATGACCGACAGCATAAGCTATAACTGCGCGAAACTGACCGATTTTTTTTTACATTCTAAGAGACCATCCATGCAGTTTTTTTTCTATCATTTACATCCTAATCCCATCTGAATTCAGCCGAAACGCAAAAACTTTTCCGCAAAAGTCGAAGTGCGAATTGGCTTATTCTTTTAAGCGTTCAAGGTGGAGGGGGCGGGCCAAAGCATCCGGACTGCGTTCAGGGGAGGGGGTTTAAAATTGGCAAAAGTCTGTGTACGTATTAACAGGGCTGGAAATTGGCAGGGGTCCGAGACCCTCCTTTTTGGCTACCCAGACTCCGACTGAGCCGCGAAAAATCAGGTCTTCTTGCGCCCTATTTCATCTTAACACGGTTCGGATCCTTCCTAAAGAGCTTTGGACCCTCCTTTTTCAAAGACCCGGGTCCTTGGGCCTAAAAAAGCTAGTTTCCAGCAGTGGCCACTTACAAAAAATTGTAAACCAAGAAATCCATGAAAAGACAACATCGACAGCATTTTCAAGCGAAACTGAGCAACAATTTTCTGAGCAAACATTCCTAAACACTTAAATCCGTAAAATGAAAAGAGATGTTAGCCCAGAATTTGCCGTCCTCACAATTAAGCCTGTATTTGTACAGCAGCATCTTAAACATTCTTAAAAAAATGCCACAAATCACACCAAACACGCTAAAACAACATTTTCTCGTGATTCACAAAATAACCGCGCTTTTAACATGTGTGTATTTACCTTTCAGGCATATCCTCATTAACTTTTTATCCACTTTTAATTTTTTACCCGCGCAGGGATATTTTCCGCTGCTTTCTTCATCTGTCTACAGGCTTGGTTAACATCCGAACTGTCATCTTTAACCGGTCCCCCAACAATTTCACCCACAAAATGGGTCAAGTGGCTCTGATCCCTGCCGCATAACCTCTTTGCGGCTTCTGCCCAGGCCTTGATGTATCCCTTCCCGGGGTATTTAGACACCTCTTCCGCAGAAAAAATGACGGAATGCTTAATCATTCCACATTTCATTCCATACAAGTTTAGACGCACATAAATCATTCCCGAAAACCATGCGAAAACACACAGTGCGTAAAGAAAAACGATACTTTTTCATAATTCAAAGGCGTGAGCACAAAAATTACACGTACACAATGGTCACTTCAATTTCCCTTCCACGCAAGTTACAGAGGGAACAGACAACTAAGAGAAAATTTAAAAATAGGTGGTATACGAATAAGTAAAATCTCGCATATACAGTCCGTTTAGCAATGAGAACGTGCAACTGGCAATACAGGGATTAAGCACTTCTTCTAGGATACTGAAAAAATACAAGTCCTTTTGGGTCTGATGCTTCCGGCTAGATAATCGAACCTGCAAACTTATGAAGCACTATCATGCAAAACTCAACGGAAACGGAGATTGGCAAACCATGAAACGACAAAACAGACATTTAACCCAATCACAGGGAAGGAAAAAAATCTGTTATTTCTTAATAACATATTACCAATTCCCACAGCCATAGGAAACGGTTTGAGCTTCCTGGGATCGGAAACTGTCTCCGGACTAAAAATGAAAGAATGTTTTGAAATCATGCATCACTCTCAGCGGCTGTAAGGACGTCACTTCTGTCCTTGTCAAGTTTTTTTTCAGTTATTACAGGAGCAAAACAATGCTACAATACACTGGTCTTTCAACTCTACAAAAGTATAATTTCGGCGAATAGGACGTCATCATTCCACAAGAACACGCAAAAACAAAAGGGAATCTAAATCAACCTGGTTTTACAGGAAAGCAATAGAAAAATGTTAAAGAACTTACGCAAAGTCAAAACCGCAAAACGAGACTTCTATACTTCCGTCAGGGTCCCGGCCTTCCACACGTGCAGGCCACCACTTCCCTCTATACATGTGAAGCACAACGTCACCTGCTCTGTAGCGCTGCAGATCAACGAACTTCTCTGGGACCTTTGTCTTTTTAATGCACCCTTTTTTCAGCGGCATCTGTGAAAGCAATAAGAGAATTATCATTAGCTGAATATATTGGGAATTTGAAATAACGACAACACAATCCATAAATCTTAGCGAAACTAACCGACAAGTGACCGGATACATTTTGTATAGCATTGTCATTTTTCTATCTTTTTTTACTGCTATGGCCATATCGGGGCCCCCTGCCACATTATTCTGATATGGGACATTCAAAATCACTCTAACCGTTGTATGTGGAATCCCTCATGGAGTAGCAAGAAGGAATCCCAATCTTAGGTATGACCGACAGCATAAGCTATAACTGCGCGAAACTGACCGATTTTTTTTTACATTCTAAGAGACCATCCATGCAGTTTTTTTTCTATCATTTACATCCTAATCCCATCTGAATTCAGCCGAAACGCAAAAACTTTTCCGCAAAAGTCGAAGTGCGAATTGGCTTATTCTTTTAAGCGTTCAAGGTGGAGGGGGCGGGCCAAAGCATCCGGACTGCGTTCAGGGGAGGGGGTTTAAAATTGGCAAAAGTCTGTGTACGTATTAACAGGGCTGGAAATTGGCAGGGGTCCGAGACCCTCCTTTTTGGCTACCCAGACTCCGACTGAGCCGCGAAAAATCAGGTCTTCTTGCGCCCTATTTCATCTTAACACGGTTCGGATCCTTCCTAAAGAGCTTTGGACCCTCCTTTTTCAAAGACCCGGGTCCTTGGGCCTAAAAAAGCTAGTTTCCAGCAGTGGCCACTTACAAAAAATTGTAAACCAAGAAATCCATGAAAAGACAACATCGACAGCATTTTCAAGCGAAACTGAGCAACAATTTTCTGAGCAAACATTCCTAAACACTTAAATCCGTAAAATGAAAAGAGATGTTAGCCCAGAATTTGCCGTCCTCACAATTAAGCCTGTATTTGTACAGCAGCATCTTAAACATTCTTAAAAAAATGCCACAAATCACACCAAACACGCTAAAACAACATTTTCTCGTGATTCACAAAATAACCGCGCTTTTAACATGTGTGTATTTACCTTTCAGGCATATCCTCATTAACTTTTTATCCACTTTTAATTTTTTACCCGCGCAGGGATATTTTCCGCTGCTTTCTTCATCTGTCTACAGGCTTGGTTAACATCCGAACTGTCATCTTTAACCGGTCCCCCAACAATTTCACCCACAAAATGGGTCAAGTGGCTCTGATCCCTGCCGCATAACCTCTTTGCGGCTTCTGCCCAGGCCTTGATGTATCCCTTCCCGGGGTATTTAGACACCTCTTCCGCAGAAAAAATGACGGAATGCTTAATCATTCCACATTTCATTCCATACAAGTTTAGACGCACATAAATCATTCCCGAAAACCATGCGAAAACACACAGTGCGTAAAGAAAAACGATACTTTTTCATAATTCAAAGGCGTGAGCACAAAAATTACACGTACACAATGGTCACTTCAATTTCCCTTCCACGCAAGTTACAGAGGGAACAGACAACTAAGAGAAAATTTAAAAATAGGTGGTATACGAATAAGTAAAATCTCGCATATACAGTCCGTTTAGCAATGAGAACGTGCAACTGGCAATACAGGGATTAAGCACTTCTTCTAGGATACTGAAAAAATACAAGTCATTTTGGGTCTGATGCTTCCGGCTAGATAATCGAACCTGCAAACTTATGAAGCACTATCATGCAAAACTCAACGGAAACGGAGATTGGCAAACCATGAAACGACAAAACAGACATTTAACCCAATCACAGGGAAGGAAAAAAATCTGTTATTTCTTAATAACATATTACCAATTCCCACAGCCATAGGAAACGGTTTGAGCTTCCTGGGATCGGAAACTGTCTCCGGACTAAAAATGAAAGAATGTTTTGAAATCATGCATCACTCTCAGCGGCTGTAAGGACGTCACTTCTGTCCTTGTCAAGTTTTTTTTCAGTTATTACAGGAGCAAAACAATGCTACAATACACTGGTCTTTCAACTCTACAAAAGTATAATTTCGGCGAATAGGACGTCATCATTCCACAAGAACACGCAAAAACAAAAGGGAATCTAAATCAACCTGGTTTTACAGGAAAGCAATAGAAAAATGTTAAAGAACTTACGCAAAGTCAAAACCGCAAAACGAGACTTCTATACTTCCGTCAGGGTCCCGGCCTTCCACACGTGCAGGCCACCACTTCCCTCTATACATGTGAAGCACAACGTCACCTGCTCTGTAGCGCTGCAGATCAACGAACTTCTCTGGGACCTTTGTCTTTTTAATGCACCCTTTTTTCAGCGGCATCTGTGAAAGCAATAAGAGAATTATCATTAGCTGAATATATTGGGAATTTGAAATAACGACAACACAATCCATAAATCTTAGCGAAACTAACCGACAAGTGACCGGATACATTTTGTATAGCATTGTCATTTTTCTATCTTTTTTTTACTGCTATGGCCATATCGGGGCCCCCTGCCACATTATTCTGATATGGGACATTCAAAATCTCTCTGACCGTTGTATGTGTAGTCCCTCACGGAGTAGCAAGAAGGAATCCCAATCTTAGGTATGAGCCGACAGCACAAGCTATAACTGCGCGAAACTGACCGATTTTTTTTTACATTCTAAGAGACCATCCATGCCGTTTTTTTTCTATCATTTACATCCTAATCCCATCTGAATTCAGTCGAAACGCAAAAATTTTTCCGCAAAAGTCAAAAGTGCGACTTAGCTTATTCTTTAAAGCGTTCAAGGTGGAGGGGGGGGGGCAAAGCATCCAGACTGCATTCAGGGGAGGGGGGGGGGTTAAAATTGGCAAAAGTCTGGGTACGTATTAACAGGGCTGGAAATTGACCCTCCTTTTTGGCTACCCAGACTCCGACTGAGCCGCAAAAAATCATGTGTTCTTGCGCCCTATTTCATCTTAACACGGTTCGGATCCTCCCTAAATAGCTTTGGACCCTCCTTTTTCAAAGACCCGGGTCCCAAGGACCGGGCCTAAAAGAGCTAGTTCCCAGCAGTGGCCACTTACATAAAATTGTAAACCAAGAAATCCATCAAAAGAACACATCGACAGCAAGCGAAACTGAGCAACAATTTTCTGAGCAAACATTCCTAAACACTTAAATCCGTAAAATGAAAAGAGATGTTAGCCCAGAATTTGCCGCCCTCACAATTAAGCCTGTATTTTTCCAGCAGCATCTTACACATTCTTAAAAAAATGCCACAAATCACACCAAACACGCTAAAACAACATTTTCTCGTGATTCACAAAATAATCGCCCTTTTAACATGTGTGTATTTACCTTTCAGGCATATCATCATTAACTTTTTATCCACTTCTAATTTTTCAAAAATTATCCACATGTGTCCTGGACGCTTTCTGCATTGAAAGTGATGTCACCAAGAACAAAGACGCGCGCGTGACAGGTTAATTTGCATACTGAGTAAAAAAGGCATTCAAGTTCATGTACACAGTCTAGTGTTTCGCAGATAATTTCATTCCAAACCCTGCCATATTTTTATAAACTAACACAAGCTAAAAGATATCACCAAACAAGCATTTTAACGACAAAAAACCTTAACAAAATAACGGATTATTTCGCGCGTAAACAGTAACAAGGCAAGCCAATCATAAAAGTAGTGCTCACACAATTAAAACAGCGCACAATAATATACAGTTAGCCTGTCATGAGCGTGGGAATCTCGAGCTTTTAGCCCGTTCACAGATCAAAGCAAATCAACTGCGCAATAGAGCTGATACGTGTTTGAACTGGCAATTCCGCCGTGAAGGAGGACGGGGGTGTGGATGGAGAGGGGGGGGGGATCTGAGAACCATATATGGAAGATAGATATGACATTTTTCGCGTGTAAATAGTAACAAGGCAAGCCAATCATAAAAGTAGTGCTCAAACAAATAAAACAGCGCACAATAATACACAATCAGCCTATCACATGTGCGTGAGAATCTCTCGCTTTAGCCCGTTCACAGATGCAAGCAAATCAACTGCGAATAGCCGTTTCCGTGTGTTTATCAACTTCAATTTCGCAGTTGGCGCGTGCAAGAGAGGAGGAAGAAGGGTGAGGGGATCTGGCCGGCAAATTTTTTTTTCACTTCTAGACTTTACCAGAGCATTTCGCTTTTGGGGAAAGGGTTGGGTTTACCCCGAATGTACCCCACCCCGTTGTTGCGCCAATTTAACAGTACAAATACTACAATTTTTCGCTCGAAAAAAAGCCGTTTTGATGTGCCAAAACGTAAAGTCAATGGGAAACGAATCGATTTCTCTCTCTCTCTCTCTCTCTCTCTTTGTTTTTTTTTTTAAAATAAAGCATACTCAAGATTAAGGACAGTGAAACTCAGTTAAAGTGATATTTTTTTCGATAAAGGGAGGGGTGTTGCACGTCATTGTCTCCCACTAGCTACACTAATGGAGCAACATATTTTTGAAGGATTGCGTCCTGCAGTGAATAAAATAAGCCGATTTTAATGCGTTTATCAACTACCAATTTCGCAGTGGTTGTATATGGGAGAGGGGGAGGGAGTTCGCGCCTGCAAAAATCTTAAGTTTAACAGTGTTAAACATTTTTTTATGACTAATAGGCTTTACCATTGCATTTTGCTCTAGGGACGGGAGGGGAGGGAGGAGCGGGGGAGGTCGCGCACCCATTCTATTTGCGCTAATACAAAAATGCAGTTTTGGAGTATTAGTTTCAGTCAAAGTGAAATAAGCCGAATTTAAAAAAAAGACAGCACAATTAAGATAAAGGTCACCAAGCAGTGAGAAACGAAACTCAGTTTAAGTGATATTGACGGAAAGGCTGAGTGTATATTAGACTTGTACGCACATGACACACGCTTGTACACCCCAGAAAAATATAAAATGGCATCACTCAAGAACCTGCCTCTACACAGCGAAACCAGGCGAATTTGGGAGAATTTGGTGAACACAGCAGTCAAGTTTAAGGGCATCAAGTAATGAGAGATTAAGTCAATTTCAGCGCTAGCCACAGAAAGATTGAGTGTAAATAAGACATGTACGGATACGAAACACGCCTGTTCGCACAACAAAAGGTTATAAATTGTACTGAGAGTTTAAAGTGACTGCAATTCACACACAACACGCATACATGAGGCTTGCGAAACAGACCGGCTTACATAAAGAAACCGAGAATAATATGTCAAACGAATGACTTGGTTTAAAAAAAAACAAGAATCTACGAAGATAAACAGACCCTAACGATTGCTTAATAAATTATGTGACACTTTGCTTCAGTTAAACAAAAATATGTACTTTAAAAAATGAAGTGGAAACTTTCTGGTATTATCGTCCACTACCAAAAGGGGTGTTGCCTTGTTTACCCTCAACTTTAACTTTGATTTTTGAGATTTATAGGGTACAAACAAAACAATAAATAACTTTAAAACGTATTTGCGATATTATTCTTCCTGTTTTAAATACAATTATACGGATATGCCACCCCAGAATCTACTAAAATGTAGGCCAAAAAGTAGACAACCACCCGGGGCCGGGTCCATTCCAACACGTGGTCGCGCTCCCCTGACACATGTGCTAGCACCTGATTGGTTGAAATATGATATAAAAATAGATTTCACACAGATCGAAAGATGTGTACGCCTTCTGATTGGCTCTCGTTCCACGTGCTTTTCTCACACAGAGTTCATGGTAGGTAGCCACCTATATGTTGGTGTGAGAACTATTTTACACAGAAATTTTGAAGGTCTCTGTAAATTTCTGCGAAATAGGCATGTGGTCTCAGGTGAAAGAGCACGTCCTGTTTCGCAAAATGAGCCCCTTACACAGATTTGCGAAACGGACGACCCGACCAAAATGCGAAACGGACCGAAATTCGGTCCGTTTCACTTTAACATTGCAACGTGATACACACCAATTCGTCTTGTTTCCCGACGAAGCCGCATCCACACGCACACACACACACACACACACACACACACACACACACACACACACACACACACACACACACACACACACACACACACACACACACACACACACACACACACACACACACACACACACACACACATATATATATATATATATATATATATATATATATATATATATATATATATATAGTATATATATATATATATAGGTTATCGACTGCGGGTTCTTGCTCAACTTTTTTTTAAAGCCCGCGGTCAATAACCTTCCTTTTTTTACCATATCTTCGTGCAATATTCCTGTTATGTGGAACCTGTGTGTGACTGACAAAAAGTTCGATTCTTCCAGCATTAAAAGGTACGATGTCCATCGAACGCCTTCGCAAAATGGTCCGACTAAAATGCGACAAAAGTTGCAAGTTGTTTGTTGTTTATATCGTCTGGACCAAGTCGCAAACGTCTTTTAAACGTTTTCAGTTGAAACTTGGAATAAACGTTGATAGATGTTGTTTTATACGGACTGTGGATATGCAAAGCCACACAATATCACAGCGTGCAAGTTTACACCTTTGTCGATGTTGTAACTTGTCTGTTTGTAGAAACACGACCATGTGACTTCAAGATTAAGTTGTGATATAATCTTACTCTCATTTTCTCTATTTGTTACAGTTCGTCGCTATTATTTTAACAAAATACGTCATTGATGCTAAGCTCTCATTTAATAATTTATTGAATATTTCGGCAATGAATGCATTGAATGTGCAGGTTACTGGTGTGAAGACTATGACCAAGACGTCCCGGGGAACGCCTCCTACTTCTGTAGCACCAACAGCGGATACTGGTCTCCGCCCGTGCCCAATATGCCAGAGCTGGACATGGCCAGGTGACGTCAGCATGCAGAGTCAATAATAATAATAATAATAATAATAATAATAATAATAATAATAATAATAATAATAATAATAATAATAATAATAATAATAATAATGATAATAATAGTAATAATAGTAAAAATAGTAATAATAGTAATAATAGTAATAGTAACAATAATAATAATAATAATAATAATAATAATAAAATAATAATAATAATAATAATTAAATAATAATAATAATAATAATAATAATAATAATAATAATAATAATAATAATAATAATAATAAATATATAACATACTAATATAATAATAATAATGCCAGTCAACTTATTTACATGCGCTTTTTAGGTGGGTCTGTTACATGAATGATGGTCGATGCACACCATCTATTCAACAGATGAACATGAGTCAGTTCCAGCAGCACCCAAATGTTTTGATGCAGAGCTTTGCGCCACTTCAACGCCCACCTTCTGCCAACCAGCACAACTCTCTTGCATTCACTAATGCAACAATACACAACCAGGTCGCCTTGACGTCACGCGGTGGGTTATCAAATGAGCAATCTTCTCAAACGGACAATTCGGTGCAAGACCCTACAGCAGTATGCCAAGAGGTTATTAATTTTTGTACCGCTACAGAAAACAGAAACACGGCTGGTGCACAAAACCATGAGAACAGCGGTACAGCTGGGCCACGAGTTCCCCGAAATGCCGACACAGCTGGGGCACAGGCTCGCGATGACGCCGGATCACTGGGCGCTCAGACAGGCTTATGCGGTAGCGTACGCACCAGATCTGAGGACATGGTGACAGATACTCCTGGATTACACGCCCAATCCATCAGCCAAGCAGTGCCCAGGAATAACACGGACATACAACAGCATTTCCACAATTGCGGCCAGTTTACCCAAATGCCTAATGTGAATCAAAGCGTGGCATATTCGTTCACGGCGCCAAGTAATAGCGTAAATTTCTGCCCAGGAATGAACTCACACCTCCCACCAACAAGGGCAACTCCTCCTGACAGTGCCTTTCGTGCGTTCTACAGACCGTTACCTCACGCCTGTGGAGTACATTATGGCAACAGCAACGAACCCAGCGCGTCGCTGTACCAGCGAGAAATGCAGTACCTGCCCCCTCAGCCGGTACAAGTACCCGCCCGAGACGCGCATCAGTACTGAATGCCGCTGATGCAGCAGCTGTTTCAACAACAGAACAGTTTCGAGTGATTCCTATTGACAGTAAACGACTGGAGTGGCAGGGTGTGAGAGTGGGGGATGGGGGGGGGGTGATGCACACGGTAACGCGGTGGGGAGGGGGGTGTAGGTGGGGTTGGGGGGGAGGAGGATACACACAGTAACAAAAGTCTCCCTATAGCAGTGTAATTAATTCACCAATCAAAAGGCGTTGTTTAGCACACTGAGCGCTCCTGTGCGCGGAAGAAACGGTTGGGGAGGGTGGAGCGGGCGGGAGTAGGGACAGCGAGACTTAATACAAGAATATACAATGGAGAGTGGCAGGGGACAGGGATGATCTTCTTTCTTTCTTTCTTTCTTTCTTTCTTTCTTTCTTTCTTTCTTTCTTTCTTTCTTTCTTTCTTTCTATCCTAGTGAACACGAGACATTCGGTAGGGGTTGGATAGACGCCCTGATCAAGGTTGGGATTTGATATAAGAAAGTCGAAACTACATAGGATCCTTCGATAGGCGACTGGGGTGGGGGGGGGGGGCGACGACGTGGTGGGAGGGGGTGGGCCAGGAGACGACATTTTATAGAAAAGCCCGAGAAAACAGAACAATTTGAGTTGAAACCTGAGACCTAGTGGCCTGTTTTACTAAAAAAAAAATTCTTTGAAGGGATTAAGCAAATGTTTAGGGTCGATGACGTCTTCTCAATCCCTTCTTTTTAATGCCGATGGGGTTCACGCACGTAAAGTGGCGTCAGCCATACCATCAGTCAGTGTAACCTGAGGGTCCGAGGTTCCCGTTGACATCAATGCGAACTCGAGTTGATAAGAGTACCAAAGTAATATTTACTGGTTTGATACAAGATGGGCGGAACAGTTAACAAAATAGGAAAACTGACATTTTTTCTCGACTTCATAGTTTATATTTTGTTTTTCATTAAGTTAAACTAAATTGAAGCAATCATTTGAAACATTAAAACGCACACATAACAGGGGTGATTAGCTGATCAATCCAACAGTTTATAGCTTTTTGCTATAAATTTCCTTGTATTAGAAAACAAAATTTGCTAACTGAATCTATGTAGTGAAAAATCGACTACACTCGGACTGTAGTTTGAATTCCTCTTTTTTGACATTTGGATAGATATTTTTAATAGACCCCTAATTTTTTCCATAAAAATAATTTTAGATTGAACTCCGATTTTGAGAAGCTGCACAATAAAGAATTAAAAGCCACGTTCACTGATTTTTTATTTACAATGCCAAAAATTAAATATTATCTCACACAGACACATTAATTTCCGTTGGCAAAACGTCATTTATGGTCACGACATCGCATGATTCGCGGACTGACAATTTTATTCAACAGGAGGGGGGCATTCTGTGTATTCTGCTGTCAGAAAATCCAGAGTTTCCTTTGGCGTAAAGCAATTTTTTAAAGCAATTACAAAATTTGTCCCTAATGCGCTTTATGAACTTTTTAGCATATTCTGGATGAGAAACAACATTATTCTTCGGAGTTATTGTTAAGAAAAAGAAAAACAAACAAACAAAAAACAATATATACAAGGATGATCAATAAGCTTTAAAATAAATCAAGTGTTTTGTCGTTGCTGTGGGTGCACTAACGTCTAATCATCTCGTTTTTTAATGCAAACATTGCAAAGCATTAACTACAGAAATTTCTTGAGAAGTATTCCTTGATAACATCTGTCCAAATATTGATGTTTTACTCAAAACTTCAAACAGGCGGCGATTTCACGGCTGCCTCCAATTGGAGAAACTAAAATGCACCCATTCACAATTCCTCATGCTGCCACAGAGCTGGGTCTCGTCTTGTACGTGTGCATATTGTGGGCACGGCTCTCCCCCATGCTGTGGCCTGACGCGCACGCCGTAGGAACGGGTCTGCGAGCCGTAACCGCAGGTTTGGCTACATTCCGTCCACTCGCTCCAGCCGATCTCACAGTCAACTGCAGAGCAGGATTAAAAAAAACACACACACACTAATAATTCATGGTTTCATTTATTTAGTTTATGTCACGTCTTTAACTGACTGTATTACCGTCTATGTGTTTAGAAAGAGATAACAAATGAATCGGTATTTTTTCTTAAGAGAGCAGAAAAGGTTGATTATGTGGAAAGGTTAACAGTGTCTCTGTTGCTGCAGAGTGGCAGTACCAACCCGTCCCGAGTAAGCTTATGTAGAATTTACCTGGAGTGGGTGGTGTTTCTGGATCAGCGTCGGCAGACGGTCTCGCGGTGGTAGGAGGGGGCGGGCGTTCCCTGTGGCGCCCTTTAGACGAATGCTTGCCTCTCCCCCCACCCTTTTGGTGCTTTCTCTTCGCTTTCTTAGTTACAATGGCTTCAGTACTGGTGGGCTGGATCGCTTCCGGTGAGGGTTGGACAGCTGGTTCCCGTAGTCCCAAGGCATCTCCCTGCAGCTGTGGTCGGTCTTTGTGCTGGTTTGCGTGACGCGGTTTCGTCTGTGTTGGTTCGTGATTCTGTGCTTCTTCGCGAATCATGTGTTCTCGCATCTGATTGGTCTCTGCCTCTTTGGTAACCGGAGTGCTGGGTACTGACACCTGTGTGGTACTCAGTACTCTATGTTGTGGCCATTGAAACATGAGGGATTCTTCAGCCACCTCTCTGTCCTCAGTATCGCCTTTCTGTTGTGTACCCCGTGCGTTGTACACGTCTTCCAGTTGACCCATATCCGGTTGCTTAAGCTTCACTTGCTCGTAAGTCTCGGGCTGTAAATCGAAGACTTGTGTGTCCATGGCAACCGCCTCGGTTGTGACGCTTGGTGCTGAGTCATCCCCTTGCGTTACAGGAGCGACGTCCGACTGAGGGGAGTCGTGACGCGATTCTCTGACGTAATGACGTACTTTGCGCAGTGTAATGGTTGCTATGGTTGGCAGCTCCTCATATTCCGGATAGAAGAAGGAATTAGCTGGATGGGAAGGTTCAGACGATGATATCACGGTAATCGCTTGAGGTGGGCGCTCTTCCCAGTTAGGAGAGCTGAAGGTGAAACCCTTATCAGTGCCCGCGTCGTAGATCCAGAGTTCTCGCTCGATCTTCTCCACCCACTGGCCGTCGTGGCACAGATCCAAGCTGTCGATACCAACGAACCAATCAGGACTCGGGATCAGCTTTGCTGCTGCTGAAAACTAGAAAGGTGAAGGACATTTTCTTTATGAGTTAATAACTAATAAAAAACACGTTGTTTCTTAAATTTTAAATTTTGCTCTGTCCGGGGACCCCGTATCCATGTGACTGTTGGGGGCAGTGCGCTGGCAGCTTGGTCCTGTCCGGGGACTCCATTTCCATGTGACCATGTGACTGTCGGGCTCATTCGTAGCAGTTTACATGTTTTGGCCAAATATAACCAGCGACTTTGAACACTATCTGTGTAAAGAGCGATGCACATTGAGAGAGAGAGAGAGAGAGAGAGAGAGAGAGAGAGAGAGAGAGAGAGAGAGAGAGAGAGAGGGAGGGAGGGAGGGAGATAGGAAAGAGAGATAGCGAGAGAGAGTGAAAGAGAGAGAGAAAGGAAGAGATGGAGAGAGAGAG
>OX457029.1:62552610-62737550 GCA_949752745.1 Protula sp. h YS-2021 | reverse complement strand
GTGGGGTGGGGGGGGGGGGGGAGCTATATATAAATATATTTTATATATAAGCCAAAAACATAAATTTCACATATTTTTTTCTTCAACATTTTGTGAATAGACATGTGTATTTGTATATATTTTATGAAAAAAAAAAACTGTACGATATTGAGATAAACATATTGGGTCGGGGGAGGGGCGGTGAGAATACAAGAAAACAAGTGGGTAAGTGAAACTGACTATGTCCCCCCGCCGGCGTACAATCCCAGTTTTTGATTTTGTTAGGTTGGACTACAACCCTTCGTATCATATTCGTGAATTTTAAAATTCCAGCTGGGCCAATGTCCTTGGACCAACATGGCTCATTTACAATAACAATTCTTGTTACCACCCATGCTACCTATGTGTATAACATTTTGCCAATTGTTTCAAAAAATGTAGGCTTGAGTGTGTTAACAAACTCATTCCAGTGTGTAAGGGTTGTGAAAATTTCTGAAGTTCAGCTGGGCCAATATCCTTGGGCCGACAGGGCTCATTTACAATACCGATCCTTGTTCGTTCCAGTACTACCTATATGTACAATATCTTAACAATCGGTGGAAAAATGTAGGCTTGAGTGTGTTAACAAACTCATTCGACTGAGTAAGGATTGGGAAAATTTGTGAAGTTCAGCTGGGCCAATGTCCTTGGGCCGACATGGCTCATTTACAATACCGATCCTTGTTCGTTCTAGTACTACCTATATGTACAATATCTTAACAATCGGTGGAAAAATGTAGGCCTGAGTGTGTTAACAAACTCATTAGACTGAGTAAGGATTGGGAAAATTTGTGAAGTTCAGCTGGGCCAATGTCTTTGGACCGACATGGCTCATTTACAATACCGATCCTTGTTCGTTCCAGTACTACCCATATATATAATATCTTAACAATCGGTGGAAAAATGTAGGCTTGAGGGTGTTAACAAAAAGGTGTCGACAGACGGACAGACGGACGGACAGACAAACCCGAAAACTATAGTCCCCCGGCGGGGGACTAATAAATAGGGGGCGGAAGAATCAGTGATTTTAAGACACAATTAAAGGTGGGGGCGGGACGGAGACGGGGAGTTCATATGAAAAATTTGTCGGGTCCTCAGTGCCACCGGGTCCTCAGTGCCACTTCGCGATCTCAGTGCCACTAGTGGTACTGAGGTCCCGAGCAGACGACAACCCTTACTGCCCCGTTCTCTCCCCCCTCCGATGCCAACAAATTATGCACATACTCGAAAAATGCACGTCTCAGTGTATCAACACCGAAAGCCGAAATGCATAAAAGGAGTGAACAAAAATATGCCGTGTGAAAACGTCAATGCTGTTCACATTGCTGCTTTGATCAAGCCGCTTCAAGGCTTTAATTACAAAGTCGATGGGAAAGGCAAAGGGCAAAAAAAACGCTATTTGTCTTTGTTGCGTAGGAGGGGTGGGGGTGGGGGCTCTATATATATATATATATATATATATATATATATATATATATATATATATATATATATATATATATATATATATATATATATATATATATATATATGCCAAACAGAGATATTTCGCATCCTTTTTTTAACATTTTGTGAATAGACTGTGTGGTTGTATATATTTTATGGAAAAAAAACTGTAAGGTATTGATATAAACATATTGTGTGGTGGGGGCGGGGCGGTGGGAATACAAGGAGGTAAAAGATCCCATGCCACCCCTAACGGCATCGGTAACGGGGTGGCAGGGGGCGGGGGAAGAAGCACAATTAAGGATGGGAGCGGGGCGGGGACGGGGAGTTCATATGAAAAAATTGTCGGGTCCTTAGTGCCACTTCGGGACCTCAGTATCATTAGTGGTAGTGAGGTCCCGAGCAGACGACAACCTTTACTGCCGGACTGGGTATGGAGACGGGATGTAAATGATATCCTTTACATCAACAGTTGTGTGATGTTTTTGCGCTGTATAAACTCTTTAGCATTACCTTTTAACGTTTTATTCGCTTTTGTTAATTTTAAAAATAACGAAAATTTACTTACCATTTTTGGAAAAAACTTTTAAGTCTTCCGTTCATGTATTATTGAATGCGGATATGCAAATCAGAAACACAATATGACGATGACGATGACGATCACATAAACGTAATGGGGCACTTTCGTCACAGAAAGCACAAAATATACACACCTATTAACGGAATTGATGCAGTTGACAATAAATTTAATTGGCATTTTGTCAGTTTCAATTTCTTCAAAAATTGAATATTTAGCGATCACTACAAGCAAAAAAAATTTAACAGGGTTAGGGGGGCCATACTGAACGAGCGGACATTTTGGAACAGGGTTAGCGGACATTTTGGAACGAGCGGATATTTTGGAACGGGGTTAGCGGACATTTTGGAACGAGCGGATATTTTGGAACGGGGTTAGCGGACATTTTGGAACGAGCGGATATTTTGGAACAGGGTTAGCGGACATTTTGGAACAGATTGTAATTAGCGGACATTTCGGTACAGCGGACAAAACAGAACGGAACATACGTCCGATACCATACCACAATTTTCCTGATTTTTTTTGCTTTGTTTTCAGCTGATGAAAATGCGGAGGAAAAACAATACTCAAATATGAACAGAAATCACAACGACTTCAGCAATCATATAGCACCTGTTGTAGAAGAGGACACTTTAGACATTGACCAGGAGCGCGACAGAAAGAAATCAGTTAAAAAATCCAAGATGGCGGTTCATTCAGATGACGAAGACATTGTGGCAGGAAGCGGAAGTGGAAATGACGTTTTGGAATAACGCCATCTGTTGGAGATTATTTAACAGATTTTATTGAACGCTTTATTTGTGAATCTTTGACACAAATGATCTAACGTAGAGATCTGGTTGGAGATGCTCGTATCGATCTGCTGAACCGTTTCTGATTGGACACCACCAGCTGGTATTATCTATATTTGGTTTGAGCTATAACGTCATGCTTACGGCTCAGAAATTTACTTTATTTGGCATCATACTTTTAGAAAAAAATTATAGCAAAGATTGTGTAGCTTTACTGTGTAATTTCTGGCATATTCAACGTGCTGCTGTTAAAAAATCTTGAAAAATATCTATGGCAATACTGTTGAAATCCCAAGGCAAAAAAAAAAAAAATAGAAAGGAAACAAAAGGAAAAAAAGTGCTTTTATTAATCTTGAGAAAACACTGAATAACAGTTTTATCGGGTAGCAGGAAACTGTTACGTTTAAATAGAAAAGCTCAAGGCTGGTTACGAGTCATTGTGTTAGCTGGTTGAGTGTTTGTTGAAAGGGGATTTGAATTTGTTTTAAAGCTTTGTATAGTGTAAGATAGCCGTGTACATAGCACGTGAACGACGCCGTGTCTGTTATATGGCTTGCCGTTTTCACATAGGAGGCATTATTGTTTGATATCTGTAAATAATCTAAAATATCTCTCAATGATTTTAAATACTTGGAATATATAAGGATATATATCTAATTTACTTATATCATGTTATTGATTTGTGAGGTCCTAAATTCAATCACAAACATCTGAACTTTACTGAAAAAATATCTATTTCTGAAAATCAATTAAATATCCCTCGAAATGAAGTAAAGATGCATACCTAATACCAAAAATGGATTTGATTAATTGAATTTTTAATGTATTTATATGAATTTAAGATATATTTAAATTAATATAGATTTATTGAATATGCTAAGGTCTCTTAAGTCTGATAAGAGTTCTCTCAAGCTCGATTAGAGATGTTAAAAATTCTGGAGAAATGTGAAAACGACATTCCATACTACTACACATGAAACAATTGCACGGAAGTTACTGGATTTTGGTGGCGAAGTTTCTAACCGTTTAGCACGGCAGAGGTGCAAATGAGGTCAACCTGAAAATAAAGCCATGTGCCAACAGCCCCGATGCAGGTCAGTTCCATTGGAACTGAGACCACTCCCCAGGGAATTGAGACCACTCTCCTGGGAATTTAGACCACTTCTCGTGGAATTTAGACCACTCCCCAGGGAATTGAGACCACTCTCCTGGGAATTTAGACCACTTCTGGAGGAATTTAGACCACTCCCTGGGAATTTAGACCACCCCCTGGGAATTTAGTAAATACAAAAACATTAAAAGTCGATTGTTGAAGTTAAATGTTGATTTTTAATCGCTATTTTAGAAAATCTTCTGCCACCAAATACTTTACTTTATCTACACGGCCAGGTTTTTGTTTGGTTTGCATTCATTTAATGTACATAACTCTAACATTTAAAAGTCAGTATTCTTGTACGAATTAAAAATATTCCAGTTTCGGTGGATTTTAAATTGTTTGCAATACTAAACAATACTACCCTGTTATTGACTGGATAATGCGATATAGAATGCCATTTTAACATTTAATGCCGTCAATTAATCAATGTAGAGCTTATTAATTTATATTTTGCAATCAATAATTGTATTTTAAATAGGACAAAATTATTTTCGAAATAAAAAAATAAATGTTACAAACTTAAAACATCTTAAGGGAAGCACATATTTATAGAAAATTTATCGAATCGATATTTTAATTTTGGAGATGAAAACTTGACTTATTGATATCGATAATAAGTTAAGCACAATTTTTTACCTCAAGTTCTTTTTTGTGAAAAGGGAAAGAATCTGTATACAGGGGCCAGTAATCATTTCATTTACAGATATTTGCTTCTGAATTTTAGATGTAAAAATATACTGATACTATAATGCCAAGCTTAATTTTTCAAATATTTCAGTTTGCAGTTAAGAATTGAATTTCTGATCTCTGAAAATTAATATTAGAAATCACTAAATCTTTCTTGATATAAAAATATTTTTTATATCTCGAACTATTAATTGATATCAAAAATACACGTAGAAATATGTAACATATGATGACAGATAGCACAAATTAATTTTTAATATATAAATCAATTTTTGAGATCAAGAATGAATTCTTGATATCAATAATTGGCTAGTAAATGTGAAAATGGCATTCCATAATTCGAATATTAATCAGACTTCGAGTTTAAAATCACAGAATTTATTATCTTTTTGCTATTATTGAAATTGTTTTTTATTTTTTATTTTTTTAATGGGGGGGGGGGGGGGTGTTGAAAAGTGGGTTTCTCGGTGATAAGCACATAAACACATTAGACGCTAAACCATTCGTCGACTTTTTGGATGTTTTCGTGTGTGTGTTTGATGAAGCCTGAACTTTCATGGTGGTAAAAAGAGCGACTTGACATAAACTATGTTGCAAGATTCAAATTATAAATACTACTGTACATATTTGCTATAGTTGCCTGTTGCAGCTTTTCGTGTATCGTTTTTTTCATAAATTACTTAATATCTATTTGTGTTTGTATTAGATTCTGTTTGTACAGAACGTTTTCCATAAATAATTATTTTAAAAACGAAAGTTTTAATGACATAATTAAAGCCCCAGTTTAATTAAAGCAATACTCGTTTCGTAAGTATTTTAATTTTTTATTTATTTTGTTTTATTTGTTTCTCGTGCGGAGACCTAACAGTAAATAAAAATAAATTTGTGTTCTAACAGTAATACAGGCAAGTTTGCAGCAAGCAAGGATAGGAACTTACACTGTTGGTACCAGGACTAGTTCATAGGTCATTCTGTCGTTCATAAGTCGTTCTGTCGTTCATAAGTCATTCTGTCGTTCATAGATCATTCTGTCGTTCATAAGTCATTCTTGGATTCTTGGTCAACATGTGGCATGCGTAAAATGGCCCTAAAATTATCTGGTTTTGCTCATACCAGACAAGGACATGCTGTGATTGGACAGTCAGAAATTCATCTCAGTAAACAAAAATCACGTTCGATCACTAGTCTGAGTTTTACACGAGGTAAAGTCATATGATATGTCTGTCACGTGATTTTTTCAGCGACCCATTAATTATTCTTTTGGTATTGAGCATAAGCCGACCATTGGCCTCTTTCTGATGACGGAGCAATATCATTTCGATATTACAGCACGGCATAAACTTTTTTGGGATAGACCAATTGTCAGCTTATAGCACAGTCACAATCTGAAGTCCTGTTTTCAGTCAGCACGGTCACAGTCTAAACCCCTGCTTTCTATAAGCACAGTCACAAACTGTAGTCTTGTAGCAGTCACAATTTGAAGTCCTGGTTTCTGTCAGCACAGGCGCTATTTGAAGTCCTGTTCACTGAAACTGTGTGGGGCTTCCGCACGAAACCTGCACAATGGGATATTTGTGATTTTCGTATTGGACAAAGAGAGTTTATGTACTGAAAAATTTAATAAAGTAAAAATGGTTAAATTGCTGTTTATTAAAATGTAACACTGTGATAGCGTATTTATTGTTGTATATTAGAGAGTAGGGGTCTAGTTTACTAACCAAGGTCAATAAGACTTTTGATACTTTATTTGGGATTCAAAACGATATTGTTTCTCTGAGTTAAACCACTGCAGAACAGAACCCTGTTGCAATTCAATATTTTATTTTGAGGATTTTGACTATGATTACATCTTGTGAGAACCTAAGCGAGGGGGGAGGGGAAGGTAGTAGGGCGGTGGTGGGAGGGGCGAGGGTTTGTGGGTGAAAATATTTGACTTTATATTTTTTATGTGAGTGTTGGTGCACATTTTTACATTTTTAACTCATCTGTATTTCTGGATTCATTCTTTATTTGTGACTAGGTCGTCGTATCCTCCTAGATTAATCTAGTATCGATTTGACAGTTGTAAAATCGATCCATGTCTTTGAGGTACAGTGTAACCTTGGAGATGGGAGCGCCGATGGATTTGAAATAAAGGGGTCCCATTGTTAAGTTGATCCTCTTTGTGGGCTCGTTCATAATGTATGGCTGTTAGAACGTGATTTGCCCTATTTGGAGGTTTTCCAATTTTAGGCTGGTTTGATCCTTGGGTTCCCCTATAACATGAATGCGCTTTTTGGCTGACCCCACTCCTGGACTAGAAAATTCAAATTTCTATGTAACGTTAAGCTATGTGCGTTTTTCTACATGTATACAGCAATTGCGCTGCTCACTTAATATTGACAGTATGTTTTCGGGGGTGGGGGAGGGGTCGAGGGTCCTGGAATTAGGTTGAACAGAGAAACGAGTAGTGTAGCATATTTTTCTGGTAAAAAAACCACGAATTTCGCCATATGTCAAAGATGTTTTTGGCAAGAGAGAGTGGTGGCCGAGCAGGAGGGGGAAGGACTGGGGTTGAGGGGTACTTCAACTCCACCCCCTCCACCATCCCGGATTCGCTGATGTCTAGCCATTCAATATGGCGTCTTGTATAACAAAAATAGCAACAATTAAAGGCGGCACTCTTTTCTAAGTATTTTTTTGTCGTACCAAGAAAACGATAACGGTGTGAATACTTGTGACGTCATGTACAGGAGTTCATTTGTAAATTAAAAATTTGGAAAACATTTTGTAAATAAAATCGACTAGTTAAAGAAGTTTATTGTTTTTTTTTAATATTTGTTGAGTTATTTACACTTTCTAATATTTTCCTGCAAAATCCCCAACGTGTTCGACAATATGTATAAAAATAATGGTGCGATTTCGACTTTTGGTAAAGCGAACATTGCTATTTTAAGTCATCAAAAAACCCTTTAAAATAGGAGCTACGACGTTATGTTTTTTTTTCATTGATTAAATGTTGGTTCCCCAGCTGCAAATGAAATGCACAAATTGTGCCTTTGGTTTTTCAGCATATAGTTGGTTGCTATGTGAAATAATGAGAAGTTGCGTATACACGGCATATATAACGTGCACCCATATCAGTTCACACATGCACTTTGCCATATAATCTGTCTCTTGATTACTTAAACGTGGATACCCATATACAAGGACAATATCATTCTTCTGTCAACCTGCGCCCCCCTCTCCCCCCCAACCCTACCTTCTCTCCTCCTCCATAACTACCAGCAATTCGCATCTCTATCTGCAGCCTTCGTTTAGTTTGCGGTAAACCTCCACCGACTGAGCTGGGTAGCGGCAATTGTATTTTAAATACTCGTTTCGCATGCTGTTAAATTCGAAGTAAAATATTCATGTTTGAAAATCTCTCATCTGGACATTTTAGTTACCCACTCCTTCCAGCACACACTAATGTGAGCCTTTACAAATAACACATCAAACATTACCTATACAATGGACATAGGCATAGCAATATGCCCACTGGATGGTGTAGATGCCCGGAAATATAACTACAAACAAGGCCAACAAAACTACGCCCCCGTTCTGGGATATTCTTATTTGTAGGGGTCTTTCTTTCAACACTTGCAAAGTATAGAAGAATGTAGCTATTTTCCAGTTGCTTTAATTTTTGAGGTAGCAAAACTTTTCTTGAAATATTGCTAATATTAAAGAGCAAATTGTGACTAATCATATATGGAAGGCATGGTGTTGTTGCATGTGCTTAACTCACAAGCCACACATAGATAATTGCCATTCCTATTCTGCAGTTTCCAATGAACCCTTTTATAGTGACATCGAACCACAGACACCCAAATGTTTTACCGTTTAATTTTGAGATTTTAAGTACAAAATGTTAAAAATAAACTTTACTTAATGAGTAATTAAAGCGGTCTGATGTCAGCGCTATGGCGCGATATTATTCAATGTTTCGCAAATGAGGATCATTCCTCGAAACGCCATTCCCAGCCCTCAATATGTAACTTGTAATGATCTTTAGTTTAAGCGCATTATTTTAAGTGTAAAATAGTAATACTTCATTATGCAAGTGCCTCACTTCAGTTATATTCCTACCTTATATTGTCGTAGTTCATAAAAATAGGTTTTCGTTTTTGTATGCTTAGTTGGGGCGATGCGGTATGAGTTACGCTGCTGGGGGGGGGGGGGGGGGGGGGGTTACATTGGCCCCGTTATTGCTAGTAAATTTCAAAAATAACTGTGTTCATGAGCAAGTTCATAAATGTGAAAACTTTAAACTTTATCCTCATAGTTTTATCAGTGACTGGCACAGATCTGACTTCCTTCTTCAAGGCAAAAACACAGGAACAGCTGAGCTATTGAAAATATCTTTAAAGGGAGGCAGGGGCAATACGTGTTCGAAAATACTGCACCTCGTTATTATGGTATTATACAAGACTCTGCTTTATTGTCCATAGTTTACCTATCCTCTGTGAAAACTATGATTTTATCGCAGCTTCCCGCATGCATACGGAAGAGTTGGCGAGGGGGAGTGAGAGGGCAGTTAGGGATAAGAAAATCTAAAATTAGTAACTATGGATGAGTGACCCTATAGATATTCACTTTTTTTAAAGCTAAAATGCAGCAAAATATATGATGTTGCAAATATAAGATTCTTCGGTTGTTCTTCATCAAAGAAATAAAGAAATAATAAAACATTTTGGTTGCTTTGTAATGCTGGTAACAACGGCACAAGTCGCTGTTTGATATGGCAGTTATGGGCATTTCACACAGAACAATTCTCACCTTTCGATAAAAGGAAACTGCTTGTTTATTTTATCGGATTAAATAGCAGTAAGTTTTATTAAAGTACTTCAAGATAACTGACACATTTGATCATTTTTTTTTCACTTCACATATGGCTCTTTTAACCACTGTTATGTGATGAGTATTTTCGAAGAAGAGGACACATTTCATAAAGATAAAAGAAATAAAAAGGCATTTTATGCTAAAACATGGTAAAACTTGGCTAATACACATATGTTGTCGCATATTTTATGTACAAAAAGTGACTGAATAATTTTGTCCCTAGTGGCTGGGTGTTCCTAATTTCAAGGTGCTATTAATTTGAGTTCTCTCTGACAACTACAACTAAAATCTTTGGCTATTTTTCTCACACTTTTTCCATCACTAGCTTTGATTATAGTAACTTTATCAGATAGTGAAACTTCCTTCCGTTTTCTTTTCACACCACCCATATTCAGACTTAACACTTATTATAAAATAACACCTTGTTTTACGTATTAACTGAGTATAAAGACAATGAATTACTTGCTTTTTTACACGCATTTTTAAAGACGGAGCACATGTCATTCAGGATTAGTCGTATAAAGCTTCTCTCTTAAGCACGCAAATCTTTTGTAATAAGCCCCATTGGCTTTATATGCACTGTGTTCAATGTAATGTACTCAATACCCACAGATAACACTAGAGAAGAAAAAAAACAAACACTACCGGGTAACACGCTGATAGGAGTTGATAACGCACGAAATATGGACAGCAATTTGCCTGTCCACAATGGAGGGGTTTTAAATGTGTAACCGTACTTACGGGATAAAAAGAGTATCCCTAATTCTGAATAGTGGGGTGTCCACAATAGAGGGGTCTAGATATAAAGGAACTGTATGGCGTTTTAAAACAGACTGAAAATGTTGTCTATATTTCAGGGGTGTCCATAATAAAGGGGTGTCCATATCCGGGGTTTCACTGTATTTACTATCGTAAACGACGGCGTTATTGACAGGTGGAATCATGATGTCACGGCTGTTTGTCTTATCATGATATCGGTTGCCGTAAGTATTAAATTCACTTGTTAACACTTGACAAGTCTTTGGCTTGCAAGGGCTTTTTGAATTTGTGCGAGCAGCCGTTGGTATCTTTTTTTCTTGACAGTGATCGGATTTATTGTGTCATCTCCTCCACTGGCACTACGGGCCCTAGGTCTAAGAAACTTGCGACTTAGGTAGAACTTGATATGAACGTGTGCATGACAATTTTTATTTTCGCCTTCTATTTCGTTTTCTTGTTTAAAACGCCATGTAAAAAGAGTGTATTTTTTGCAAGTTAACGAACAGCACAGCACACACAGTTGCTCAGCTTTGTGCAAGCTCTCACTGAGTAAATAGATGACACAGCGTATGCGGTCAGTAAAACCTGAAGTCAACAAAAACCAAACACTGCTCGGCTTATAAAACGTATTCAAGCTGTGTTGTTTGCTATATATTGGAGGAAGTATTTTTGCGCTTAAATTTTTGTCAAGTGTTTAACATTTCGATAGCGAAATGAGGTTCTAGTTTTATTATATGCTAGATACACCATACTTATTTGCCATCATCCCCTTCCAAATACCCATTTTCGTTTCTGTACTTTGGAGCCAACCACCAAGTACGCACGTACGTAAACATGTCTGACTTTTGTGTGTGTCAGTTACGCGCGTTATATATGAAACCTCCCAACAATATTGGTGTACGCACAGCCCAAGAACCATCTCTGGTCCAAATACCTACTCACATACGCATACGTTTTCAAATTGCCTTGTCAAGATTAAATGAGTCACAGGGAAAGATAGCAATTAATTTTCTTGCCCCAACACTCGACAAACCGCCTTCTGCATATACCGGCAGTGACATCATTGAGTCCATCATTGTTGAAAGCATTCCTATGTGTACAGTTCTGAGTCAATAATGCACGCAATGTCTCCTTTCTATTTTTAAAACTGCTCTTGCATTGTAACCCAAAAAAGACTGTGAACAATAAATGTCTGCTGGCTGTCTACTGATTCCACAGAGGTTATTTGAGACGTAAAAATCATTATTTTCAATTAGAAAACGTCGAGTATGTTGTCAAAAGTATGTTCATTCCACGAAAGACACCGAAAAAACTACAGCTTAATTACTATGGGTGCTTTCAGTCATTCAGGCCATGTTCTGCTACTTGACCTGTGTGATTTGGAGGGTCTTCTACCCGAACAATGGTGTCGATTTTAACGGGATTATCGCCATCGCACAGCAAATGATTCAGTTGAGAAAACGAAAGAACGAAAAAAAGGCTTCCTTCATGTCGTCAATCAATCGATATCTGGGGTGTTATCAAGTGCATGACGCTATCTGCTGCGATTGTTGGTTGAGGAATTCCGACTACCCAACCAACCGAATCTGCTTGAAAAGTTCGCTATGCGATTTCCACGTACGTCCATCGTCACACGGTGCAGTGTGTCTTCCCGGTGCAGTGTGTCTTCCCTGTGCAGTGTGTCTTCCCGGTGCAGTGTCTTCACGGTGCAGTGTGTCTTCCCTGTGCAGGGTCTTCCCGGTGCAGTTTGTCTTCCGGGTGCAGTGTGTCTCCCGGTGCAGTGTGACTTCCCGGTGCAGTGTGTCTTCACGGTGCAGTGTGTCTTCCCGGTGCAGTGTGTCTTCCCGGTGCAGTTTCTTCCCGGTGCAGTGTGTCTTCCCGATGCAGTGTGTCTTCCCGGTGCAGTGTGTCTTCCCGGTGCAGTTTCTTCCCGGTGCAGTGTCTTCCCGGTGCAGTGTGTCTTCACGGTGCAGTGTGTCTTCTACAACAAGAAGGTCTATATGGTCGTTTGGTTCTCGCTCGTCATCACGCTCTTTCTGAACAAAACAAAACAATTCTTATTTGGAGCTTTCGACTTCTCTTTCCAAGTTCCAGGGTTCAATTTGTGCAACAGTGTCTTAGACGAAGAAACATGTTGAGGATTCCAATGACAGGGATCGCTTGGTCAAGGTCGTCTGTTTCGTTCATAAGTATCTGCAACAAGATGGTGTGTTTATTTTATGGTTGATGAAATACAATGTGAATGGTCTGGTCGTGGCAGAGGTACTCGGGAAAAGAGTATGTATGTATGTACGATAATTTCAGCTTGAAGTATAAGCCCGAGCTAATAGCGTGATCGATGTGTAAGCGAGCATAGGCACGTTATGTAAGAAGTTAACTTCTGACTATTGGACAGTAACTGTATGGAATTTTGAGAACGTTCATACTGCAATCAGGGCAATTTGTGGGACAGGTTTGCAGGGCTGTTGATAACGGAAAGCGATGTGATTTTTGGCAGAATGTGGCATAAGTTCAGAAAACCCCACTTCCACCCCAAAATGATTTATTCAAAAGAGATCGCTTTAAAAAATGTACAATAAATTAAAAAAAAAACAGATGCACAAGAATCCAGAAAGACCCTTTACTCGGCGCGACAAGTGATTTTTATTCAAAGAAGATCGCTTTTAGAAGTGTCAAGGATATAATATTGTGTTCAAATCCTCCACAATGGTGAAATAGAAAGGGGAACTTAGTTCGATGCTAGAAACTGAAAGTAGAAAATTATTCTATACAAGCTATATATAGCATTCGAAAGAAAACAATTCTGTCACGATCTAAAGTGTCATGTTTGATGGAAGCAAGTTTTTTCAAAGTTTCTATTAATAGCAACATTGCAGCTTTGACTCAATTTGAAGCTTTTTCACTTGGAATGAATGGTTTTCCACATATAATAATATTTAAAATTGTCAAATTTCTATGACGTCATGCAATTGAAAAGATGATGTCTCAGATGAGTCTTTATCAGGTCATTGCCAAGGTCGCTTGTCAGGTCATCGCCAGAAAAAGGTGTCAAAGGTCATTGCCAAACAAGGTCAGTCATTTTATAGCCTTTTTGCTACATTTTTCTTGTTTTTATTAGGTGTTGTTTTTCTATTCGTTTCAACGCATCTAATTCGAAAAGGCAATGGTCAAGAATTACCAATGCAAAAAACTGTTGGCTTACGGCGATGTCTAACGACATTATGAAATTTTCAAAGTAAAATGTCTTTTTCCCCCATGATGTGATCACGATTTTTAAATTTGTCACTTGATGGTGGTTTAATGATTCGTGTTGCTTGTACATGGGCTTTACAAATACATTGACCTAAGCATAACAACTCCCCTGTAAAAAGCCCCTCTAGTTTTGCACACCTGGTAAAAAGTCCCTCCTCGTCCCCCCTCCCTCCATTAAGTGTTTTAAGGACTTAAAAGAGCTTAATATTCTTTGAAAGTTTCTTAATCACATTCCGACATTCCATAGTATTACACTTGTAACACAACACCAAGAAAAGTGCTGGTTTTTTGGTGGCAAAGTTTCTAACCGTCTAGCACAACGAAGCTCCATATGAGATCAAACTTGAAGTAAGAAATGTATTACCAGTCCATATATAGGCCACTTCAACTAGAATTCAAACCACCACCTCCCGACCTGGGAATCTAGTCCACTGCGTAAAAGCCGCTGATGGTTTTATTTCCTGAGTTCTGATGGAAAAAAGTATTTCGAAATATAAACATGAACCTGACGCCCACATGACCCGCACTGTAAGCACAACGCAAAACACATTAAAAGTCGATTGTTGAAGTTAAATGCTGATTTTCAGTCGCCATTTTAGAAAATCTCCTACCGACAAATACTTCTGTTTTACTACACGAGCAGAGTTGTCCTGGGTACGCTTTCACTGTTACACATCAATGTACAAAACTGTAACACTTATACTTAAGTATTCTTGCATGAATTAAAAATCTTCCAGTTTCTGTGGATTTTAAATTGTTCGCGATAATGAACAATACTACCCTGTAATTGACTGGATGATTCGATATGGAATGCCATTTTAACATTTAATGCTAATTTTTATATCTACAATTAAAGATTAATATCTAGAAGTAAAGACATCAATTAATCAATGTAGAGCTTATTAATTTATATTTTGCAATCAATAATTGTATTTTAAATAGGAAAAAAATATTTTCGAGTTCAAAAAATTAAGTTTACAAACTTAAAACATCTTAAGGGAAGCACATATATAAAGAAAATTAAATTAAATTTTGGAGATAAAAGTTGACTTATTGGAATCAATAATAACATAATTTTTGAACTCGAGATTTTCTGTGCGGTACAAAAAGGAACGGTTCTGTATAAAGGGGCCAGTAATTATTTATTTCATTTACAGATGTCTACTTAATTTTTGAGATCGAAAAATCATTTGCATATTTCAAAGTAGAAATAAAAAAGTGTCATTATGGAAACCTTTTAACTAAAATAAATATATGATGTCAACAAAAAGAAAATAATTTATTGGGCTCCAAAATGAAATTTTCCTATCAAAGATTTCATTTTGCTGTCAAGAAATGAACTTCTGATCGTGTAAAAAATAATTTTAGAGATCGTTTCATATCAAAACACATTTTTATCTCTAATTATTTCGATCAAAAGTAGATGTAGATATATGCAAAATATGATAACAGATAGCACAAATTAATTTTTGATATAAAAATCAAATTTTGAAATCAAGAATGAATTCTTGATATCAATAATTGCCCAACTGATGTGAATATGACATTCCATAATTAGAATATCAATCAGACTTCAATTTTAAAAGACGGAATTTATCATCTTTTTCCATTGTTGATTTTTGTTTAATTTTTTGTCTTTATTTTTTTTAACGGAGGGGTTGAAAAGTGGGTTTCTCGGTGATAAGCACATTAGACGCCAAACTATTCGTCGACTTTTTCGATGTTTTCGTGTATGCGTTTGATGAAGCCTGACTTACCATGGTGGTAAAAAGAGCGACTTGACATAAACTGTGTTATAAGATCCAAAATATAATACATATTTGCTATAGTTGCGTGTTGCAGCGTTAAGTGTATGGGATTTTTAAATAAATAACTTAATATTTATATATGTTTTTATTAGATTCTGTTTGCACAAGACGTTTTCCATAAATAACTATTTAGAAAATGAGCAGTAAAAAAAATAAATGTGTGCTCTAGCACTAACACAAGCTATTTTGGAGGAAGTTAGACTATGAACTTACATTGTTTGTACCAGGACTCGCTCACAGCTCATTCTGTCGTTTAAAGGTCATTCTGTAGTTGAAAATTCATGCTGTCGTTCATAATGAACGACAGCATGAATTTTGTCGTTGTTAGGTCATTCTGTCGTTCATAAGTCATTATGTTGTTCCTAATTCATTCTGTCGTTCAGTGGTCCTTCTGTCATTCACAGGTCATTCTGTAGTCCATAAGTCATGTTTCGTTCATAGATAACTTTGTCGTTCAGAGGTCATCTGTAGTCCAGAAGTCATTCTGTCGTTCAGATGTCACCTATATTTCAGAGGTCATTTTGTCGCTCATAGGTCATTCTGTCGTTCAGAGGTTACCTGTACTTCAGAGGTCGTTCTGTTGTTAAGCGGTCATCTGTAGTTCATAGGTTATTCTCTTGTTCATAAGTCATTCTGTCGTTTATAGCTCATTCTATATTTCTAGGTCATTCTGTCGTTCAGTGGTCCTTCTGTCCTTTAGGAGTCATCTGTAGTTAAGAGGTCATCTGTCGTTTATAAGTAATTCTATTGGGTCTTGATTCAACAGCTGCAAAAAAAAAAATAATTATAACACTTGGTAACTGGCCTATGTTTTACACGAGATAAAGTTATATTTGATGTCTGTCACGTGATTTTATTCTGTGGTCCATTAATTCTTTTGATGTTGAGAATTAGAGGATCTTTGGCCCGTTTCGGATGAAGAAGCTATATAATTTCAGCACGCTTAGCAGTTCAGAAAATGACCAATCGTCAGCTAAATACACAGTCACAATCTGAAGTCATGCTTTCTGTCAACACGGTCACAATCTTAGTCCTGCTTTCTGTCCTCACAGTCACAGTCTGAAGTCTTGCTTTCTGTGAGCAAAGTCAATTCTTAAATGTTTTCTGTAGGCACAGTCACAATTTGAAGTCTTGTTTTCTAGCAACTGACCAAACACAGGCTGTGTGGGCCTTCCTCGCGAAACCTGCACAATGGGACATTTGTGTTCTTAGCATTGGACAAAGAGATTTTATGTGCTGAAAAATTTAATAAAGTATAAAAGGTTAAATTACTGTTTATTACAATGTAACACTGTGGTAGCATATTTATTGTTCTACGTTAGAGAGTAGGGGTCTAGTTTACTAATGCTTTATAGGGAATTCAAAACGACATTGCTTCTCGCAGCTAAACCACTGCAGAACATGAACGCTGTTGAAATTCAATATTTTTATTTTTTAGCTTTTGGCAATGATTACATCTTGCGAGAGCCTATGCGAGGGGAGGGCAAGGGGGCGGGTGGAGAGGAGGGGAGGGGGAGGGGGAGAAGGGGTGGGGGCGAGGGAGGCGAGGGCTGTAGGTGAGAAGATTTGATTCATATTTGGTAGGGGTGTGTTTGTGCACTTTTTTTTTATTCTTTCTTTATTTGTAACTAGGTCGTCGCATCTTCCTTGCTGAAGTTCGTGTCGATTTGATAGTTACAAAGTCGACCCATGTCTCTGAGGTACAGTGTAACCTGATGGGAGCACCATCAAAAATTATGGTAAAATGTAACAGCTTCAACACTGCGATTCTTTTTTTTTTTCTTTTTTTTTTTTTTTTTTTGGTTTAATGTAATTTGGTTTACCAGCTGCAAAAAATTATGCACAAACTATGCGTTTATTACCAGCATATAGTTGATTGCCATGCCAAATGATAAAAAGCTGCGTCGTACCAGGCGTATATAACGTGCACCCATATTAGCTCATACATGATGTTTGTCATATATACTGTATCTTGATTTTGACAGTTTGGTTTTCGGCCTCTAACACTTTTACTCATAAACAAGGATAAGGTCATTCACCTGTCAACCCCACTTCCCTCCTGTCTCCCTTTCTCTTTTAATACAAGTCTTTCTTATCTCTATCCGGAGCCCTAATTTGGCGTGAAGAAACACCTCCACAGACCGATCTGTCGACTGTGATATCGATCTGTGGTAAACACCCCACAGACCGCTCTGGGTATCGGCAATCGTATTTTAAATAACCCTTTCGTATGAAGATGAATTCGCAGTAAAATATCCAATATGGAAAACGCCTCAGCTGGACATTATAGTGACCCACACTCGCGCCTCCTCCCAACTCCACCCCCCCCCTACACACCCCCACCCCCTCCACGCCCGCCCCCCACTGTGAACCGGACCTGCTGCATAACAAGAACATGTCCTAGGAGCCACACATTCTGTTATTTTCTCACAAATAACACACCAGACATTATCTATACAGCAGAGATTGCCACGAACTAACATCGCACAAGTGCAACCCTTCTCTTTCTTCCCGAAAACACAAACAAAACCAGCAGAAGGGCGCCCCCTTTCTAGGATATTTGTTTTTATTTGCATGCTTAAAAAGTATAGAAAAATGTAGCTATTTTCCAGTTGGTTCCATTTTCGAGATGGCGAAATAACGGGTTTCCACTGTGATTTTGCTCCTGAAATATTGGTCTAAAATTTTAACTTCAATGAGGAACAATTTGTTTTTAAAGAGCAATTTTAACTAACCATACATGGAAGGCATGGTGTTTTTGCATGTGTTTTACTCACAAGCAGGACACAGATAATTGTCCCCCTCTATTCTACAGTTTCCATAGAGTCATTTTATATTAACTCCAAAACAGAGACACCCAAATATTTTACCGTTTAATTTTGAATTTTAGACAATGTTATGGGAAAAATACAAGACTTATTTTGAGAAAAAAGTATAAAATTTAAAAAAATAAAATTTACTTGAAAAATAATTTTTAAAAGTTCAGATTTTAGCACTGTGGCGCAATATTATTCGCCGTTTCACGATTAAGGACCATCCTTCGAAATTTTATTCTCAATGAAATATTTAACTTGTAAACATCATTATTTTTCTGCATAAACCTCATCATTTCTCAAGTAAACCTTATTATTTTGAGTGTGAAATATGCAGAATGTTATTTTTTGTCTGAAGCCAGAGGGCCCATACGGACCAACACAGATCGATACGCACAGGCGAGGTCCGTACTGCTTGTAGGTTGAATGGTAAAAAGTTCTACTTATACAGAATGACGTAATACTTTTGTTATATACCTCACCTTAGTTATCTTCTCGTAGTTTAATGTAGGGATGTGTAATGCTTAGTTGGGGCGACGCGGGATGTGTAATGCTTAGTTGGGGCGAAGCGGTATGTGTAATACTTAGTTGGGGCGACGCGATATGTGTAATGCTTAGTTGGGGCGACGCGGTATGCGTAATGCTTAGTTGGTGCGACGTGGTATGTGTAACGCATAGTTGGGACGACGCGGGATGTGTAATGCTTAGTTGGGGAGACGCAGTATGTGTAATGCTTAGTTGGGGCGACGCGGTAAGAAGTTACGCCACTTGTGGTTGGTTTTCATTGGCCCTTATTGTTAGTAAGTTTCAGAATTAACTGTATTCATGAACAAGTTCACAAATGTGAAAACTTTTAACTGGTTTTGGCCTGGATTTCCTTCTTCAAGGCGAAAACAGAGGAACAACTGAGCTTTGAAAAATATGTTTAGAGAGAGGAGAGGCGCAATGCGTATTCAAAAATACTGCACCATTGTTTTTTTTTTTTTCGTTTCGTTTCGTTTCGTTTATTTACATACGGCCCGCAAAGTATGTAATAATCCTCATTACGCATAAATCTTATCATTTTCATAAGGAATATTCACAAAAACCTTCAGTATCCCGCTTCACCAACTCCTCTATTTTCTTTGTCCACAGTTTATCTAGCCCACCACAAAAACCTTGATTTTCTCGCAGCTTCTTATGGGTGCGGGGGGGGGGGTCAGATGGTTGGGGGGGGGGGGGTTGTAAAACATTCTGAAAGCAATCCTTTGCTGCTTTCAAAAGTCATGTAATTTTGTTTTTTTTTTTATGTTTTTTTTTCTTTTGTTGTTGTTGTTGTTGTTGTTGTTGTCTTTAAATATGGATAAAAGACTCTTTGGATATTCATTTTTAAAAAATAATAATCTAGAATTTTGCTGTAAAATATACGCTGTTTCAAATATAAGATTCTTCGGTTGCTCTCAATAATTTAAATAAAAAATATATAAAACATTTTGAATGCTTTGAAATGCTGGTGGGAACGGCATAAACCACTGTTTGTTATTGCAGTTCCGGGCATTTGACGGAAAACAATTTTTAGCTTTCAATAAAATGAAAATCCCTGTTTAATTTCTTGGAACAAATTACAGTAAATTTTATTAAAGTGCTTCAAGATAAGTGACATATTCGAGCATTTTTAACTCGATATTTGATATTTCGACATTTCAAAGAAAACGAATACAGATAAGAAGAAATAAAAAGACCTTTTATGTTCAAATTTTGTAAAATTTGGCTAAAAGAAAAAGATGTCGCATATTTTGTCGTATTTACCGTCGTTTGGAATAAAAGCAGGAAGCTCTCGTCGCCTTGACGACGACGTGATTGACAGGTGGAATCATGACGTCACGGCTGTTCTTCTTATCATTCTATCAGTAGCCGTAAGTATTCAATTTACTTATTTTATTACATGTTATGAAATGTACAAGTATTTATTTGCCACGATCCCCCTCCAAACATCCATCTTCGTTAACATACTTTAGAAGTATCCACGAAGTACGTACGCACGTGAACATCTCTGATTCTTTGGTGTGCGCATAATTTATGACGTAACCCACTGATTATAACATTGACGTACGCACAGCGAAAGACCCACCCCTCGCCCCAACACCCACCCACCCCGCTCGTATGTGTAAAATATCTGCACACGCTTTCAGATTGCCTTGTCAAGATGAAAGGGATCGCGGGGGGAAAGGTCACAATTAATTTTCTTGCGCCCCCACCCTCCACCTCCACACACCACCCTCTGCATATACTGGCAGTGACAACCACCATTGTTGGAAGCATTGCTATGCCCACAGTTGTGAGTTAATAATGATCGTCAGGTCCTCTTTCCAATTTTCTAAATTGCTGTTGCTAGTTGTCTACTGCCGCCCAGGCGGTTGTTTAAACCACGAAAATCATTTTCAACGTGAAACTTTCAATCGTCAATCCTGAAAATAATCATTTTATATCCATTTTTTTAATTTGTTTATTTATGTGTGGTATATTTTTTAGAAGTATCGAGTATTCTGTAAAAAAAGTACTTTTGCAAGATTTTTTAAAGATTTAAATTTTTTCGCTGTGCAGATAACGACACAGCAGCATTTTGGTGACCCCATGCATTGCTGGGTACCGGGTCACTTCACTGGCAACTACGAGAAATACACGGACCACATCTGCTGGGTGTCCAACACCTACAAGCTGCCACTGGACGAGTTCATTCCACGAGAGACACCGGAAGAACTACAGCTCAATTACTACCAATGGGTGCCCCTATTTCTCGTCATTCAGGCCATGTTCTGCTACTTGCCCTGTGTGATCTGGAGGGTATTTTACCCAAACAGTGGTGTCGATTTAAATGGAATTATCACCATTGCACAACAGATGACTCAATTTGAGAAAACGACAGAGCGCGAAAAATGCTTCCATTTTGTCGTCAACCAAACAGATCGATATTTGGGGTACTACCAAGCGGATGACGCTATCTGCTGTGATTCCAAGGTCAAGGCCAATAATTTGGGAATGGGCAAACGAAGAGGAAATTTCTTGGTCATCTTCTACATATTGATCAAAACCATGTATCTGGTCAATGCCATTATGCAGATGGTGATCTTGAACTGGTTTCTTTCTACCGACTTTCATTTATACGGTGTGCAGATTATTCAAAGTTGGTTGACGAATTCCGACTACCCAGCCACCCGAATCTTTCCGCGGAGTACGCTATGCGATTTCCACGTGCGTGCCATGGGTAACATCCACCGTCACACGGTGCAGTGTGTCCTCCCTATCAACTTCTACAACGAGAAGGTCTACATGGTCGTTTGGTTTTGGCTCGTCATTACGCTCTTTCTCAACACAGCAAGTCTTCTCATCTGGAGCTTTCGACTTCTCTTCCCAAGTTCCAGCGTTCAGTTTGTGCGCCATTATCTTAAAACAACGAAGCGTGTTCAGGATTCCAACGACAGGGATCGCTTGGTCAAGGTCGTCTGTTTCGTTCACAACTATCTGCGACAAGATGGTGTGTTTATTCTCCGGCTCATGAAATCCAATGTCAACGGTCTGATCGTGGCTGAGGTGCTCGGAGAAATGTATGATAATTTCGGCTTGAAGTATAAATCCCGCGATAACGGTGTAACCGAAGTGTAAAACGAAGGCAAGCATAGACAAGTTATGTAGGAAGTTAACGCCTGGGTGCTGGGTGGTAACCGTTTGGGTGGAAAGTGGAAAGGGACGGCAGAATACGGCAGGAATTCAGAAAGATCACCCCCGAACCGTAAAAATATTTTATTCGAAGAAATCTGTCTTATAAATTTGCTGAAATCCTACACAGTAGACTGCCGGTAATAGTTATATGCAAAATATAAGCCAGCTTTGGTAGTGTCCTCGACATGTTGTAGTTTCTATTAATAGCAACACTGCCGCTTTTCCTCAATTGTGAGCTTTTTCACTTGGCACAAATGGTCTTCCATGTCAAACAGTATTCAAAATTGTAAAAATTTTTATGGCCTTATGAGACCCAAACAGATGACGTCATAGATGAGTGATTTTTTCATATGGTTTTCCATCATTTGGCCGAGTGTCATTTTCCAACCCAAAGCCGCTTATTCGGTCATTGTCGGAAACAGAAAAGAGAGGGAAAAAAACTAAAAAAAAAAAAAAAGAAGATGTGATGAGAACGCTTAATACGTTATCGTAGTCTTTCAATCTTTAATTGCTAAGCGAAGACCAGCGATTTATGATGAAGTTATTGCAACAACTGTGTGAACTTTGACCTCGTGTACAACGCCTGTATATGTGTGACGTTATGACGCCAAACGAGAGATATCTCGAATTTCAAGGAATAATACGAAACAGAGACAAATCTTCTTAAAACATTTAGTTTTCGATTTAGTTTATTCACTTATCTTGGCAAGACTTGTATGAGATGAACGCACCACATAGAGAATACCCGGATGTTAACTTCATTATCGCCTGTCACGTGACATTATGACATGTATGAAATATGAATATCATTTGTATTGTGAAATGGGTGACAGTATGTGACTGCAGAGATAAAGAGCAAGAGTGAGAGTGAAAGAGAGAGAGGGAGATAGTAAGTGTGCGAGAGAGAGAGAGGGTGGGAGTCAGAGTGAGACAGAGTGAAAGAGTGAGAGAGAATGTGAGAGAGGGAAAGAGGGAGAGAGACGGTGAAAGAGTAGAGATAGAGGGTGCCACTTGGTATCCTATGTGTTACTCTGCGTTTCCGAAAAAAAGAAAGAAAAAGAAATGTTTAGGACAGGTGTAGTCCTCACTAATTTCGTAAAAAGGGGGTAATTTTCATTCAGCACTATGCGTTTCTCTCAAAAGGGGGAATTTTTTATGAAAATCCACATTTGATTGAAAAAGGGGGCATTAATTTGACACTAGCACCCCGCGTTTGGGGGTCGTTTTAAAAAGTCATGGACAAGTATGGTGTAACCAATTTGTACATGACCTCCCCCCCCCCCTCCCCTGGGGGCGGGGGTGGGCTGAGAGAGTAAGACAGAAGTTTTAATCTGTAAGAAAATTTAATTAACTCAATGAAAACAACTTTTGTATGTAATAATAATTATTGAAAAACTAGTTTTTCCTTCAATGTAAAAGTAACTGGATTTGCATATCGAAAAAATAAGTATCATGTTGATTTTAGACGTTACGATGGTATCGATTGTATCGTAAAAATAACCCAACTTACAAAAAAACACTTCTTCATTCAAACCTCACACATAACACACGTGAGCTGTGTGATGGTTTGCGACACGAATCATAGTGTCTGCAATTGTAGCCATTCTTGTCCGAGCGCGTTGTAGTCAGAAACACAACGATCTTTCACCAAATCTCGGCGGTTGGCGAGTGTGTGTATTTGTGTGTTGGTGCGCGCGCGCATCACTCTCTCTCTCTCTCCCTCTCTCTCTGTGTGTGTGTGTGTGTTGATGCGTGTGTATGGGTTGTGTGTGTGTATGTTTCTGTTGGTGTGTGTGTTCGTGTAGGTCTTGATGCGTGTATATGATTGTGTGTGTTGGTGAGTGTGTATGTGTGTGTGTGTGGGTGTGTGTGTGTGTGTGTGTGATTCACTGGAGTATAGATTGCTGCACAAACGCTACAATAGTCACGTTTCCCATACCAATATTACTCGAAGGTGTAAACTTCTGTTAACTCACTTCGCGCAATGGTAAAGTATTATATCTTGAATACAAAACTACAGATGCCAAGGTATATTTCGTAAACAGAGTCTTATTCTTATTTCACGATAAATGTTTCTATGCAAATGCAGTATATGAAGTATATGATCACGTAAATATTCCAAATACCTTTATTTCTAACGTGTTGTTTTCATTGAACACAATGCTTCTCTTAAGTTGTTTACATGTATAATCCTTGAAGCGTTTTTTTTTTTATCTTTGAACACTACCATGTTTACGTTTTTATTCTAATAACAGAAATATATCAAGTATTATATAATAAAGATATGCTGAGAATAAATGGGTGGAATAAAAATTATTGTTCTATAGAGGTATATGTGATGTTCACCCATGGTCTAGATGTCAAAGAGAATTAGTACAATTATATACTGATTTCTAATTATTTCCCTTATTTATTCAACATTTAAGTATATACAGACACAGCCAAACATTGATTGAAGTTTCATTTTCATTGACCTTTGTTGTCAAACAGCACATTGTCAGGAACCACAGTACATAAGTACATAAGTGTTAGTAGAAGAATTCATGTGTTGTATTGGGCGCCAGCCTGTTTTATGCTGTGGGGTTATTTTGCAGAAGCGAACTTGCAGTCTTTATAGTGTTCATCTGTTCATGAAAATATACTGAATTGTACTTGTTTAACTTAACGTTTAGATGACACTTTCTGCTACTAAATCGTCCCCGGGGAATTAATAAAATAAAATTATCACCACAACTTTGCAGAGATTGATATATTCAAATGTCTTGTAAAGTAAGCAAAACAGAAAAGGAAAGCAATCTGCTTGTGTAAAAAAGAAAAGTGTATATTATTAATATCAGATGTTTGATTAAAACGTACATACTTAAAAAAGAATTGATTCGATAAAAAGAGAACTTTGCTATAGGGCAAAAGAGGACAAAAGAGGACTCACATTTCTCGCAGCTGGTGTGTAGAGAGCACCTGCACCTGTCGCAGTCAAAAGCTTCAGCTACTCTCTCCGCCGCACGCTTGTCCCACACTGTGACGTAATATATACGTCATAAACACGTCTCTATGATGCTGATTTGTATCAGCCTTACATTTATTACACATAAATGGGAGGATTAAACCATTTTGAGGTAAACTGAGAAGGACATTCATAGATAATGGTATAGAATAAACTATAATAGAATAATAATGATAAATTCGGAACAGACAAAGCTCTAATTAATTAGCAGAAACAATCGCATTAAGGTTTTTAGATATAAATGATATGGAATTATGTGAACATAAATAATGATTATTGCGAACAATATCACAAACACGCCATATATGTCGCAACATGTGACTTGAGATCCGAGCTTGTTCCATCAAATTAATATACTGTATGCAATTCAACATTTCATGTTGCAAAGCAATAAATGTATTTATTTATTATATTATTATACCAGTGGACTCCTTATCTCAGTAGCTCCCATTAAAAATATGGAATTGATATAACATTGATTGGTATGACGTTGACTGCTAATAATAACCTAAAACATTTCTTATTATTCTAATATGTACAATTTTCGAAAAAGTATTTTAAGTGACGTACAGTTGACGTCATTGATGACGTGGCTGGCCGCCTGGAGGTCTGTCACGCTACAGGCGAGTACAGCACGAACAAGTAAGGCTATCAGCAGAAATGCCGTCATCATCAGGCCTCGGCACAGCGTCACTCCAACACACGCACTTGTGTTTTTGCTGACTGTATAAAAGATAGAAATAAAGAAATGGAAATATCGAAAATCGGACAGCTCGGCTTTGGTGTATTTTTTTCTGTTTTTAAATAAATGTACAAAGATGTGCCCATGTCAAAGTTACCATCGACACGCAGGACTTAAACTGAGATTAAAATTATAGCTGGTAATAAAAGTTATGTTCTCTAATTTGTACCAAAACTTCTGTATTTTTCAGTACTTATTGCTCCGATATTGGGTGCTCATGCACTTATGTGTTCAGTATTGGGGTGCCACGTACTTATTGCCCGGTATTGGGGTGCTCCTGCATGTATTGCTTCAGTATTGGGGTGCACCTGTGTCTAGCGCTGTAGCCAAATGCTTGCTAACCTCAGCCTGATGCTATTACACAACCGGGGCTCACCTGTGCCTAATGTTTAGTACAGTCTTCCCATACCCATATTAGCTTATATTATGATGTCAGCAATATATTGTTGAATATTGTTTAATATTGTTTCAGACAATACCTTAGAAAGATTTAATTTGTTAAGTTTAATGTTACTGTAGTAAAGACTTTTATGCAAACATGGCTTATATAAATTAGGTGTGCTACAATAATACTGCAATAGAACGGATTTTACTGCCCCTGCAACCGGAAGCGTCGCCGAGGGAAGTAAAAGCACGGCTTCACTATGCCATGAAATATTAGTTTATTGCATATCTTTAATACTTTATGCTCGTTTTTTTTTCAACCTGATATTTTGTTTATATTTGTTTTGAATTTTCAACTTCTTCTACTACATGTGCAAAAAAATCCAGAAATATCAAAAGTAACATCAAACATCTTTCTTAATGTTACTTTTTCGACATTTTTTAAAACATTCTAGGGAATGAATAATTATCCACTAAAAGTTCGAAGTCGGAACTTCCTCCTAAGCATCTCTATGACAGGTAGTCAACAACAGACATGCCGTGAACCAGAGAGGTGATCCCCAACAGACATACCGTAAACCTGAAAGGTGGTCCACGACAGATATGCTATGAACCAGATAGGTCCACAACAGACTGTGAACCTTTTCAAGAATTAAAAATACATACTTAAAAAATACATACTCACGTGGGTTTATATTCTGCCAAAGTATTAAAAAGTATAAAATAGTCACTTAAATATTATATTAAATCAAGCATGACTATTACTCATAAAAATATGGGGGAACAGAAAGTTCGTAGTTAAAACCGTCACTGTCCCAGGTGTGGAGCTGTAGTTGGTTCTTTGGTAAGCATTGAAACTATTTAGGCAGCTGTTCTTGCTAACTGGTATGTAACATAATTTTTTTACATTTCTGCCTTTAAAGAACGCAATAAATGCTATTTTTAGAGCTTGTATTTTTAGTGCCATGGCATCAAACGCACTCACCAGGATAATATTATCTGACGCATGCGATTCCTTTATATTATCTACAGAGATTTCGACAAATATTTATTGCAACAGACATTTCATACTAACTCGTAGTATTCATGAACTCTTGTCCAATGAGAGAGCAGAAACGCGAAACATTTCGACGAGACGTTGCGCAAAACGATCACCACGTATGTATGCCTAGTTTACGTAATTCTATAGATGGTAGCGCTGATTGTTGAATTAAGTGTGCAACACAGGTATGGATGCACTAAGGGTTTGTGTAGAAGAGAATATTGTGAAATGTTAAATATTCCTTTCGGTGACAGAAGGTGTAGCACGCTGTAGTACCTTGTTGCACGTAGCACGTCTGTCACGCAATCTATTTGTTATTATTCTGCCGTCATTTCAGCTATTATTCCTAAATAAATTGCAATTTATCTTGAGAAAATACGTTGGTTCTGTACCCCAATAGCAGATTAAATAACAATTAATAAAAATAAATCTTCCAGCAAACGCATTAACAGTTTTCGATTAGATATCATCAAGAAAATACGTGTGCAATTTTCAGATGATTTGTAAATACATTTTTACAAACATTTTATGACATTTATCGAACAAAACCTGAATGATGTCAGTGTTATGTATATTTACTATTGTTTTCATAGTTGTAAATAAGATTGTTACTAATTTCAATATGAAAAATTGTGGACTGTGTATTTATTCATATCCGCAATGCAATACCTCCGCTAAGTTCCGTATCACTAAAGAATGCATCACGCACATCCAGCACAGATGCTAATTAGGTGAAGTCACAGATATTTTTTGTTCTTATGACTGCATGGGCTAATACAACACACACTGTGGTTAATTTATGCAACAGGAATTGCAATAACAGAACAAAAGTAGAAACAAATTCAGGGCTGCAGTGATAGAGTTCTTCAAAAATAAAACATCTGTGTGAAAAGGTCAAGAATTTTTGTTATGTTACTTTGATGTGGATGAGACAATGCAAGCAAACATTAACTAAATTAAGACACAGCAATAATAAAACAACACCACTATGACTGGAGCGGTCAATGAACATAGTGATATTATATGTAAGCAAACACCAAAAGACTCAAAAAGCATTGCTTTAATAGATACTTTCTCCCTGTAAATTATTTATATTTTACCTTTTGGGCTAAAATAGAAAAGGGTTCGTAAAGAGAGCAAAGAAGGATATGGGCCCAATCAACCATGTCTACCTGCTTCCGACGTACTCGTCCCCGGCCAGCTTGCCCCTAACACTGGCACTGTAGCCTATTCGCCTATTCTTCCCTGCCATACTCGGTCTGACAATACTCGCCCCGCCTATTCATTCCCTACTTATGCCCCCAATACTTGATTCCATGGCCTACTCGTCGCCCTACTTGCCTCCTCGGTCCTCGGACAGTACTTGCCCCTGTCTACTAGTTTTGCACCTACTTATCCCAGACCTACTCCTGCCACGGCTTACATGTCCACATTACGTACTCGCACCACCCTTTCTATCTACCTTTCTCGCCCGAGACCATACTCGCCACCGTCTAAAAATCTTAAAATATTGTTCTTTGTGTGATCTGACTTTAATCGCAATTATAGAATGAATCAATCACTCTTTGAAGTAATAACAAACTTTTTAAGCGAAATCTATGTGGAGCCGTGCTAGAATATAATAAATTCTGAAAAGAATATTTAAGAGCGAGGAAAGGCGTTTTTGTAATTTGCTGTTTATTTGGCTTTAATTTGCAATGAGGTTGGACCAACACAGTAATACAAGCGATTAACCACAGAAAGGAAAGGACTTAAAGTAAAATATAATAATAAACCTTTTAAATTGAGATATTAAAATAAAACACAAGGCGGAATAATTGTGTTGAGCGTAATATGACGTTGATGCGAATTTCCTTGTCTAAGCAGGTAAGTTGTATGTATGTTAACTTATTCACAATGCCATGGCACATGATTAAGGAGCTGCCATTCCCACTTTGAACCAGGAGTTTAATCAAGTGACTCAAAACACAATGCGAGGTACTCTGAGTATTATACGAAGCCTGTGCGATATTACATAAACGCGCAAATAATAGGTACCGCATTTGTATGGCAACTACGTCCCCGACTCTACAGTTCAAAATGTCTCCAACTCGAGAGTTACACATAAATTTCATGAAGTGCTAGTAGTGCACTATTCGAGAGTTCTTATTTAATCCGCTTTGGCAATCAGCATTAAAGACATTCTTGGTTTAATCCTTTCTCTAATCCTTTAATATCATTTCTGCCTTCTCCCTGCTTTCGACTTCTATACAATATCCAGGAACAGAGACACTCAAAGAGTTTCCAACATCAGAACTGATAGAAGAAAATTAAAACTTTGTTACTCTCAAAGTCATCGTACGACAGATAGATCGCAATAACCTGTTAATTACTCATGACACAAATAATTCTTCGTGTTGTCATCTGAGTACGCATCTGTCTCCGCACCACTTAGGCATTGTTTATACAGGGCTTGTAATAATCAGAGTCTCCGCATTGAACAAATTATTGAGTGAAACAGAGAAAAACTTTATATTAATAAAAAAGATAACCCCGGACTTTACAAGTATGATGAATTCTAATTGCAATTGTGAGGGATTGTGACATCCCCATCCCTCGCCAAACCATGCTCTTTATACGTGTACTCAGCACAGACCACAATCTTACTAAACACAGAGAGCAGCTACTCAAGCCGTTCCTGGACTATTGGAATGAGTTACATTGCCTCCTCACAGTTAATACGTTTATGGCACAGACAATGCAAACTTAGAAACCTTGGGTCACATAATGTATTTAGTAGATTTGTTAACTTCGGTAATCCCTATCAAAGGTTTTATAAATGGTTGTGACCAAAGTTTTCAACATCTGAAATGAATCGTATCAAAGCAACAGGGCAGACTTCAAATATTAATGCATTGTGAGTGTTATTTGCGGTCAGATTGTCTAGGGGCTACTGACTCTCCATGATATTGTAACATCTATCTGATCCCGAGATAACGTTATCTTCCTAAATCCATCAGTGTGACCACACTGCATTCAGATATGGGGACATTATTTACACAGTAAAGATAATATATATGCAGTGTCATACCATTTGTTCAGAAACCTGTGCAGATGTTTCCTGTGTAAAATAAACATTGACACAAAATAGATTGAAAGACTTCTTTCCTCTCTATTTATTAGTTGCGCCCTACGCCATTGATAACACTATCAGAAATTCTTATGTTTAAAACTGAGTTGGCTAGTGTTGCAACCCGATAAAACAATTGTTGAAAAACTAAATGATCATTCAGGTGCTGCAATACTGGTTCAATCGGAATGAGGTTTAAAGCTTTATAATATTGTGAATTCTGCTAATACACAGTGCTTTTTTGACCAACAGACCCATACAGTTCATTTTTGGTAAATACCTGTTATATTTAACCTTCGAAGATAATGCACATATTTTCTGTGGGAAAGTATCCTTGTGTTAAAAGACGCTCGATAATATCATGGGTCTCAGGTGAGATCACGATAAGTCAACACGCCATTATGTGTAACGATTGGTAATGTGAACAGGAGGCGAGGATGGGGAGAGCGGGAGGAGGGAGTGGGGAGCGTGGCCAATAGCGATCTTTTCCAGTATCATCAAGCAGTAACAGTAATAGAAGGAAAATTGGCGCCAATATTCCGCATCTTTCCCCTCTGATTAAGACGAAATTGTGCAGCAAACAAACCGTCGGACTGCCCAACCGCATAGTTGTGGACACATTCAGCGTGATTTCATGCACATTATGGTGCATAAAATGTGGCACCTTACTTCGCTAAAAAACGTGAAGGAACCGATTGGGATGTTGCTAAGATATGTTAATAATTTTTATTTTTGAAGAAACTCGTACACAATGCACGTAGGTGTAAACACCAGTTAATGAATTCGTATGATAAGTTCTGCCTGATTCCTTACGCTATTACTGTTTGTCCGGCTACTCAGTCTGTGATGGTAAGGGTTCAGAGAACCATTCCCAGTCTGTGAGGGTAAGGGCTCAGTGAACCATTCCCAGTCTGTGACGGTAAGGGCTCAGAGAACCGTTCCCAGTCTGCATCGGTAAGGAGTCAGAGAACCATTCCCAGTCTGTGATGGTAAGGGCTCAGAGAACCATTCCCAGTCTGTGATGGTAAGGGCTCAGAGAACCATTCCCAGTCTGTGATGGTAAGGGCTCAGAGAACCATTCCCAGTCTGTATCGCTAAGGGCTCAGAGAACCATTCCCAGTCTGTATCGGTAAGGGCTCAGAGAACCATTCCCAGTCTGTGACGGTAAGGACTCAGAGAACCATTCCCAGTCTGTATCGCTAAGGGCTCAGAGAACCATTCCCAGTCTGTATCGGTAAGGGCTCAGAGAACCATTCCCAGTCTGTGACGGTAAGGGCTCAGAGAACCATTCCCAGTCTGTATCAGTAAGGGCTCAGAGAACCATTCCCAGTCTGTGAGGGTAAGGGCTCAGAGAGCCATTCCCAGTCTGTATCAGTAAGGGCTCAGAGAACCATTCCCAGTCTGTATCGCTAAGGACTCAGAGAACCATTCCTAGTCTGTATCGGTAGGGGCTCAGAGAACCATTCCCAGTCTGTAAAGGTAAGGGCTCAGAGAACCATTCCTAGTTTGTGAGGGTAAGGACTCAGAGAACCATTCCTAGTCTGCATCGGTAGAGGCTCAGAGAACCATTCCCAGCCTGTACCGGTAAGGGCTCAGAGAACCATTCCCAGTCTGTGACGGTAAGGGCTCAGAGAACCATTCCCAGTCTGTGAAGGTAAAGGCTCAGAGAACCATTCCCAGTCTGTGAAGGTAAGGGCTCAGAGAACCATTCCCAGTCTGTGAAGGTAAGGGCTCAGAGAACCGTTCCTAGACTGTGACTGTAAGGGCTCAGAGAACCATTCCTAGTCTGTGACAATAAGAGCTAGGAGAAACAAATTTTGCAGAGATATAGTGTAGCAGATTCAGTTGATTCTCCTTTCATTTGTTTTGGAACTGATTGGAGTGGTTATTACAAAAAACGGACATTGAAAGTTCGCTATTGAATGCTACGTATATGTCACATATACGTCATAGGCTGTTACATACACGTCACAGGCTTTGTTACATATATGCCACACGCTGTTACATTTATCTTATACGCTATTTTTGATCGAAGTAGAAACAGCCTGCCAACGGTTATGACGTGTGTGCTGTAAGCCTTTATGCCGTGTTCTGAGATTTCTTTGCTAATAGGCCTTTAACTACAAATTTACATATGCTAAATCTTTTTCTCTCAATGTCAGGCATTTCTTAAGAGATCGAATTTAACCAATGTATTTGTATGAAATAAATTGCGCCTTTTGAAAGACATGTAAACATGTGTAGTTTACGTTTAAGTCGGTGAGGACCTAAACATCTTACATACAACATCACAACCTCCAAACAAGTTACTGATCACTATATAACCATTTAAGCACTTTTCTTTTTCACATTTTAGTTTTAGCATATGAATTTTTACATCGATCACTTTAATTTTAATCTCTGTAACGAAATCGAACTAGTTTTTCCTGCAGACTTTGCACCCACCGGCTTCTGTATATTTCTTCTCCTGTGTCTAATCATGCACAGACAATTGCACTCAACGTCAGTGTTATCTTGTAATAATATCTTGTATAAGCAAGTCTCAAGTCTCAGGACAATGTTAAGGCCATTTAACACTGAGCGGAACGGAAAGGCACTGAATAGATCAAGTCTTGTTTTTCGAAGGATATCAACAGACATTTAAAACATTGATCCTCACGTCCCCTTTCAGACCAATCAGAACACATATTTGAATCAAGAGAAATCAATTTATATGTTTTCAACTTATTTTGTAAAAGATCATTCTGCATTAACTTGTCTCTTTTTCTTTAGCAAGCAGATTGAACGCACGTGTATGGTCACAAAGGACGAAATTAGAACCGCAGACTGGCATTATACAGGATTTTAGAAAATGATTTATAGTGAAAACATAAATGCTAAAACACAATTATTATATAGCTTCTGTCAGGCTGGATTCAGATTGTGGACGCGTGCATAAATCTCCTCCAAGGCATACTTTTAGCGGATCTTTCCGTTCCGTTCCATTCCGGGTAGTGTTAAATGGTCTTTTTACAACTATTTTCTCGGCGGTGAATACTGCACACACGTCTTTTAAAATAGCACATCGGAATACACAGTTAAAGCGAGCATGGCGGGGCATGAGGATTTTAGCGATGCTCTCAATCCAAAATACAAGCACGTGGAGGTGCCGCTATTTATAGCCACGGAGGAGAATATCGTTAAGTATGGGCGGTTTGTGCACGACTTCAAGAACGAGGAGGTAAACCAAACTTATTGCTTTTGGGATGGTGAATGGGGGTACTCATAGCCCTAGAGATGAATGTGGTGAATGGGCTGCTCATTGTGGGGATGGGTGGTGAATGGAGGTACACATTGCCCTGGAGATGGGGTGGTGAACTGGGGAATTGCAGAGGCGACTCGCAGGTAGGTGAGTGCAAAAGTGTAACGCAAAAGTCATAAGGAAAAGGTTTGTTTTTATCGTTCCGACAGAAAGGGGAATAGTGCGTATATGTGTGTTGATAGTGAGTAAATACCGGTTATGTGAAGTATCCCTTGTCTACGCTGCAGGTTTGGGTGACCCCATGGCCGGTGCTGGGTCGCAGACCGCTGCATCCGGGTACCGGCATATCTGGCGGTATTGTGGAGGGGAGAGTGGAGAACTTTTGGGAAGGTGATGTGTGTAAACAGCTCAATAAAGCACGGCCGGATGGACAGTACACCCTCGGTCGTCTGCCTGCCTCATCATCGCCTAGCAACCGATCTCACATATTGTGTCGGGGGTTAAATTATCACCCAGATGGTGGTCAGGTCTTTTTCCCAACAGCGAAGAACCCTTACGTGATGCTGTTAGCCTTACCCGGAGATGACGTCAAACTAGAAGATTTCGTGGCGTTTTACTTGGATGGGACATGTGGCCTTCAAATAAAAGAAGGTAATTAAATTGAAAGCCTATCTTTTTTCATTCAATTGTAGATATTGTCGAATTTGCTCACCCAAGATTTTGTTTCGGGGATGAATGGGGTACATATTGCCCTAAAGATTGAGTGGTGAATGGGGTTACACTGGGAATGGGCTGGCTAAAACATTGCACATTACAGCGGGTATGAGTTAGTGCAATGGGGTTCACGCCGGGTATGAGGTAGTGCATGGGGGTTCACACCGGGTATGAGGTGGTGCATGGGGGTTCACACCGGGTATGAGGTAGTGCATGGGGGTTCACATTGCCCTGCGGTTCGGGTGGTTATAGGGGTGCACATTGCCCAAGGGATGAGGTGATGAATGGGGTACATATTGTTCTGGAGATGGAGTGGCTTACAGGTTGCACATTGCTCCGAGTATGAAGCAGTGAATGAGGCTACACATTGCCCATTGGTTTATAGAGGTGCACATTGCACCGGTGATGTGCGGGTATATATGGCCCTGGGGATGGGGTGGTGAATGGGGTACACATTGTCCTGGGAATGGGGTGGTGTGTAGGTGCACATAGCCCCGCATATGAGGTTGAGGGAATGGGGTGGTGTGTAGGTGCACATAGCCCCGCATATGAGGTTGTGAAGGGGGTACACATTTCTTGTGGTTGGTTTATAGATGCGTATATTGCTCCAGGGATGAGCCGATGAATGGGAGTACATATTGCCCTGGGGATGAGTTGGTGAATGGGGGTGCACATTGTCATTGGAAGGGGTGGTGAATGCGGGTGCACATTGCACCGGGTATGAGGTGGTTTATAGGGGTGCACATTGCTCCGGAGATGAGGCGATGAATCGGGGTACACATTGCCCTGGGGATAGACTGGTAAATGGGGGTGCACATTGCGCTCGGGACGGGATGGTAAACTGGGGCATTGTAGAGGCAACTCAGAGGCGGGTGAGTACAAAAGTGTAAGGCAAAATTCATAAGGGGAAGGTATGTGTTTACCGTTCCACACAAAGCAAAATTGTTAGGTTCGGAAACTGGACTTTAAAATAACCCAGCGCATTTTGTTACGCTAGTACGTAGTGTAAGTGGTCAGAAATAAGATTGATGAATAGAAGCTAGTATCAATTTCAACGGTGTGAAATATTTTCAAGTTACATAATCATCTGCAACCAGTCATAGGGGTCCATGCTTTATATATAGCACTTAGGGAGACCATTTGGAAAAATAATTTCTGTTTTTAGTTTGCAATCAAGTGGCAACACACAACTTTAATTTTAAAGCAAAATATATTACATTCACTAGGTATCATTTCTTTTTTTGTTTACTGAGTAGTTTCATAACGTTTATGTACGCTAAGAATTATGGAGGCATACTTTTGGTCTCCCTAAATTTTAGGTCTCCCTAATACTGCTGTTTCGGCAAAAATGGCCCACGTATTGCTGGAATTACACTTTGATGATTGTATTCTCTGCGTTCGCTTGTACGTGAGGTATCTCTTGTCTGTGCTGCAGGTTTGGGTGACCCCGTGGCCGGTGCTGGGTTGCAGACCGCTGCATCCGGGTACCGGCATATCTGGTGGTATAGTGGAGAGAACAGTGGAGAAATATTGGGAAGGTGATTTGTGTAAACAGCTAAACAAAGCGCAGCCGGATGGATTGCACACCATCGGTCGTCTTCCTGCCTCCTCGTCGCCTAGCAACCGATCTTACATCTTGTGTCGAGGGGTTAATTACCACCCTGATGGTGGTCAGGTCTTTTTCCCTACAGCGAAGAACCCTTATGTGATGCTGTTAGCCTTACCTGGAGATGACGTCAAACCAGAAGATTTCGTGGCGTTTTACTTGGATGGGACATGTGGCCTTCAAATAAAAGAAGGTAATTAAATTGAAAGCCTATCTTTTTTCATTCAATTGTAGATATTGTCGAATTTGCTCACCCAAGATTTTGTTTTCAAGAAGATCTGAAAATCAAAATTGGCATTAGTGTCCGGCTGTAGATTTTCTGATTCTGAGTAGCCGTCATTCTTTCCTAATCCTGTACAACTATATTGGGTTTAAAATCTAATTGAATCAGACAAACTAAAGTGCATGCATTTGTCACTTGATTTCTTGTCTTCTTAATTCACGCACAAACACTGGATTCGTTCTCTGCCCCATCGTTATTTTTTAGAATGTGCTTATTTTGTTACAAGTTATAGAGGTTTAAGTTTTGTCATCATATTCTTCGTTGGAAATCGATTCAAAATATCAGTAAAATCCATATTAAAAGCATGAAGAAATAAGTGTAGGATTGCTTACGTATTTTGTATGTCTTTCTGTTTAGGGATCTGGCATAATGCTGGGTACCAGTTGGATGAGCGTTGTTTCTTTGATGGTAAACAGAACGCCGTTCGCGCTAGCGTGTTGATAGATACCATTGACGAATTCCAGTGTCTCCTCAAAGTGCCACTCAAACCGGAACTAGCCGAAGAGTGGACGAAATAACGGGAAACAGCCCAAGAGCAGAAGAAATAGACAGACATAGCCGGACAGTAAACAGTAAAAAAAATTAATGCCACAAAACTAAATGGCTACCAATACTCTCTGTGCTCTCATGTGGTGTTGTGAATAAAACCAATCAATAAAATTTTAACTTTTAGATACTTTTTGCAAATATTATAATTCAAGTTTTTTTAGTTAAAAATTGAAATTATATACGCATGCAGACATATTCGAATTGATCCCTCCAACAGGAGTCCATTTGTTTTTGAATAGGCAGGTGCAATAGGTCAATGTTTTTATTGAATTACTGCTTATTAGTTTACTGAATATTGCACTGCAAAATCAATGTGTGAGGTTTCGTGTTTTCCTCATCACATTAAGGCAGACCGAAATACCAGATTTTCTGCTGTGGACAAAATTTTCTCAAGTCAGATTTAATTATCAAAATCCTTTTTGTGTTTTATCTTTATAGTTATTCGATAAAAATAAACGAGAGAGAGAGAGAGAGAATGAGAGAGAGAGAGAGAGAGAGAGACAGACAGAGAGAGAGACAGAGAGAGAGAGAGAGACAGAGAGACAGAGAGAGGGGGGCGGGGCAGAAAGAGAGAAAACGTGGGAGGGGAAGAGAGTTTGAGATAGAGAGAGACAGCAAGAAAAGAGCAGAGTGTATTGCATGCTTTGCAACGGTTACCCTTTTAAGCGATTATGAACTAGATTGTTTCGTTTGAACTCTATCTGTTGCTGTTGAATTAAAATATGTTGAACCAGGCGAGCATGTATCCCCCTCCCCTTCCCCTCCCCCACTTTCGTGACAACGGTTATCCTTTTAGGTGATGCTGAACCAAGAACAAGAAAAATGGTGAGAAAATTTAATAGCGAAGCGCAATATTTTGATTAGATACATCAGAAAACCTTTTATGGGATCTCCGAAAGAAATATTATTCCCTGTTTAGTTTTGAAAATCTCTGTTGATATTCTGCACAGGTTTTAGGAATGCAAAAATCCCAGTTTTTTTAAATTGTATTTGTAATCAAAATGCAAGATACCAGTAAATATTATTGACCAGATACGTTAGTTGTTGACTTTTAGGTCAACAGTTTCTCACTGGTCAATGCTACTTCACATCAAGTCAGTGTCTGCCAATTACTCAGTGACAGAAAAAGATTTTTTCGTTTCTCAACATTAGGCACCTACGAGAATAATACAGTCTATACATTGCTTGAAGCGGTTGTAGAAAGAAATTCCCCGGGAATAAACAAGAAACAGACCCCACATGGCACAAACTCCCTACCCCATGCTATAAGTGATATCAATCATCCTTTCCTCTCAATGAATAGATCCAGTGGTTGCTTTCAATACAATGTGCTATTGCAATTCTGAATAATATGGGACTGGGTTTTAATTAGTTGATTCACAAATAAGCTCGCGGTTTGTGTTGAAAAGGCACTAATAAAACCCTTGATCAAAATCATAAGGCAAACAGCAAAATAATTGCGATTTTTCTCATCACAATTAATAACTTGAAAGTAGCGATTGATCTTTTCGTACGGGAGTGATGGAAGGGTGATTGATCGCTTGTTACAATTAATAACCTGAAAGCAATGATTGATCTATTCACTTGGGAGAGATGCAATTAATAACTCGAAAGGATCGATTATTTTATTCACAATGCAATTAGATGCAATTAATATAATCATTCACATTAAAAAGTATGCACAAAGTTTTTGTCATTTTAGCTGAAACAAGATAACATGAAAGTTCACTAACTGACAAAGCAACAAATTCGAAGAGTGGCAACGTTTTGAGATACCTTTTGAGATATAAAGGTAGGTCCAATTTTGACCGTTCACAGTTTAGCCAAAAAACAAGCACTTCAGTAACGTGTGTGATCACCTCCAGCGTGTAGCAGAGCACCAATCCTACTTGGCATCGAGCAGATGAGACGGGTGGTCCTCCACCGCGGACAGCGGTGGCAATCCTGGATCCCTGCTTGACCCAGTTCGGCAGGATTTCTCGGAGGCGGATCCCATTGTCTAACATTCCGATCCACGTAATCCAAGACATATTCTATCTGGTTCATGTGTGGGAAGTAAGGTGGTCACGGCTAGATGTTAACGTTATTGTGGTGCAGGTACACTAAACTGTCTCTGGCAACATGCAGTCTCGCGTTATCCTGCACAATGATGGCGTTGTTGTTTTGCTGGATGTGGCCTGCCAGTTAATATAGCGTGCTGCGGTTAGGCTTTCGTCAATAACGAGTTGCTGAGACTTCCACCCAAATCGAGTCGCTGCCCAGACCATAACGATCCACCTACAAATTGGTCAACTTGAGCAGCACAAGGTCTGGCGTGGCGCTCACCATTTCGTCGATAAACACGTGCTATACAGTCGTTTCTATACAATAAAAATCTGGATTCATCGAAAAAGAGTTGTGGTTTGGCCACTGAGGGTCACTGTGGTTACGCGCCCACTCCCGTCTGGCGTCTTCGTGCGTCCAGTACTACACCTCGATAAGGTGTACGAGCACGTATCCCGTGTTTCGCCAAACGTCTCGAACCTGTTTCGTAAGTGCATGTGGCTAAGGGTAAGTCTAATTTTCACCATTCACAGTTTAAGCCAAAAAACCAAGCACTTCAATAACGTGTGTGATCACCTCCAGCGTGAAGTAGAGCACCAATCCTTCTTGGCATCGAGCAGATGAGAGGTTAATCCTCCATTGAGGATATCGGTGCAACTCCTGGATCAATGCCTGGCGCAGTTCGGCATGATTTCGCGAAGGCGAATCCCGTTGTCTAACATTCCGATCCACGTAATCCCAGACATGTTCTATGGGGTTCATGTCTGGGGAGTAAGGTGGCCACGGCAAGATGTTAACGTTATTGTGTCTCTGTCTCTGGCAACAGCAGGTCTCGTGCTTTCCTGCACAAAGATCGCGTTGTTCTTTTGCTGGATATGGAGGACCTCTTAGTCTGCCAGTAGCGTGTTACTTTAGCGTGCTCCGGTCAGGTTTCCGTCGATAGCGAGTAGCTGAGACTTCTATCAAAAATTAATCGCTCTCCAGACCATAACCGATCCACCTCCAAATCGGCAACACAAGGTCTGGCGCCGCGCTCGCCATTTCGCCGATAAACATGTACTCTGTCGTCGTTTCCGTACAATAAAAACCTGGATTCGTCAGAAATGATTACTCGTTGCTAGCTGCGTTTCGGTACTGAGCGTCACTATGGTTACGCCACCACTGCCATCGTAAGCTGCGATAAGGGTTGCGAGCACGTATCCCGTGCTCCGCCAAACCTCTGGACACTGTCATTCGGCTTATCCGGTTGTTCCGTTTGGTGTTACTGCCGCCATTTCCATAACACTCTGGAACCTGTTGTGTAAATGCACTAACCAGATGTGGCGATCCTGTTGAGGCGTCGTTACACGGGGTTGTTCGGGTCGAGGTCGATCACGGGTATTTCCCGTTGCTCTGTGCCTCTCCTGCAGTGGATAAACCGGTGTGGCAGCTAACGGTAATTTCTCATGCGTTTAAATAAACAGAGAGCAGAGAGATAATCTAAAATATTCTTTATTATTCAATATCTTTCAGAAAAGCAGCGATATTAGTTCTTTAGTTGATAAATTCATTTGTTAACAATAAACCATTTTGAACACATCAGTGATCTCATTGATTTAGCATTCAGATTAACAGCTTATCAATCTAGACGTGGATTTCACGATTGCGCTATATTAGCTCGGGTGTATAAAAGAAGACGGTTGTATAAGAGACGTGGAGCAGCAACAATTCGGATCGGAACACAAAAACAAGGGTTTGTATGTACTTTCAGTCGTAAATACAAGTACATAATTTAATTATATCCCCACAGATTGGTAGGGTATGCTAATATGTCGATACCTGTATAACGTAAAAATTTTGCAGAGATGTTCCACTGACTATGCTGTCCATTGCTGACTATTTAAAAGAATAAAACTTTCCTGGACTGGATATCCGCATTATCCAAATACTGAATATTCTGCATATGAATTCACAGCTAAACAGATTCTATTGCATATCTGTCAGCCCCTAGTCCCCTTCCATTCGGCGATTAACCAGGCAAAAACATACACTACTGTCACATTACTCCAAGCCAAGTACAAAATGGTCTCCGTCAGGTTCGGCATCACTATTACATGTTGTTTTGAAAAAGATGACACACAGATCCATTCATGAAGAACTCTTTCCTTTCCATTTCAACTAGAACCATTGCGCGCACCCAGTCATAACCAGGATATTTCGTTCTGGCCAAACCATGCAAGTGTGTTGAATCTATAACTGTATCAACAAACATTGATGATGCAAAACTTCAAATATAAAATGTACGATGTCATGAAATTAATTTAGATGAACGAAAATATAAATGATTAGTAATATTGATAAAAAACCAATACTTGACCAAAATGCATTCAGTAGGTATAAACATAACAAATTTGGATTCATCTGCATAAAAATAACTTATTAATTTAGAATCCATAATTTGACAGCTCTTGTACTTGTATTCTACGCAACTATCGTCGAATGTTTACACCTGGAGCCAAGACAAAAATTTTGAATAAACATCGTATTCTCTTTAAATGTTACTGAGGAAAATAATTATTCCGTTATTAATATGCTACATTCTATGAAGAGAAAAATAATTACAATAAATGGTAAAAGTGTCTGAAGTTATTATTACCATTACCTCTGAAAATGACCTTTCTCTCCGCAGTGGTTGCAGATCCGGGATTTAAAATCTCTGCTTTCTTAATATTTCTCCTTTGTTCCTTTCACTTTTACTTCTCGCCATTTCCTTCAAATGAAAGCAGATTGCTTGTATATTGTCATCAAAGTTTTCACTTTTCGTAGGTTAGACCACAAACTGAAAAATTACAGCCCCGCATCGAATTTTGCATTTTTATCAAAGGTGATTGAGACATCTGTTAATAACCAACTATCAAATCATCTTGATGCAAATTCTCTATATGAAACCATGCAGTCAGCATATAAGGCTTTTTGTAGCACAGAAACAGCTCTCCTAAAGATATTCAACGACTCATGGCTATCTCTGGATAATTGGTAGTCAGTGTTTCTGGCCTTTCTGGATTTGTCACAGCTGCTTTTGATACTGTGGACCACGACATTCTTCTGGACAGATTAGACAGGTCCTTTGGAGTCAGAGACACTGCGCTCGTCATACCTCAAGGATCGTTCGATGCAAGTCATGATCAACGATGTCTTGTCCTATTAATCTAAATTTAACAGTTCCGTTCCACAGGGCTCAATAATCGTCCCCCGGCTGTATACTAAATACAAAAAATTTTTTGGACTACTTGTAGTCTGATGCTTTTATTATTTCACTGTTATGCGGGTGATACGTAGCTGTGGAAGTCGGCAATTCCTAAATCATTATCAAGTCAATGTGAGACCAAGGCGATGAAATAGTTCGAATTTCCGAATGTCTTTGTGACAACAAACTGAAATTTAATAAGAATAAAACGGAATTCATTATTTTAGTTAGCAAGCATTATAAGCCATTTATTGAAATCGAGTCACTAGATTTAGGTGGAGACACGGTTATGCGAAAGCATCAAGCCAGAAACTTAGGTGCAATTATGGACTTTTCAATGTCACTTCTGCCGCAGATTTCACCAGTAAGGAGATTATGTGTATATTGTTATCAAAGTTTTCACTTGCACAGTTTTCTTCATCTTCATCACTGAATGTGCCAACACGTCTAACAAATTTTCTTGTATTATCACTTCTGAATTTTTTTTTCTCCTATGAATCTTCTTTCTTTTTCTCTGCCATTGTCTCCCTGCAAAGTCTGACTGCGTTGATGATGTCTTCCAGGCCTTGATGAGTTTTTTTTCTGGCTTTTAACAGTTCTCTTTCTTGGATACTGCCACGCAAAGCAGTAAACACGATTTCATCCACAAATCTTGGATTTTCAACATGGATTTTCATGAAGCTTAACTCCCAAGCTTACCTGTAAAGTCTATAATATCTTCGTTACTTCTAAGCTGTGCAAAAAGTAAAGATCCATAATGGCCACTGTCACGTGAGTTTATTACTTGTCTTGTAATAACGACATAATTTCTCTCCGACGGATATCTAAGAGATTTGGAAAAGAATCTGTGATGAAACTTCGTACATTTTTTTCAAGGGCTGCACTAGGTTCGAAGCGCTTTTCTTGTTCAGTCCGTTGTAATATTTGACACATCAGCTCTAACTGATTTTTGAAAGAGCGCCATTCCTCTTCTTTTTCTGCGAACTGTTGTAATTTTACTTTAGATCCGATCCTATTCTTGGACTAGATTGACGTTATCTGTCCCTCTCACGACTTCTTCTAGAAGTATTTCTGGAAGCGCTTCAAGAAGAATATCTATCTCTAAAGCTGTTATTATCATTATTTGGAATTTATCTAGATATTACAGGAGTTTTGCCCTCAGCTTGATGCAAGACTATCAAAGGAGGTGCTGTAAGGAGAACTTTGGGCCTTGTCTCTACTTCCGAATCACTGTCCTTTGTTGCACGTTTAGCTTTATTACTAGCTTAAGACTTGCTATCGCGCAGTACCATGTCGTTTAAATTTTATCTACAAATGCTTGTCTCTCTTCTTCAAAGTTCATTTTAGATATTCCGAGATACGCACTAAATATTTCATCAATTGGTTACGAATATTATATAATTAGGCTCTAATATTGCACCGAATCTAATGTCTTGTATAAAAAAGCAAAACTGCTTATACACTCTAAATAGTCCATAATTGAAGATGAAAGCAATAAACCAAAGAGCTAATATATCGCAATCGTGAAATCCACGTCTATATTGATAAGCTGTTAATCTGAATGCTAAATCAATGAGACCACTGATGCGTTCAAAATGGTTTATAGTTAACAAATGAATTTATAAACTAAAGAACTAATATCGCTGCTATCGCTAATGCACTCTAAATATTCAACAATTCACAAGGAATATTTAGAAATTAAGAGCTACTAGAACTTCAACATTTAAGGTAAGAAATTTTAAAAACTTTGTCAATCAGTATTGGGCATAAAGCCTTTATTTTATTCAAACGTCTATTATTGTAGTCTTAACAGAATAATACTAAGTTGCATTTCTGAACGATATTCAATAATAAAGAATATTTTAGATTATCTCTCTGCTCTCTGTTTATTTAAACGCATGAGAAATTACCGTTAGCTGCCACACCGGTTTATCCACTGCAGGAGAGGCACAGAGCAACGGGAAATACCCGTGATCGACCTCGACCCGGACAACCCCGTGTAACGACGCCTCAACAGGATCGCCACATCCGGTTAATGCATTTACACAACAGGTACCAGAGTGTTATGAAAATGGCGGCAGTAACACCAGACGGAACAACCGGATAAGCCGAATGACAGTGTCCAGAGGTTTCGCGGAATACGGGATACGTGCTCGAAACCCTCATCGCCGCTTACGACGGCAGTGGGGGCGTAACCATAGTGACTTCAGTACCGAAACCTAAACTAGCAACGAGTCATCATTTCTGATGAATCCAGGTTTTTATTGTACGGAAACGACGACAGAGTACATGTTTATCGGCGAAATGGCGAGCGCGGCGCCAGACCTTGTGTTGCCGATTTGGAGGTGGATCGGTTATGGTCTGGAGAGCGATTAATTTTTGGTAGAAGTCTCAGCTACTTGCTATCGACGGAAACCTAACCGCAGTACGCTAAAGTAACACGATACTGGCAGACTAAGTGGTCCTCCTTATCCAGCAAAAGAACAACGCGATCTTTGTGCAGGAGAACAGGAGACCGCATGTTGTCAGAGACAGTTTACTGTACCTGCACACTGATGACAGTTTTTACGGCATGACATTCCGTACATGGGACTGGCTCAGGTTTGGCGAATAAGACTGAGTTGATGCTATTCATCTCCTGAAGCATTGTCTCTCAGTCACCGTCATTCATGTTGATGTAATACTTGTATACTGTCTCTTCAAACAGCGATGTGCGCACAAAAATTACATGCGCATGCTTTGGTATGAAATGACTTTAAGCCACTTCGCTTGCATTAGGTACAGTTTGAAGCCAATGCTGCGTAATTTTCTCAAGTTCTGGCACACAATCGTCCTTAAGGATGGCGCTAAAGCAGGCCATTTCTCTCCACGTTTGATTCGAAAAAATGGCCCAAATTCTCCATGCTCCACGGTACTATTTAAGTTCGCACTAATTTTAAACTACTTGTCTTCTCCATGGATACACATTGACTTCTGACTTGGTTCCCGTTACCATCTCCTTTTTTAGGGTATGACGTATTACATCAAATGGATGCTTTCGCGAAATGGTTGTAAAATCGTAGAGCCAGCTCGTTGAAAGCATCAAGAAAGACTGCTGGCAGACCTTCTGTTAGAGATTGCCTCATGAGGATTACTAAAAAGTCTCCTTGTTATAGAAACAGATGTTCCGGTCCATTCACCACCAGGCACAGATTCCAGACGGTACTTCTTTCAACTGCTACCGGATCCAGCACATGCCGCGTCAGTTTGCCGCCACTACTGGCAAACGACTGAAGAACATAGAATAAGGCAACTACGTGGCGGCCTACCAAAGGATGCTGATGCTTGGGGAGGACGTACCGGCCGCTATCGAAGAACACGAATATCCCCTATTGGCTAGATATTTCGAGGTTAACGACCCTGAAGACTATTTTGGATGCCGCTGCTTCCTAGGAAGAGATAGAGCGATCGGGTCCCTTTGCGGGCACCAAGCATGCATTTACTGTGCCGCTACCACGCATATATTGCGGCCCTGCGCCATGAGTACCTCCTAGAATGCATGACCTGTGGAGCCAGAACGACCTACTTCGTCTTCAACTGCGCGCAAATGACGCAGCAGATAAGACAGGTTCAAGACAAACTGACCTTCGCCACTTAAAAAAACAGTGAGGAGGTTAAAACCCTGCCGGCTGCCCTTTTCAGGGGGGCCGCTCAAAAATCCAAAATAAGCTGATCTCATTCCTATGTGTACGACTGTCTGAGTGTGTAGGGATGAGATATGTCACACTCGGTATGTCTAAACTTTCCTAGGGGCAGAGGAGAGGTCTCACATACCATGACGTAATATGTTCCAAAAATAAATTTTCTAAAGGGGTTGTTGACACACTATTTCCTAATATGTTTCTAAATAATTTTCTGGAATTTCTCACATCTCCAAAGCAATGAATGAATGAGCTGCTCATTCGAACACACCTTTGAATGGTGCGCTCTTCCCACAAAACCAACCAAAAAAAATATAAAACAACTAAACAAACATAACAAAGAAATAAACATACATAACAAACAAATAAACAATTTCACTTCCCCAAATTTTTACTTCCTCTTCTAGCAACAAGTACTGCAATTGTGACTTCCTCTTCACACACAACTTCGCTGCCCAGGGAGAGGGTCTGATTGACAGTTTGATTGATTGGTCCAGAATCTTGATCTAGAAGACTCAAATATACACTTCTGCCAGTTTCACATTTATTAGACAATTATTGATATAAAGAGTTAATTTTTGATTTCTTAAATTCATTTTTTGATTACTTACTTACTTAATGCCTTCCGCCCCACCTAGGGGATGGGCACCCAATCAGAACCCTCCAGCGCTGTCTGTCATGGGCGATAGTCTTTAATTCTCCTCAGCTGGGTCCAAGCCTCCGGGCATCTTCTTGCACATCTCTGCGCCACGTGGTTTTAAGGCTACCTCTTTTTCGTTTGCCTTTCGGGTTCCACTTCGGTGACTCTCTGGTGACGTTACCCTCCCAATTTCGCATTGCATGCCCTATCCATTTCCACCTCTGATATTTGATCTCCTCTTGGACTGGTTCCTGTTTGGCTGCAGTCAAACATTTCTTTAAAAAAAGAATTAATTTTTGCTCTCTGTAATTATGTTTTTGATCTCTCTACAACTATTCTTTATCTAAAAAAATCTTGATATCAATAGATATTTAGGGATATAAAAATATTTATTAGTATAAAATAATTTATTGATATCTAAAATTGATTTTGAGATATCAAAAGTTTAATTCGTGATGGCAAGCATGAAATATAGCAAAATTTCAATTTCGAGTTCAAAAGGTCATATTCTATTTATTGATATCAAGAATTTTTTTATACAGCATTATTTCAGAATGAGACTTTTAATTTATATTTTGAAATCTGCAGATGATTTTGTCATCTCAAAAATTAATTTCTGATATCAAAATGTCAGTCTTTTTTAAATCTAAAATTCAGAAGCAAACACATGTGGGCGAAAGGAATGACTGGCCTCTGCCCGCAGAATCTTTCTTTTAATTTTTTACTGAATAAATAAGAAGCAGTTCTTGAGCCGAAAATCGTGTTGTTATTATTGATACAAATAATTCAGTTTTTCGCCTCAAGAATTTAATTGACGATTCGCTAAATTTTATTTGAATGCGTGCCTCCTTAAAAACTTACTTAGTTCGTAAAATTTTTGATCTCAAAAAGTAAATTTTTGCGAACTAAAATATAATTATCGAGAGCAAAATAGAAATTAAAGATATGTACATTGATTTATTGTTATCTTTAATTAGATTTAGACATAAAAATAGCATTAAACGCTAAAATGGCATTCCATATATTTTGCCTGATTCTGTGCTAGAGACACGAATAAGTTATTCGGGTATCGTGGCTGGATGGAAGCAGTTATATGAGTACCGTGGCTTGATGGAAGCAGTGATTTGAACATCGTGGTTGGACGGAAGCAGCTATTCGGACATCGTAGATGGATGGAAGCAGTTATTCCGACATCGTGGCTGGATGGAAGAAGCTATTCCGACATCGTGGCTGGATCGAAGCAGTTATTAGGACATCGTGGCTGGATCGAAGAGATATAAAAAATGCGGAATCGCGTATTACATTAGTTATAATCTTGTGCTGCGGAATCACGTGTTACATTAGTTATTATCACGTGCTGCGGAATCACGTGTTACATTAGTTTTAATTACGTGCTGCGGAATCACGTGTTACATTAGTTATAATCACGTGTTGTGGAATCACTGCTACATTGGTTATAATCACGTGCTGTGGCATCACGTGTTACATTAGCTATGATTACGTGCTGCGGAATCACGTGTTACAACAGTTACAATCATGTGCTGCAGAATCACAGCTGCGGCTCATTCAGCAGTGCCAAGATCGCAGGCTTCATGCTGTTCACTTGTGAAAGAAAATGTACAGAATTGTATTTTGGTTAAATTAATCGTTCTGCTGCTGACACCTTCCAAGAGAATAAAGAAGGCATCGCAACATTCCCACCAAAACTTTAGTCTTAAAAACAGACAAATATGAAAGTGATCTACTTGCTTAAAAACTTCATTCTAATTTTCTCTTTTTTTAAAGACAAATGAATAATTATAATTTGATGTTTGACGAAAACGTACAATCAGGAATTACGTATTTGACAGTTACATCTATAATTTGCGAAACACTTCTATCAGATAAAAGAAGGCATTTCTTTGCTATAAAACAGGGAATTTACATATAATAAAGAGGACATTTACATATGATAAAAGAGGACATTTGCATATGATAAAAGAGGACACTTACATATGATAAAAGAGGACATTTCTATTGGATAAAGGTGGACATCAGAGGACATACATTTTTCGTATCAGGCACAGCACGTGAACAGAGTATCGGCACGTGTCACAGTCAATAGCCGCATCCGCATCCTCAGCAGCAGATGCCCTCTCTCCACTCGCCGCCGCACGCTTCTCCCCAACTGTGACGTCATATAGGCGCCATAAATGCGACATATTCATGTAAATTCGTATTAGCCTTTCAGTTGTTTGTATAAAAATAAATTATAATAAAATAATATCATAAATTCAAAATAAAGTTGTGATGTGTTCGGAGAAGCAACACGTGTAAACTAGTCAAGTTATTTATAGAATTCTTAAAAATTGGGTTAGAAGTTTTGAAATGGAGAGCATCACCAGCCCATAAATTATGCTATAAAATAACACAAAAAACACTCAAATATCTGCACAATTTGTTTTAAAAAGCCGTAATATTTGAAGAAATGTGTGTCTTTGGACAACAGAGAAAGAACTTTTTTCACATTTTTTATCCAGCAGTAGATCATCGTAAAACTTACTTGTTTTTAAAATGTAAGCAGCTCATAATTGGTTACTTTGTACAAAGGAAGAAATACAAAACTGACACCATCAAAATGTTTGCTTGTTCTCTTTGCATATTAATTTGATGGAACAAACTCGTATCCAAAATACCAAATTGTGGACCTCAAATTAAAACACTGTTTTAGTGGGCTAATGAGATTCGCTCCCCTAAACAGCGTTATTGCTACAGTATTTTTAGCTTTTGTTGCTATACATTCACTTTTGACAAGCTAATGACAAAACAAAAGGATTCCACCGACATTCTTTAATAATTTTCATATGTGCAATTTAATAAGGAGTTTTTAGTGACGTAGAGTTGGTGTCATTGATGACGTGGCTGGCCACCTCGATGCTAATCACACTAGAGGCCAGCAAAACAAGTACAACCAAGGCTACTTAATCCTTCAGTATATTTGTAACGGCTCTGTACTTTATATTTCAGCACTGGTGTGGACACCTGCCTATTGCTGTAGCGGAATTGTGGCTAACCTCATACTCAAGCCAATAAACAAGTGGAGATTACGTGTGGCTAATGTTTAACATACTCTTCGCGTACCCATGTCATCCTTCATATTAGCATTAAAAAGTACAATATTGTTGTTGTATTGCTTAAGATATTTATGCAAATATGACATGCTCTGATGGATTTCAAAATTTTTATTTTATTGCAAAAGAAAAACTGATTCTGTGTCATTTTAAGTTTTTCATGCCATTCGTTCAAAGAATTCACGAGGTTCCCTTATATATTATATTTAGTGTATTTACTCCCACTATTTAAATTTATTTGTTTTGTTATTATTTATTTGCTTTTTCTAGAAACGCAAAGTTGAAAACTTTACTTTGAAGTGGTTCGTTTTCTGTCTTTTTACACATCATTCAAGTGTTCGGAATAATTATCAGCTGTCGAAATGGGAAGAAAGAACTTGGCTTTAACGGATAAAATCAAATTGATAAAACTGAGTTATGAAAAGTCAGTCGTCAGATTAGTAGAAGGAATTGTCTTAGATTAGAAACACGTCCTGGATATTTTAAAGAAGCTGGATTGTTATTTGAAAGAGACTGTAGAATGTGAAAATTCTTGAATAATTATGTATTGTTGACTGGAATACCTGCGATTATGGCAAAAATGTCAGAGCGTAGATTTAAAAAAACTTAGCATGGGATTAAGTAGGGAATTCCTCAGCAAATAATTGCAAATCCTGTTGATTCATTTCTAAGTACAATACCACTCAGAAGAACAAGAAAACTTTTATTTGATTTTTTGTGGTTGGCAGTTGTTCGGTGGCAGTAGTCCGGGTGGCACTGGTGTGTGGGAGCGTTGACAAAAGAATCGAAAAAAATAACGATTATTCATGGTTGTGAGGGTCAGAATGTGCCTGTTTCTCGACAATTGTTGCAGGATAAAGCCAATATTTTGCAAAACAATTAAACTTTGGCCTTAAAGCATCATTCGTAAAAGGTTTAGCATCAATTTCAAGCAATGTGCGGAGAGGTTGATCTTGAAGTTATTTGTGATTTATTTTTATGGAATATAAGAGGCCTCATCTTGACCCCTGGATATACCGGACACCTTCCTAAACCGGACAAATTAGCTCGGTCTCAACGGTGTCCGATTTAAACAGATTATACCGTATATATAGCTTGTATTTATATAACCATGTCAGTTATACTCATAAGGTTACTGTTATCTGATGCAGATGGTTTTATAGTCTTCAAATGAATACTTAAAAATATCTTTTTGTTGTAACCGACTTTTCTTGTTAACTCGTTAACTATGCATGAGCTCTTGTCCAGTGAGAGAGTGAGATTAAGGCCGACACACTTTCAAACGATCGCCACGTGTGTTTAGTTGACGTAATTCTATAGCAGTTGACATAACCTGTTCATAATGCAAAGCCGGACGTTATGGTATCGTCTTAGATACTCTGTTTGTTCATTACTGAAGGTGCTGGTTTTCGAATGGGGTTGGTAGGCAAAGGGAGGTCACCGACTGAGTATAACAAATAATCCGGTTCGAGTTTTCATTACCAATTTTTGTTCCATTTATTTATGTTTTATTAATTTATGCAGTTAATTGCAGAATAAAATGGAATGAAAGAAATATAGCGTGTCTCCAATATCCCTTCAGGATCCACTAAAAGTTTGTATGTGTCCAAGAGACTACTGTTTAATGTTAAATATCACTTATGGCGAAAGTGAGTATAGCAGATCAATCTATGTGTTATTATTCTGCGATCAATTTGAATTTTTTCAGTTTTTGGTGATATAATGCAAGAGGGTTTTTTATCTTTAACAAATGCATTTATTTCATACCACACAACAACAGAATAAATAACATTTAATAAAAATAAAACTGATATCTAAAGCATGTACAATTGTCGATTAGATATAATCCATGATATATGTACCTAAGAGTTTCCACTGTCTGATCCTCATTCTTTCGCAACCTGTGTTCGTTAAAAAATACATGGCTCACAAACATTTTATGACAGTTTTATCTAGCAAGATGAATGATGATAATGTATTATATGCATACTGTTGTTTTCATAATTGTAAACAGAACGGCTGCTAATTGTAATGTGTTCCAACTTGGTGAAGTTACGTTTCTCATCTAGCGTGAAGAAGGTGGTTGCTGAAGTGCTGTTTTTTTTTTGTTTTTATTCTGTTATTATTATTATCCCCTTTAAATAAAATCAAAAAAACTATAGAACTGAACTGTGATATAATTAAGAGGGTGGCATGCAGTTTTGTTCACCAGAGGGGGCCACCATACCTCATAAGTATATCATAATGGTTTTGGGTTTCAAGTCTGTAACGGTAATGCTTAGAAGAACCAAACACGACAGAGTCACAATATAGCGGGATTAATTGATATCTAATTTCTTTCGAATTTATTTGGATTTTACGTGCAATTAAACCCACATTGAAATTTTAATACATCACACGCTGTTATATATACATCATATGCTGTTACATATCAGGCACAAGTTATAAATACCTATACTACATATAACCTGATTGCTATATTGCACATTCCACTGTTCCCAGTGTATCAGCAGTTATGGCACGTGCGCTGTAAGTTTCAGTTTTCTTTCTTTTTTACTTTCAGGGCTTTAAATGGAAATTTACATTTACTCAATATGTGTCTTGCAATGCTAAGCTTTTAGTTCGGAGTGATCAACTTTAACAAATGTATTCTGCCGATTTGTATAAAAAGATTGACCTTTAAAATACATTTAAATATGTAGAATTTAAATGCACCACTTTTACTATAGCCATAAAAGCTATGTCGGGGATGATCATAAACATCTTTATATAAATTCACACAGGTTTACTGATTACAATACAATGAGGGAGCTCGCTGGCCGAGTGGTTAAAGACGCTTGCCAGCCATGCAGTTGTGGTTCTGTAGCTTGGGTTCGGATTCATGACAATTTGTAAAGCCCCCCCCCCCCCCCAAGAATGTCGGTGTGCCTATATAGTCCTCTAATACGAAGTTGGAGTTACATTATTGTTGGGCGTATGTGCCAATAGACAGGGATTTCTATTAAATATATACATTGATGTATGCGCACATATGCAAACCGGTCTGAGCAGGCTGTATGGAAAATCGGTATATAAAAACTCACTATTATTATTATTATTATTATCATTATTATTGTCAATATTATCATTAATATCATGAATGATATGTCTTCGTGCTGGGGTACATGTTACTTTAACTTTTTTCATCTATCAGTTTAATTTCACTCTCGGGGCGAAATCTGGTTAGCTTTCCTGCAGTCTTTGCATCCATCGGTGTTTCATAGTTCTTCTCTTGGGTTAAATATGCACGGACAAATGTACTGAACATAAAGGGACTGAACGGATCTGCTCTTCTTCTTCTTTTTCAAAGGATATCTACATATCTAGAACTTTAAAATATTGATCTCAATGTGCTATTTCATATCAACTAGAACAGAAAAGACATTTTTAAATCAAGAAAAATGCATTTCTATCTTTTTGTAGTATTTTTTATATTTTCAACTTGCTTTGTAAAGTATCATTTACTTGAAGTTGTCTCTTTTTCTTTAGAAAGCTGTATTAATGTCAAAATATGCTCAAAAAGGACTAAATTTAAATCCAAATACTGACATTAAGCTGAATTTTAGCAAACAACTCACAGAAGAAATATCATTGCAAAAACAAAATTCCTTAAAGAATTTCTGTCAGGTTTAATTCAGACTGCGAAACGCGTATAAAAACTGTGCATAATCCGTTTTCTTCTCAAGGTAAAACCATAATTTTAGCGGATCTTTCCATTTCGTTTTGTTCCGTTCCGTGTGAAATGCCATGGACACTGCAGAACCGTGTTTTTAAAATAACACATCGGATTACATAGTAAAAGCGCACATGGCGGGGCACGAGGATTTACCGACGCTTCGAATCCAAAATACAAACAAGTGGATGTGCCGCTATTTATAGCCACGGAGAAGAATATAGGGCAGTACTGGCGGTTTGTGCACGACAGTGAGAACAAGGAGGTAAATCAGACTTATTGCCTTGATGGTGATGAATGGGGTACTGGTTGTCCTAAGGATGGTGAATGGAGGTTTCTTAGATAAACTGGTTCATTTATACTTAGCATTTTATACGTTATCACAGCTAATTTATAAATTATCCTTTCACGAATCGGGAGCCAATAAAGTTGCGTAAGTCCAGCGTTAATATGGTCATATTTAGAGATGCCAAGCACAAGTTTTCTTATCGAGCAGGCACTGGTTCATTCCATATAGCCTACTGTTTCCATAATATATACGACAGGTTGCGATGGCCTGGACGAGGGTTTTATTAGCATCGTCATTTAAATCTCTCCGAATTGACAGAGTTACAGTACACAGAAATATATCTGACAAACAATGTTTATTTTTCCAAAGCTTTCTATACCAAAGCTGTATTATAATTAAAGTGTTAGTTTGAGTTCATAGCAATATGTTGATGACGTCGACTCCAGGTTTTGGTGTTGTCCGCCCATTCGTATGTATATCCATCACAGGCTGTTACAGTCATTTTGATTATTCAGATAATTTGTATGAAACTATATGTATATATAGGACAGAATGGCCGCCATCTTGGAATACCATTCCCTGTTTAGGATCGTAGTCCCCGCTATGGCTTGCTATGTGAGGTGTCCCTTGTCTATGCACCGACAGGATAGTCAGGATCCCAAAAGCAAAGAACCCTTATGTGATGCTGTTAGTCTTACTCGGAGATGACGTCAATCCTGAAGATTTCGTAGCGTTTTACTTGGATGGGTCATGTGGTCTTTAGATAAGAGAAGTTAATTCAGTTTTGACCCATTTCGTTGCTTTGCTCAGTTTTCAAAATTGCTGAACTTGCTTAAGAATCTTAAGATCTGAAGATACTTAAATGGAGTTTCTCTTAGAGAAGATTTTTAATAAGCAGCACGCGACTTCCAAATCAAAATTGTCATAAATGTTTAGCTGCAGATTTTCTTATTCTGAACGGTAAATCACACTTTCCGAATTTTGCACAAGTGTTTTTGATCAGAAAAACCAACATGGCGTAGAAAAACTAAGATTATATGCTTGTCACTTCGTTTCTTGTCTTCTTTATTAGCCGGAGAGTGAAAGAAATAACCAGAAATAGTCGGAGAGTGGAAGAAATAAACGCAACAAAACAAACTCCGCCACCCAATACTCCCTGCGTTGCCGTGTAGTGTTGTCAATAGAATAAAAATTTATATCCTCTTCTTTTCTAAATATCATGATTCAAGTTTTAAATTTAAAATTTGAAATTATATATGCATGCATATATATATGTAGTTGGAAAGAGCATTACATTGATCTTACCAATATCAGTCAATTGTTTTAGGATTGTTTCAGGTTTTATATCAATATTTAGTTAAAGTACTCTTTATTAGTTTATCTAATGCTGCATTGATAAATCAATGAAACAGATTTCGATATGTTTTTATCATCAAATTAAGGTAAGCGCAGTCACCAAAATAAGAGTTTCTCTATACTGAACCAATTTTTTTGATTAATTATTAAATCTTTTTGTGTTGCATCTTTGTATTTGTTCGACAAAAATTAAAACACAAAAAGAGAGAGAAAAAAGAACGGAATATATTTTATGCTTTGAATCGGTTGCCCTTTCAGGTCAGGTTGAAACAAACTGTTTTGTTTAAACTGTCTCTATGCCCGTCGAGTGAAAATGGGTTGGACAAGGTGAATTAGTAGATGCATAACTTCCTCTCTCCGCCTTCCTCGTAACATTTTTTTCCAATGAGAAAAGTATGAATAATTTCATTTTCGAGAAAAAAAGAGAAAATTATTAAAAGTACTATATTGTAAGCAATTAGCAAGCATTAGAAAACATATTTTTTGCAATCTCCGAAAATTCTTCCTAGTTATGTGTTTTGTGTTTTGCCAAAGAAAAATTGGAAGTCGTTGTTTCGTTGGGGATAAACAATCAATGGAAAAATTATTTTCATGATTGTTTTCATTAGTTTGTTGTCATTATTTTCTTGTCACTATTTCTTATCATTATTTTGGTGTCACTATTTTATTTCATTTAGCACCATTCCTACATGCAGTCTGGGACTTACAACTCAACATGGAATTAAACATATTAAGTCGTTGAAGTGTTCATTTATTCGAGCACAGTTCCACATAGACGGCAACACACTTGAGCCATGATTAAAATCTCAAATTCACCCTTTAAACGCCATCTATTTTATTCATCTCTATTTATTATTCATTTAGCCTTAATAGTCACAATCTTTATACTGTTCACCTGCCAATCATAAAAACACAATGCGGTAATTAATCGTCATGCTATTCACCTGCCAATCATAAAAACACAATGCGGTAATTTATCGTCATGCTATTCACCTGCCAATCATAAAAACGCAATGCGATATTTAATCGTCATGCTATTCACCTACCAATTATCAATTAGCCAGTGGAACCAGTCACTGAGTTTATTTGAAATATTTGATAGATAAATTATTCATTTGTTGATGCTTTTAATAAGCAAAATTCTTTTTTGTCGCGAAATTCAGTATGACTTGAACAAGAACTAAAACACACTAAATCTTAAATTAAGAGTATGAATCTTGAAATATACAGTAAATTTACTTAAAATCTTGCGGCCATTTATCCAATATTTGCTAACGGATTATAAAACTTATTCTGCAATTTTTATGTAAATACGTTTTTTCCGTTCTCATTGAGAACATAGTGAAAAGACATGGGCATTAATGACCTACCGTTTACGCCATCGATGACAGCTGGGTTGGCCTGAATCTGAAGCACGCTGATGGTGAGTGCCGCGAGAAATATCTCCAATACCAGGGAGGCCTTTATAGTTGGTCCTGCCACAGATTCATACATATATACATACATATACATTGGAAACAAGTGTAGCGTTTCAAAAGAAAAGGTCGGAATAAATCTCTGGTTCGCCAAGACTTAACTGGTTCAGAGGCTGTGCAGTGTGAGATCCAATCTTCACCCTCATAGAATATTCACTGTTCGGTGAAGATTTTATTATCAAATATTCATCCCTTATCAAATCCCCAACCCCCCCCCCCCCCATTATCATCAGTGCGTACGTCATTTTATTTTTTTATGTTTTATGTGACGTTAGAAATAAACAACCATGCAGAAAATTCATTCAACATTCATCAAAGTTAATTTTATAACATATTCTATTATACATAACATGGTAATTACACCACTAAGCTAAACTTCTGGATTCTAATTTCTATACTTAATTGCACCAAATAGCGAGTCCAGTGCGATTCATTACCAAGGTTCGAAGTGGGCGCTTATGTTTGACATAAACATACATTCGCCAATTACACCCAGTTCTGTTACAGGTTTCAAACCGGAGTGGGGGTTGTATCGCAGCCATTTAAAGGGCGTGCATCGCCTTTCTTACCACATGACCCATACACGTAAATAGGGGTTGCGAAAAACGAGGCAAATCGGGGTAATTTCAACTTCTGTACTCCACTGTCCGTTCGCGTCCATATTGGTGGTAGTAGGATGGTTAGCGGTTTGCGAAATTTCACTGAATACCTCTGCTTAAGAAGTCATATATTTTACGACAATTTGTCGTATCAGACGATGATCTTCTTATGCCCCAGTTAGAAAGTAACTAAATGTTCTGAAGAGGTAATTACCATCGCCTCTATATCGGTATCGTTTTAGCCGGTGGAATCCTGCAATTAATTTCGGCATGTGCTGCGGACCTTAGTTTGGAGCCAACTCGTAGTTTCACTGCGGCGGACCGGTTCTTTTGCCACACGGGTTCGAAAGGTCGAAAGGTCATTGAAGGAGCAGGTTCCCCGCCTGTCATTATCGGGGAATCCTCCAAATCTAGTTCAGCCTCCGGTATTGGATTTGGATCATCAGCCGGGTTTTCCCGGAAGAGCTTAACCAGTCCCATATTGACCAGAGCCTTGCGCCCATCAAACTTCAGCGAGCTGGACGCTTTAACCTTCAGAATTTTGAACGGCCTAGTCCACCTCGGAGTCAACTTGTCAACGCTGTTAAATCGGCATTCTTTAAACAATGCAGCCCTTATTGAGTGGTAATCTACTGCATGGCAGAAAGTAAAAGCAATTTACACGTATTTCAACTGATTACTTAACAACCAAGAGACGCTCAAAATTATAACTTTCTTAAGATGAATAAGTAAATAATATGTCAAGTTAATAGAAACAACGATGTGTCTAGTAAGTTTGCTCTCTGAGATGTGATAAATCGGTTTGTTTTTCTTACAACAAACTTTCGTTTATTTATTTATTTATTTTAAATAAAATGAATGACAACACTGAACCTGAAATTACACTTACACTTACAATTAATAATACTTGCTCAGAGTAGAATCACATTTAAGAGGTTCTAGTCACACTTGTGCGCCTCGTACTTCTTCTGGGCCGAGCATGTACAGACTTACCTATATATATGTATGATTTATTTTCCTATTTTTAATCACGTCTGCATTAACCTATTTCATGTGTTTCTGAGAATCTGACACAATAGATCGATATTATTGTTATTGAACCTTTTTATAGGCAAAAAAACTGGGTCAATCACACCATGTCAAATAATAAATATTTTGATTTCTTCTTGAAATTGATCTTATGAAAAATGGCAAACAGATACGATAGCATATCCATGTTTCACAATCTATAGATTTGTCAAATGCTTTGTTTGCATCCATTTCATCAATAAAAACAAATTATGCTACGAATCAATTTAAAGTACAGTGGTATTCTGGTTTACAAGATTATGAATGCATTTCACTGAGAAAAGGCAAAAATGTGAAACCCTAAATGAATAGACCATTCAGTTAACAAGGGAAAATATTTGAAACACAAATATTGATTTTAAGGTATGTTATAGGGAAAGGAGAGAAATTGACTTAACTACTGTGCATCTATTGGGAAGATTTAGATAGAATGGTCCTTGTTCTCAATGAATTAATCGCGTAAATTTTTGACAATTTTTTTTCGATTATTTCAAGAGTTATTTTGCTTAAGCTTGTCCTTATACTCTACAATGTGTTGTCACCGGAGAAGCATTAATTAACAACAAGTAATTTTTCTGGCTGACTTTTTCTCCAGCTGCTTCGGGTAGAGGAATGCCATGGGTCAGATCATATATCACGGAATTATCACCCATTGAGTCTCTCTTAAAAAATCGAGCTGCTACATCATTTCGGAAACGTAATTTGTTAAAAAAGATGAGCATAAAACATAAAGAAGTAGATCCCGTCTCATACATGTCACCTAAGGTGGTCGTCTTATGAGGTCACATTAATGTAAGTAATCTTGAAAAATAGAGACTGGAAGTGAAAAGTCAGAAGCTGTGTTTGTGGTTTGGTCTCTTGGCAACTTGACAACGCAATTTGTCTTGAATTATGAAAAATAAGGTTAGACATTACATAAATATAGAAAAGCTTGGAAATCAGTGTTATATTGAATACAATTAAACAAGTGTGCTTTACTGGAAAATGTCACCGAATTGAACAAAATGCAGTAGGACCAAGTCTTTTACGTTGATAAAATATGTCCGATAACGGTTGCCTCTACAAATAAAATTTCTAGTTTGAATGTGTGGTGACCACGTGAGAAAAGTGACGATGATTCACCTTTGGAAAGCTGTCACACTGGGTCGATAATGAGTGTTGTTTGATTATGGAAGTCAAAACCATGTGTAATTGCAGACGATGGATAGACGTCGATTATCCGACGTCTATTCTGTGATGCGACAGGGTTGCGTGTTTTAACTGTGCTAAGACGTAAAAAATAAATTTGGATTTGCCATCTGGAAAGTGACCGTCAAGAGATGTCGCGTTTACATGTTCGCCAAACTTCCGTACCCTTGCATCCGTCACTAAAAAATTATCTTAACGAAGTAAAGTCCATGAATTTTTTCACAACTAGGAGCGATAAAAACCTTGCACTCCTGACATTCCAATATTTTTCGCACTTATTGTGGATTTCACTAGATCTATTCCATGTCCTTAGTTCATTTGCATCAATCATTCGATATTGGTATATTTCGATCAAACTGCCAGTAAGAAAATATTAATATTTAGACCAATATTTTCGTACCTAGTCAATAATGTCTCCATGCTGACTTGAAATAATTAATGCATCTTTTATTACATGATTTGAAGGGCGTCCTGATTACAATTGGTAGTGATATTTATCGCGTTTTGCGTTTTCGTCAAAAATAAGAGGATTTTTATTCAGACCTCAATCAGTGGGATACAACGTTAAAAAGGTCTTCTAGCAGTGTAGTTTGTTTAGTTACAAAATGCAAAAAAAATGCACTGACGCGCGCAAAAAGCAGTCCAGACAAACTATGCCTGGGCGCAGTAAGCCACTTCTTATTTCAAAATCGTGTAGGAATATAGCAATTGATGCATGAACAATGCAGAAGTGTGTAGTTATCGTTTTTAATGACTTAACTACCTGGATCGTATCCATAATGGTTAATTTAACAACCTAGGGCTGTATTCACATTGGTACACTGTGCAACGTGATGATCAAACTCGCCAAAACAAAACTACGACTCAAGGTGAGTTCATCCCCTTTCTATATGCGCTAAATCAAATACGAGGTTTGATGAATCGATAAACGGAAGAAGGTTTTTAGCAGCGTCTCGCTTCATTACAAACATAATTCTTATCTGTCTACTTGCTCTTCACCTGCAATTAGTCTTTAGTGAATGCACCTTGACAGAATATACGGCATTTTGTAGACATAAGAGAAGACGCACACAGCCGTTTTCCTGGACATGATAACGTAGTTACATATTATCCATAGAATAAGCTCAGTGATATGGAGGTCAGGAATATATTTTGTAGCACAGCCACACATTACCTACAGGATAAGACATATAACGGGGACCTGTATCACCTCTTCTACAATGCGAAGAATATGTTCAGAAGGCTCATCATTTCACGCAAAGAACATGTTCAATAATCACAGTAGTCTAATCATTTCCTCTTGAACCCAGTCTTATTTTTAACACAGAATACTTTCAATGAGAAAGCAAATGAAATGGTTTTAAAAGATGGGTTGGTTTCACACTGACCAAAGATGTTGAGCGTAACTTTTCAAAGTTATTTGGATTAGAAGGCAATCTGCATTAATAGTTTAATATACGCTACTTTTTGGCTGCATTACCGGAATTTATATACAGATTTTGAACTAAGTAATATTTGGCCGAAACAGTTCAAGGACGAATGATAATTCTTACGAGACGTACCTATGGTCACCTCAAGAGATATTTACGACCTATAGCAAAATCTACCTCCGGACAAATCATTATAATACACACAGTTATCTAATTCGGAAAACATTTCAGTCTCTTTAAATTTTCTCATTGGTTTTCTGTACAATAATAACATCGATAATTCGGACAACTCCCTATTTAAGATACCGTACACAAAATGTTTCAGACGCAAATGTACGATTTATATGTTGTTCATATGCTTTTATTTTTACTTGTCTGATAATGTTTATTCAAATTATCAGAGAAATTAACTGAGTAATATCGTTCAAGGAAACTAAAAAAGAAAGTGTAGAAGCAGAAATTTATGTAGTATTGGTCCGTTAATTTTTGTTCTGTTAATTTTTGCATACGAGTTATCTGCCTTAATTGTAATCACTCTCAGATGTTTGGGTCAGATATTGAGAGCGAGCGAGCGAGCGAGAGAGAGAGAGAGAGAGAGAGAGAGAGAGAGAGAGAGAGAGAGAGAGAGAGAGAAGGCAAGAAAACAAGAAACGTGGATTGACATTTTAATCATTGGCTTATTCAAGCAACAAATTATCAGTGATTATATTTCACATTTATTTTTTAGCAAAAAAAGCGGAATCACGTGCCACAGAACCACAGCAACGGCTCACTATGCGGCTGCGAGATCGCAGTCTTCATGTTGCTCACCTGTGAAAAAAGATGCACACAATTGTATTGTGTTTAAATTAATTTTAAATTTACCGCTCTCCTGCTGAAACTTTCCTCGAGAAGAAAGAAAACAGTGCAACAGTCCCACTATACCATTCTTGTAAAAAGTAGATAACTATGAAAGTAATCTACTTGTATAAAAATTGTATTTTCTCATTATAAAAATTTAACAAATAATTACAATTTGATGCTGGATATAAACCTACAGACAAGACTTAAATATTTCAATGATACATTTATTATTTCAAAACCATTTTTTATGATGTAAGAAGACATTTTTTTTATAAAAAAAGAACATTTGCATATGATAAATGACTATATTTATATAGAATAAAGGTAGCGATAAGACGACTTACATTTTTCGCAGCTGGCGCAGCACGTGAACAGAGAGCACCTGCACGTGTCACAGTCAATAGCTGCAGCTGCATCCGCAGCTCCATCCGCAGCTGCTCTCTCTCCTCTCACCGAAGCTCGCTTCTCCCGCACTGTGACGTAACATAGACGTCATAAACGCGCCATATTGATAGTAATTCGCATTAATCTTTTAATTTTTTGTATATTAAAACGGACATGAATAAAAATTGTTTCACTAGTATTAAATACATTATGATGAAATAATGATGATAAATTAAATTTAAAAAATGATAAATATAGCACGCAAACTCATAATTGATTATCAGAAATAACAAGCATCATGAGGTTTATATTGTAATGTTATATGTAACTATGAGAACAGACTTACACATCATATTACTCACAATATTACAAAAAAGTCTCACACAGCCTGATCGCAAAGTTACATTGCATCCACAAACAAGATATTCTTGGATGTAAACGCCCATTGCGAGGGTGAGATTTACTATTTTTGTTTTAAACTACAACTGTCTTGACTCATTCGGCAAACAAATTCCCCTAATTCATTATTTCGCATGCTGTCCGCCATTTTTTTTCAAGTTCGGTTTTGAAATTGTTAATAACGTTTTATTAAAATAGAAATAACTCGTTAAGTTATTTTTAGAATTCCATTTTGATATTTGAAAAACGCGTCAACTGCCTTAAGGACAAGTTAACAGTTTTGAAATTGATAGCCCAAAAACTATACGAAAATAAAAAACACCTTCAACTTATGTTGCAAGTTTTAAAACGTCGTAATATTTAAAGAATTGTTTGTCTTTGGAGGGCAGAAACACAACTTTTCCCTCTTCTAATGGTTTACTCAGAAGCACATGCAACTTTGTATGTAAAATTTTTTTAAATGTAAGCAACGTTGTGACTGGGTACGTTGTAGAAAGGAAGCTCTATGTACAAAATTTGGCAAAATGTTTGCTTGTTCTCTCTATATTTTAATTTGATGGAACAAGCTGTTATACAAAATACCAAACTGTGGACCTCAAATCGAAAACACTGTTTCAGTGGGAGCTAATGGGATTCAAGCCCCGAAACTGTCTTACAAGTTCAATGGTGATAGCTTTTGTTGTCTCACCTTTATACATTGTTGGCATTCATTGTTGACAAACTGATGAAAAAACAAAAGGTTTCCACGATATTTCTTATAAGATTTACGTGTACAATTTAGTGAAGTGTTATAAGTGACGTACAGTTGGCGGCATTGATGACGTGGCTGGCCGCCTGGGTGCCCGTCATAGTACAGGCGAGCACGGTAAGTACAAGTATGGCTACTAGCAGCGACGTCCTCATTATCAACCCTCGTCGATTCCACACACGCGTTTGTCTACTGACTATAAAAAGACAGAAATTAAGAAATTAAACCAGCGAAAATCGGATGGTTCGGCTTTGATTTTTTCTGTTTTCTTTTTTTTTTTTAATGAGTGCATAAAGAAGGCCATGTGTGGAATCTACAATCGACATGAATGACTTTAATTTAGAATTACAGCTAGAAATAAAAGCAATGACACACATATGCTTAATGAATCAGCATATTTGTGGCGTCTCTGTACTTAGTGTTTAGCATATATGTGGCGCCTCTGTACTTAGTGCTTCAGGATATATGTGGCGCGTCTGTACTCAGTGCTTTAGCATATATGTGGGGCCTCTGTACTTAGCGCTTCAGCATATATGTGGCGCGTCTGTACTCAGTGCTTTAGCATATATTTGGCGCCTCTGGACTTAGCACTCTCGCATTGGTGTGCATTTGTGCCTATTGTTGTAGCCCAGGTGTGATTAACCTCAGCTTCAAACTATTACATAAGTAGGAATCACGCGTGTCTAACGTTAAGTATAGTCGTCGCGTGCCCATGCCCATCCTTCATATTAACATTCAGGAGTATAGTATTGCTTGATTGTTGTTTAAATGCAAAAAAATATGTAATTTCTTCAACTTTACATTACCATAGTAAGACATTTATGCAATACTCTGGTGGATTTCACAACTTTTATTTATTGTAAAAGAAGAAATTGAATGAGAGGTGGTCAACAACAGTGAATGAAGGAAAATCTCCACAATACCGTAAACAAGAGAGTTGGTCAACAACAGATAATCCGTGAATCACACAGGTGGTCCACAACAGTTAATCCGTGAACCAGAGAGGTGGTCCACAACAGATAATCAATGAATCACACAAGTGGTCCACAACAGAAAATCCGTGAACCAGAGAGATGGTCCACAACAGATAATCCGTGAATCACACAGGTGGTCCACAACAGTTAATCCGTGAACCAGAGAGGTGGTCCACAACAGATAATCCATGAATCACACAAGTGGTCCACAACAGAAAATCCGTGAACCAGAGAGATGGTCCACAACAGATAATCCGTGAATCACACAGGTGGTCCACAACAGTTAATCCGTGAGCCAGAGAGCTGACTCACAATAGATATACCGCGAACCAGAGAGGTGGTCCACAACAGATATGCTGTGAACAAGAGAGTGGGTCAACAACAGATAATCCGTGAATAACACAAGTGGTCCACAACAGATAACCCGTGAACCAGAGAGGTGGTCCACAACAGATATGCCGTGAACCAGAGGGATGGTCCACAGCAGATATACCAGATATGAACCGGAGAGGAGGTCCATAGGAGATATACCGTAAACCAGAGAGGTGGTCCACAACAGATATACCCTGAACAAGAGAGATGGTCCACAACAGATATACCGTGAATCAGAGAGATAGTCCACAACAGATATACCGTGAACCAGAGAGGTGGTCCACAACAGATATACCCTGAGCAAGAGAGGTGGTCCACAACAGATATACCGTGAATCAGAGAGATGGTCCACAACAGATATACCGTGAACCAGAGAGGTGGTCCACAACAGATATGCCGTGAGCCAGAGGGATGGTCCACAACAGCACTACCGTGAACCAGAGCTAGCCAACAATAGATTTACCGCGAACCAATGTTTCAATATCCCAAACAGAGGAATGAAGGCACATGAAATAAGAAAGTTACACAAAGAAATAACTAGCATCTTATCCTCATCATTATGTGTTTACTTCTTTTCACAAAAACATTCTTTTTTCTCATTTTAAGTCTCACCACACATCTGTGATAGTCCTGTTTTATTCTTATTTAAAGCACTGTAGACATAAAAGAGTCCGGACACAAAATGGCATATATAAGTGAGTTTTAGCGATGCACTTGAGCGACGTCATAATCACAGAATCAATTCAAGGCTAAATCATACTTTTTTTCATTTCATTATTAAAAGACCAGGGCATATTTCATAAAAGCGTGGGGGAATCGAGCTTGGTTCCAACAGTTTCGTAAGAGGAGGGGCGGGGGAAAGTGGGCGTTAATATGGCGGTATAATTGTACGAAAATTTCACGACGTTCGCGCTACAACAGGTATTTTGTATCGCTTTGGTATTTATGTACAACTGATATGGTACAAAATATTTAATTCTTTCGCGAACCACTTTTTATGTAATCCAAGTCAATACTGTTTTCTGCACGTAGTTTTTTTATTCTGAAAATAAATTACAGAATTTGCATTGATTTTACGCGCTATGTTATTATTATTATTATTATGTTTCACCTTCAGAAATTAAGACATCTAATAGAAAAGATTTCATATCCAACAATCAAACTCGTGATAACAGGCCCATGTGCACAGGCGTGACAAATTTATTTGTAATTACATAAGCGGAATCGTGCTTAGACTTTTGCCGAAAAGTTTTGTTTTTCGACTGAATTCAGTTAAGATAAGGATATAAGGAGATGATATAAAAAATACTGGCAAAATCAACAAAATTCCACTTTGCCCGAAATATATTGACATGTTTGCTATTTAAGGGACTGAAAAATATGTGAAATAGTTTTTTAAAGATGTTATGATGGCTTTTAAGTTCAAAAGTTTGCATGTTGAAAGAAAATAAGAATTTCAATGTTTTTTGATTGTCATTTCTTTTTAATGTATCCTAAAAAAAATTGCAGTTGAAACGACACTTCCATCGGAAAGATCCAAAAGTACAAATTGGCTCATTGCGCGATATATATGTTGCGCGACAATAGAAATTATCACCAGGCCATTTTAAAATTTACAACATGAAGATTTTGACTTTTTGGACAAATATACCAATATACGTAACAACCACGAGAAAAGTCGCGTTTAGCATGCAAACTTTTTTCTAGAAACGTAAACACGCACACTTTATTTATTATTTATTTATGCTCGTTTATATTCAGTCCAGACATTAAAAGCATTAACTATTGAACAAATAGATCATGGTGCAATAAACATGGTTAATACTCACAGAAAATATGGCGGAACAGAAACTCCGTAGCTATAACTTGGACAAATATACCAATATACGTAACAACTAATGAATTTTATGATCTTTATGATGGCTCAAGAGAGATGTTATCTATGTTGCAAGTTTGCTTGAATAAAATAACACTGCAACGACTTATTGTGTTTGATTCTATATTCAGTTCTAAGTCATAGATTGCATGTAGTGTCGGTGTTTGATGATACATAATAGGACAAAAAAAATAACAACAAAACAGTAACAACAACAAAAAATAACAACAAAATAATTCAGAAAATGACAACAAAATAGTCGCCACAAAAAACGAAAACATAGTTAAAACAAAAATGACAGCAAAAATGACATCAAAACAGTGAGAAAAAAAACAATTCCAACAAAATAATGGCAAGAAACACGAAAATAGTTTTCCATGAGTTTTCGTGCTTAAACGAAACAACGTCTTCTTTTGTTTCTGAGATCGCAAAAAATATTTCTTCCAATGTATTTGCATCATCTTGCGAATGGCTGAAATTAAATATTTTTCCATGTTTTGTGTTCAGTGAAATTAAGTGATTTTTCTCATACTTGCAACCAAATTATAGATTGCATTATTCTCGCTGGTGCTCAGATATTTAAAAACGAAAAAGTGTCACTGTGTAACTGGCAAATATTGACTAAATATGAAGCAGTATTCACCAGCATCTGGGCAATAATATCTTTATATTGACTATTATCTTGAATTTTGATTACAAATAACTGCTGATTTAAAAAATTGGGATTTGTTGCGTTCCTAAAACCCATGCAGAATATCAACAGGGACTTCCAACAAAAAACTGGGAATAATTTTGTTTCGGAGATCGCAAAAAATCTGTTTTATTATGTATCTGCATCATCTCGCGAAATATAGCGTATTTAATTATTTCTTCATGCCTTTTTGTTCTTGAAATTGATATCATTTTTTTCATAGTTTGCATAATAGAAAAAAATTTAGCGGGAAGTGCGGTTTAGGTATCCACTAATTCGCCTGGTTCAAGACAGAGTTGGCACAAAATGGTCTAGTTCAACATGACCTGAATGGGCAGTCGCCCCCAATCATACAATATACTCCCCTCTTTTCTCTCTTTCTTTGTGTTTTTATTTTTTATCAAATGCCTGCAAGATACAATACGAAAAAATTTTGACAATTAATCTGATTCGAAAAAATTTTGTCCAAAACAAACATACATATTTCGCCTCTACCTTAATTTGATAAAAAATATATCGAAACCTCATGCATTGGTTGAGCATGCAACGTTCGATTAACTTATAAACAGCAATTTAAATAAACATTGACCAATTGCATCTTGGTGTTCCTGAAAATGGACTACTGTTGGTGAGATCAATGTAATGTTCTCGCCCAATAAATATATATGCATGTGTATACAATTTGAAATTTTAAATTTAGAAACTTGAATCATGATATTGACAAAAGAAAATGATTTAAAACGTTAGATATTCATTTATTGTTTTTATTCATAACACCACACGGGAGCACCGAGTTTGTTTTATTGTTTTGTTTCTTCCACTCTCCTGCAAGCTCCGGTTATCTCTTCCACTCTTCGGTTAGTTTCGGTTATTTCTTCCACTCTTCGGCTAGTTCCGGTTTAAGTGGTACTTTGAGGAGACACTGGAATTCGTCAATGGTGTCCATGAACACGCATGCGCGAACGGCGTTCTGTTTACCATCAAAGAAACACCGATCTTCCAACTGGTATGGAGCATTGTGCCAGATACCTAAAAACAAACGTAAGCAATTCTACACTGATTTTTCATGTTTTAATGTGGATTTTACCAATACTTTGAATCACTGATTCAAATCATCATAAAAGACACTTCTACAAAATTGATTTGGAAGTCGTATGGTGCTACCTGAAACCAAAATGCTCAGTGAGAGTGTCATGATTGCTGAACAAGTTCAGGAATATTAAAAATGGAATAAAATAAGGATACTGGACTTAAATTTAATTACCTTCTCTTATCTGAAGGCCACACGATCCATCCAAATAAAACGCCACGAAATCTTCCGGTTTGACGTCATCTCCGGGTAAGGCTAACAGCATCACATAAGGGTTCTTCGCTGTCGGGAAAAAGACCTGACCACCATCTGGGTGGTAATTTAAACCTCGACACAAGATGTGAGATCTGTTGCTAGGCGACGAGGTGGCAGGCAGACGGCCGAGGGTGTACTGTCCATCGGGCCGCGCTTTGTTGAGTTGCTTGCACAAATCACCTTCCCAGAAGTTCTCCACTCTCCCCTCTACAATACCACCAGATATCCCGGTACCAGGATGTAACGGTCTGCGGCCAAGAACCGGCCATGGGATCACCCAAACCTGCAGCAAAGACAACGGATACCTCACAAAACAAGCCATTGCAGACAGTAAAATCATCAGCCGGAATTGAAATTCCAAGATGACGGCCATTCTGACTGACCTTAAAATTAGTTAGGATCGCACCAAAACTAACGCACACTTTCCCAGCACACGTTATTGCAAAATCCTATTTTCCAATCTAACTATTCTATCCACATTCTGTCTGGACATGAAAAACACACCCTCTTGCATTGCAATTTTGTACTCATCCGGTTGTCAGTCGGCTCTGCCCTGCCTTCATACCTATTCCCAGAGCAATGATAGCCCCATTTCACCAACCCAACCCCAAGGCAACGAATACCCCATGCATCACCGCAACCGACAGTTCAATGAGTGCCCCCATTCACCACCCTCTTCCCTGGGGGAATGAGTACCCCCATTCATCAGTCCCATCCCCAGGGCAATGTGTAACCCCATTCACTTCCCACATCCCCAGGGCAATGTGTTTGGTTTACCTCCTCGTTCTTGAAGTCGTGCACAAACCGCCCATACTTCACGATATTCTCCTCCGTGGCTATAAATAGCGGCACCTCCACATGCTTGTATTTGGGGTTCAGAGCGTCGCTAAAATCCTCATGGCCTGCCATGCTGCTTTAATCATATATTCCTATGTATTATTTTAATCACTCGTTTGCAGTATTCATTGCCGAGATAATGGTAGTAAAAAGTCAACTTCACCCTGCCCGGAAAGGAACAGAACGGAACAGAAAGATCTGATAAAATTGTGCTATAGCCTTGAGAAGAAATATAGCGATTATACAAGATTTTGCATACGTTTTTAATCTGAATGAAACCTGACCGAAATTCGTTAAATAATTGTGTTTTTACATTTATATTTTCTCTGTAAATTATTTGCTAAAATTTATCTAAAACTCAGTTTGCAGTCCAAATTTAGTCATTTTTGGACATATACCTTCATTTATCCAGCTTTGTAGAGAATATGAGACAATTTAAAGTACAATGATATCTTACAAAGTAATTTACAAACACAAAAGTATCACGAAAACATTTAAGTTAAAGATCTGTTAACATCCAACTAAGGATATATCCGTTCAGTTCCTTTCCGTTCCATTCAGCTCGGTGTTAAATGGCCTTGACATTGTTCACGGCCTTGTTTACGTATTGACTATTTTATAGTACAAGATAATGCTGTCGTTCAACACATTTGTCCGTGCATAATTAAACACAGGATAAGAAGTATCAAAAACCGGTGGATGATAATACTGCGGGCAAACTAGACCGATTTCGCTACCGAGAGGGAATTGAAACTTAATGATATAAAATACATATGCCAAAAGTAAAGTAAACACAGGAGAATAAATATGAAAAACCGGTGGATGGAAAGACTGCAGGAAAACTAGACCGATTTCGCTATCGAGATTGAAATGAAAGTTACGCATATAAAGATTACAGATACTAAAACTAAAATGTTACCCTCTCTCAGAAAAAATAACAGAAAAAGTTCTTAAGTGATCGATCTTTTTCATAGGAATCAGTAGAATACTTGCGTTAAATTTGATTCCTCCTCACGAAAAGAGTGACACTGCAAGAAGCATATAAAGTACATTTAGATTTCTATTTAAAGCCCTGTAAGAAGAAAAATTAAACTGGCGTAACAAGTTTACAGCACACACGTAATAAGTGTTGACACGCTGTGTATTGGCCTGGACTAACTTCCGAGCTTTCTGAGATTCACTGGTGACATACTACATGAATTCCAAAGAAATTAGAGGAGATCAGTTAAATCTGCTACATTATGGCTCTGTCAAATTTGGTTCTTCTAGCCCTAACCCTTACAAACCCGGCAGCCAGACAAACAGCAATGGCATACAAAAGGAATCACACGGAACCTATCGTACGAATTCAATAACCATTATTTTAGCCATTATATCTTGTATAACCAGTATTTGTATTTACATGCACTGTGTACGATTTGCTTAAAAGAATAAATACATTGAATGATATTTTAGCAATATGCCCAATCTATCCCCTCACGTTTTTAACGAGGTAAGATTTTATGCACCATAATGTGCACGAAATCATGCTCGACGTCACCAAGACTACGCGGTTGGCGGTTTGCTCCACAATTTTATCTTACTAAGAATGGACTGATGTGGGATATTAGCGATATTTGTCCATGTAATACTGTTGAATGACACTGGAAAAGATGGTAGTTGCTTTAGTCACATTCCTCCATCCTGCCCCCTTAACCAGTCATTACACATAATAACCTGTACTGTAGACTTATCACGATCTCACCGAGGACAAAGGACGTTATCAGCCATCTTTTATCAGAAGCATGTATTATCTTTGAAGTTAAGTAGCAGACATTTATTGAAAATGAATTATTTGGGTCCGTTGGTCAAAAACAAACACTGTGTTTCAGCAAAATGCACAATATTATAAAGCTTAAAGCCTTAGTAACCATTGTGCCTGTTACGGCCAACGTCTTGTACATTTCTTTCACCGCTGTTTGCCTCCCTGTGTTACAGATCAAAGCTTTTAATTTCCTTTGTTATTATTATTTGTATGTTTATTAAGTCTCAATGTTTATTGTGGACGGAATGTCTCCATTTAAATTGACTGATGCCAACATATAAGTGTCACTTAAACTTCCTAATAAGCAGGCAATGTACAAACAATTATCACATTTAGGGGATTAAGGCGATGCTGGGATTATGCTAACTCGTTAATTGGCGTCTGGCCTTTTTTATACTCGATCCTTTTATTGCAATTAGCCCCCCATTGTGCGATATTATTCTCGTGTAAATATGCTTATCCATATCAGTGAAGTTGCGTTTAAATTGCCAATTACTCCTTGTCAACATGCTATAAGTATAAATAGCACCGTCCAGATGATGTGGTCAGTTATTATTCTGAAGAACTTGTTAGTAGAACGGAACGTAGAATAAAGGAACAAGTTGAAGGGATACTGTGTCGTGTGGAAGGTGTATGGTACAGCTGATAGTTGGGGCGTATTGCATGCATCAGTTGAGCGGCGAAGTACGGGAAAAACGACTTGTTGGAATAAATCAGATTTATAAATAAACCAGAAATGTACAGGATAAATAACTCTAGTTCATGTTAAGTCAAAGGGATATGTAGCCTTAAAATTACGGTAAGATTATTAATGTTATTTACTGTCGATATTGAAATTATAAGTACTTGGCGTCAGTTCATATAATATCGGGAAAATAATATCGATATTTCAGACGCACTAATAAGGTGGTGTGTGTCAGGGATAAGGTTAATCGAATGAACGTAATCAAGAGTCTAAGCGTGCAGAACTTATTGATAAAATTAACTAATGTTAATATTCAGTTCACCGCGTAGCTAAGTTCCTTCATATCATTTATACCGTTTCATTATCATTATTGTTTTCCTTTTACCGTTTATTTATTTCAGTTAATCGTATCTTGTCACGTGTCGCGTATCGGCTTTAGCGAATACATCGTTGTGGTCACGTTATCGGTCACCACGCCGGCGTGTGAATACGCATTATCGTCTTGGCAAATAAACTTGAATATTCCCAGAAGTGACTTTGACTTAACATTAAATTAACGTAATTTGGGTGGCGTTCCAACTGAACACGCAAAATGACTAGTACCAGTGGCAATCAAGGTGTACGCACCAGATCTGCAACAAGGCCAAATTGTCCCACTGAAGTACCTCGCGCTGAGCAGTCAAATACGTACATGGGACTGCACGAATTAAGCCAGACAATACGAGACCAGATGAAAACTGGTGACTCAAGTCTTGTTCATCAAACCTATAAGAAATGGCTGAACTTGCTTGATTGCTTTGAAACAAAGAATGGCAACCGATAAGATCTAACGAAGGGAAGGGGCTGGACGAATACGCAATCTTTCTTCGCCAAATCAGCAGCGCCATTCACGAAATGGAGCAGGTACGCATTCTGGAGTACTCGGAAAATATGAAAAGGTTAGTTGCGAAGCTCCCCGTGACTCTTCATGATAAGTGGGGTTCAATTGTACAGTCCAAGAAAAGGCAAGGGGGCAGGGTTGCCTTCGAAGACCTGGTGTCTTTCGTCCGCGCAGAGGCACAAAAGGCCCTGGATCCTACATATGGAAGAGAAGCTCTCAGCGAGGCGCATGCACAAATGACGACAAAGAGGAATGAGAAGGGCAAATCAGTTTTTGCTGCAAATGAACTAACAGAGCAAACCATCCCGGAACCGTGCGTTTACTGCAAGGACAAATCGCATTCTCTCGAAAAATGCTTCGCATTTTCTAATATGCCCTTCGGAGAAAGGAGCGGATTCGTGAAAGCAAGAGGGCTGTGCTACGGGTGCCTAAATCCAGGACACAGAAAGCGGGATTGTACCAACAGAAGTACATGCCAGATATGTAAAGACAGTCATCCAACCTCTATCCATAAGGAGTTTGTTCAGTTCAAGACAAGGGAGAACTCAAATTCATCGACGAAGGGGCAAATCCATACATGTAGCTACATGGGAGCCGGAACGAACGAGTTCTGCACTATGGCTATAATTCCAGTTCAAGTTCGAATGAAGGGTCATGTAAAAACCGTACAGACTTACGCCTTTTTGGATCCGGGTAGCAGCATAACGTTTTGTACAACTCGGCTGATGAAAGAGCTCGGCGCGACTGGAAAATCCAAAAGAACGACTATCAACACAATCGATTCAACCTTCACAATGCAATGCAAGGCGATAAATGGACTCGAAATATCCGATTTGAGCGGTCGCAACACGATTGGCTTACCTGAGACCCTCACAAAGGATCGAATACCCGTTTCGCACGATCATATTCCGATTACGGACGACATATCCCACTGGGCACATCTCCGCGACATCGAACTGCCAGAGATTAATTCCGACATAGGCTTACTCATTGGAAATAACGTCCCGGGTGCGTTCACTCCCCTTGAAACCAGAACAGGGCCCATTGGAAGCCCACACGCCACCCGCTCGCCACTTGGATGGATAGCATGGAACGTTGTCAGGAGATCAGAGGCGAATAAACCGACCCACACAGTAAACAGACTGGAACTAATAGCAATGCAAGATGTTACGGAATCTAGCAGGCTCGAAAGGTTGTACCGCGACTCTCTGAATATTGACTTTCCCGAGCGGATCATCGACGACAAGGCAGAACTTTCACGAGACGATAAGAAATTCTTAAAAATGGTTGGCGAATCCATTACACTGAAAGAAGGTCATTACGAAATTGCCCTACCATTCCGTGGTGACATTCAGCTTCCTGATAATCAGCCAATAGTACTACAGCGATTAAACAGTCTCAAACGCAAGCTGCTTCGGAACCCACAGTTCCATTAGGACTACCAGACCTTCATGCAAGACCTCATCCAAAGGGAACATGCCGAAGAGGTACCACAGGCAGATTTGATGAGGAACGACGGCCGAGTATGGTATATTCCACACCATGGTGTCTATCATCCACGGGAGCCGGATAAAATTCGCGTAGTTTTCGATTGTGCCGCCAAGTTTCAGGGAACCTCGCTCAACAACAACCTTCTCCAAGGTCCAAACCTAACCAATAACCTTCTCGGCGTACTCCTGAGATTTAGACAAGGTCCGGTGGCGATCATGGCCGACATAGAAGCCATGTTTCACCAAGTTCGTGTGCCGAAGCGCGACCGGGATTTCTTGAGGTTCTTCTGGTGGCCAGATGGCGACGTCACGAAGGATCCAAGAACGTATCGAATGTGCGTACACCTTTTCGGTGCGACGTCGTCTCCAAGTTGTTCGGCATCAGCATTAAGGGCCACCGCGAATGCTAGTGAAGATACTACTGCCAAGGACACAATACTAAGAAACTTCTATGTAGACGACTGCCTTCGATCGGTAAATACAGACCTTGAGGCCGTGAAGCTAATCGAGGGGCTCACAGAAATCTGCGCCTCCGGCGAGTTTCGACTCACAAAATGGATCAGCAACAGCAGAAAGGTGCTGGGAGCTGTTTCACAAGAGGAAAGGGCGAAAACAGTCAAAACATTAGATATTAAATCAGACAGTCTACCAACCGAGAGAGCATTAGGCGTCACTTGGATGGTCGATAATGACTGCTTCTGCTTCGACATTCAGCTCCAAAACAAACCATTCACGAGAAGGGGCATTCTTTCTGTCACGAGTTCTATATACGACCCTCTTGGCTTAGCGTCGCCGTTTGTTCTTCCAGCGAAAATATTGCTTCAAGACCTATGCAGAAAGGGAGCAGGATGGGACGATCCATTATGCGACAGGGATAAACAACGATGGAAAAAATGGCTCACAGACTTGCCAAGGCTCCAGGAACTGAAGATCCCGCGCTGCTTCTCCTCTGGAAAATCAAAGAATGCAGCTCACGAACTTCATACCTTCTGCGATGCGAGTGATCTCGGGTATGGTGTTGTGTCGTACATACGCGTTCTGGGAAGCAAGGAACCTCAGGTTCACCTGGTCATGTCAAAGTCTCGCGTGGCCCCGCTAAAGAAGATAACGACCCCGCGTCTAGAACTGACAGCAGCCACGATTGCAGTTAAACTCGCCAAGGTGATCCGAGATGAAACAGAATTAGAACTTAAACAATATTTCTGGACTGATAGTGTCGCAGTGCTCAAGTATATAGCCAACGAAAGCTCACGATACCAAACATTTGTGGCAAACCGGCTTGCTGTAATTCAGGACGCAACAAATGCAGACCAATGGAGATACGTACCTACCGACCTGAACCCCGCAGACTATGCGTCTCGCGGCCTATCCCCAGGAGACGAGAAAACCCAGAAGTGGATACAGGGTCCCACGTTTCTTCGTAAGCCAGAATACGAATGGCCAAAACAAAATCCAAATACTTTGCCGTCGTCCGTGGAAGATGCCGAGCTGAAACAGACAGTAAACCCCATCGCACAAAGCAAAGATTCAAGCTTCGAACAAACGTTCACACGTGTTTCTAGCTGGAGCAAACTGAAGCGCGTATTCGCTTGGGTAGCGAAGTTCACTCAAAATGTAAGGTATTGGATATCAATCCGCAAGGATCTCACCGCGACCCATCAGAACATCGAGGAGCAAAGCAGAAAGACAGCTATCGAACTAAACATGAAGTCGCTTAAATCGAAGTATCTCAAGCAAATGGCTGTACTAAGCTGTGAGGACGTGAAGCTCGCAGAAGCTCAGATTATACGGAGCGTACAGCAGGAATATTTTGCAGGCGAGATCGACGTACTTAGACGCCAGAAACCACTTAATAGCAATAGTTCAATCCTGAAACTAGACCCGTTTATTGTAGATGGGGTGCTCCGAGTGGGAGGACGACTAAGTAATGTTCAGGCACCATACGAAACAAAACATCCCGTCCTGCTACCCAAGGCCTCCCATGTTTCAGAATTGATAATACTTCATTACCACAGACGTCTTGGTCACATTGGTAGAGAAACCACAATTGCGCATGTTAGGCAGAACTACTGGATAACTACCGTAAATGCATTGTCACGAAGGGTTCTGGCAAGCTGTGTCACCTGCCGAAGGTACAACGCTCGGCCCAACGACCAGAAGATGGCCGATCTACCATCGGATCGGGTGAATGCCGGTGAAGCACCTTTCACAAATGTTGGAATGGACTACTTTGGTCCATTCGAAGTCAAAAGAGCTCGCTCAGTTGTGAAACGTTACGGAGTAATTTTTACCTGTCTTACTACTCGAGCTATCCACCTCGAAATCGCTATGTCACTGAACACAGACTCCTGTGTTAATGCAATACGGCGCTTTTTGGCAAGACGAGGACCAGCGAAGAAAATATGGTCGGATAACGGAACAAACTTCGTTGGAGCCGAGCGAGAACTTCGAGAGGAAATTGACAAATGGAACAAGGACCATATAGGCAACGAATGCCTGCATAGAGGTATAGAATGGGTCTTTAACCCTCCATCCGCGTCGCACTTCGGCGGCGTATGGGAACGCCTCATACGCTCTGTTCGAAAAATTATGTTCGGCCTCGTGAAAGAACAGGTTATACGAACAGATGACGAAGGATTATATACGCTCTTCTGTGAAATAGAGAACATCGTAAACAGCCGACCCTTAACGAAATCTTCAGACGACCCAAATGATATGGCCGCCTTGACACCTAACGATCTCCTTCTCTTAAAGGGTTGTCCAAACCTGCCCCCAGGTGAATTTACGCGACGCGACACGTACGTCCGCAAGAGATGGCGGCAAGTTCAGTACCTGGCCGATCTTTTTTGGACAAGGTGGACAAAGGAGTATCTCGCAACTTTGCAACGCCGTCAAAAATGGGAAAAACAGCGTCGTAACATAAAGAAAAACGATATCGTCTTGATAGCCGATAATAATCCACGTAATTCCTGGGCAATGGGACGCATCATCGCGACTCGACAGGACGCGAAGGGCTTCGTCAGAACTGCAAAAATTAAAACCAAAACGAGCGTATTAGAAAGGCCTATACACAAGCTTTGTGTCCTACTTGAAGCTGAAAACTGAGGAACTGTATAGACTCGTCAGCTTAGCATGTATTCAACGCAGGAGTAGGCATTTGACTCTTCATGAAAACTTTAACTTCCTATCAAATAGTGTAATAGCAACGTTTGAGTAAAAGACATTGACCTTGCTTGAATGAGTAAATTGCCCAAGTGCAATTAAGGGAGCCGGTGTTACGGCCAACGTCTTGTACATTTCTTTCACCGTTGTTTGCCTCCCTGTGTTACAGATCAAAGCTTTTAATTTCCTTTGTTATTATTATTTGTATGTTTATTAAGTCTCAATGTTTATTGTGGACGGAATGTCTCCATTTAAATTGACTGATGCCAACATATAAGTGTCACTTAAACTTCCTAATAAGCAGGCAATGTACAAACAATTATCACATTTAGGGGATTAAGGCGATGCTGGGATTATGCTAACTCGTTAATTGGCGTCTGGCCTTTTTTATACTCGATCCTTTTATTGCAATTAGCCCCCCATTGTGCGATATTATTCTCGTGTAAATATGCTTATCCATATCAGTGAAGTTGCGTTTAAATTGCCAATTACTCCTTGTCAACATGCTATAAGTATAAATAGCACCGTCCAGATGATGTGGTCAGTTATTATTCTGAAGAACTTGTTAGTAGAACGGAACGTAGAATAAAGGAACAAGTTGAAGGGATACTGTGTCGTGTGGAAGGTGTATGGTACAGCTGATAGTTGGGGCGTATTGCATGCATCAGTTGAGCGGCGAAGTACGGGAAAAACGACTTGTTGGAATAAATCAGATTTATAAATAAACCAGAAATGTACAGGATAAATAACTCTAGTTCATGTTAAGTCAAAGGGATATGTAGCCTTAAAATTACGGTTAGATTATTAATGTTATTTACTGTCGATATTGAAATTATAAGTACTTGGCGTCAGTTCATATAATATCGGGAAAATAATATCGATATTTCAGACGCACTAATAAGGTGGTGTGTGTCAGGGATAAGGTTAATCGAATGAACGTAATCAAGAGTCTAAGCGTGCAGAACTTATTGATAAAATTAACTAATGTTAATATTCAGTTCACCGCGTAGCTAAGTTCCTTCATATCATTTATACCGTTTCATTATCATTATTGTTTTCCTTTTACCGTTTATTTATTTCAGTTAATCGTATCTTGTCACGTGTCGCGTATCGGCTTTAGCGAATACATCGTTGTGGTCACGTTATCGGTCACCACGCCGGCGTGTGAATACGCATTATCGTCTTGGCAAATAAACTTGAATATTCCCAGAAGTGACTTTGACTTAACAGTGCCAGTATTGCATAACTTGAATGATCATTTTTTAGCAATTATTTTATCGAGTTGCAAAATAAGTTAACTCAGAAATTCTGATAGTGTAATCTACAGTGTAAAGCGCAACTGATAAGCAGAGCGGAATGAAGTGTTTTACTGTGTTTTTGTCATTATTTGTTTGAGATAGGAGGCATCTAAGCAGGTTTCTGAACAATGGCATGTCACGGTATATATATTCTGTGAATACTGCCCTAATGTCTGTATACGTTGTAATACTACCTTATGAACATACCGTTATCACGGGATGAGATAAACATAATAGTCGCTAGTCCTCAGGAAGTCCAGCTGCTCCCATAACATAATATTGTACTGATATTTATAGCCCATCCTGTTGTTATGATTCTATTCGTTTCAATACAGCTGTTAAAATCTCTCGTCACAGTCATTTATAAAATCTATGACAAGAATTATCTCAGTTAACTAATTTATTTTTATCTAAAATAAATAAATAAATAAAATAACTAAATAAGTAAATAAATAATAAGTAAATGACTTTGTTAGGGTTTCCAAGCTTCCATCAAGTGTGTATTAAAATAAAATATAAGGCAACTTAACTACTCCAATTTTCCATGTGCGGTTTGTGTGGTTGTTCTGTCTGGTTGCTAAGATTGTGCTTTTTGCTGATTACACCTAAAAAGCGCGGGGTTTGGGGACGAGGGGGTGTCCCAAGCACGACTAGAATTAATCATATTTTAGCATGGATCCACGAGCATCCCAGTTAAAACGATTGTTCTGATTTCGCAGTGTGATTGGTTCACTCAATAGCGGTAATTAATATCACTTTACAGAAAGATGAACTTGATAATGTTTTTAGGCGGTGGCCAGTATGGTGTCTGGTGAATAAAGCAGGGGAATAGGCCACAGGGCGTGAGATCCTCAGTGCGAGTTTGGGCTCGGGAGACTAAGGCAGGGAGAAAAGGCCAACGTGCGAGAGTTCTGCGGGCGAATAGGTGTGGGAACAAGTAGGCCACGACGGGAGTATGTCCTGGGGGCAAAAAGGCCCGGGCTGAATAGGTGGAAAACCATTAGACAGGGGTGAGTATGGTCTGGGACAAATAAGGCAGGGGAGAATAGGTCGTGGGCGAGAATAAGCCGTGGTGCCAGAAGACGTATGGAGTATGAAGTGCGTGAGTACTGAAGTGAGTAAATGGGTGGGGGTGATTATGGTCACTCCGCGTATGGTATGGGAAAAAAGGCCACGAGGCGAGTAGACTGCTTTACCAGTAAGCAGTGAGAGTCCGTATGCCTTGAGGTTGAAAGTGAAACGACGGGGTTGAGTAGGCCTATGCCATTCTTTGTTCTCTTTAAGAATCCTTTTCTATTTTAGCCCACAAAATTATAACAAAAACTATGTAAAGACATGTTTGTTAGCCACGACGTGTCTATTAAAACAATGATTCTTGAGTATTTTGGTGTTTCTTGACATATATCATCACATATTGTATACGAATATTTACATGTATAATCATAATGTTCACCACCCGCTCTTGCCATAGTGGTGGTTATTTTATTACTGTTGAGTCTTGCTTAATATGTGTTTGCATTGTGTCACTCACAACAAAAAATAGAATAAAAATTCTCGAGGTCAGGTAATTTTAGTTCTTATGCCTGCACAGATAAACACAACACACAGTGGAATAATAGTAAATAGAAGAACAAAATACATTTTAAAATATAAAGAGAACAACAGAACAAAAATAAAAAAACAACACTTCAACATTTTTTTTTACAATAAAACTTACGAGGCTTACAAAATTTTAGACTAGAAATGCCGAGTACGAAGATTATTTAGATGAAAAAAGTGACTTCGGCGAGTTAGCTTCTGTTTTGATGCGGGTGCATTTTTGGGAAAAATTTTTGATAGAGATATTGCACTGAGGATATAAATAGACACACATTCAAAAAATGTTTATATTAAAAATAACAACACTCTTATTTACAACTATACAAACAACAGTAAAGAAACATAACACTGACATCATTCAGGTTTTGTTAGATAAATGTCAAAAAATGTTTTAACATGTATTTTCAAAAAAATATGTTATGTTATAGTTACGCGTAACGACAAACAGGTTACGAAAGAATCTGGATTAAACAGTAAAAATTTTGGGTACGTATTTCATGGATGGCATCTAATCGACAAGTGTACATTCGTTAGATATGCGTTTTAATTTTTTGATAAAATGTTATTTATTCTACTGCTGCGGTACAGAACAAAAGAGTATGCTCAAGATAAAAAGAAGAACTTGCGTGATATCGCGACAAAACCGCAAATGGCAAAACTGACCGCAGAATAATGACAAAAAATAGATCTGCTACACGTACTGTCTCTAAAAGGAATATTTACCTTTAAACAATATTCTCTTCAACCTATACAAACTTTTAGTGTATCCCGAAAGGTAGACGAGGCAGACTATATTTCTTTTATTCCATACCTGTGTTGTGCAATTTACTATGTAAATAAACAAATACTTTTTTATTATACTTAGTCTTTGACCTCCGCATTCAGAAAATATTTAGAATGCGGTGAAAGTGAGAGTGACACTTTGCTATCGCCTATACGTGTACCAAATTTGAGACTTCATCAACTATTAGTCAAGGAGGCATTTCCGGGAAATCTTTTGAATAAAATATAATTTTCCTCAATTTGACGTTGACCTTGAACGCAAATGTAAAATATCCTGATTCCGCGACTCATCGTTATCCTTCATACGCGTGCCGAGCTTCTGTTCGCTCTGTAGGAAGAGTTTTCTGGAAACCTTCCAGGTGAGAAAAAAACAGAACAGGAGAAAATAGAGCAGAAACTTATTTAGTAGCTACAAATTTATTCACAGTTCAAAATAAAGTTTCCATATAGGAGATACCACTACTTCGTTTTATGGTGAAGCAATGGGCATGGATGGATGCTCCACACCCCACAGTTTTCTCATAACTTTGGGCGGAGCAGGGAATGGGGAAACAGCCTGAAATAGTCTATGCCTTTCATAAAACCTGTTAACATTCTAAAGGTAATATGCTGAGCAAATGTTAAATTTATATTGCTTTTGGCTGTCTTATATAATGCGTCTGTACGAGCGCATACTGTTATATAATGCGCCTGTACGAGCACATACGCGCATACTGTTTGTATACACTAGTATGCTTTTCTATTCCATTTCCGGCTCAAGTGTGGACTTGGGCAGACACCGAGAACTTGTCACCTCGTTGTCCAACAGCTAACTTTCAGGCGGTTCTGTTTGTTTATTACACCCTCACATCCCCATCCCCGTCGCAACCCAAAGGGCATTACCAGAAAAAAGTACTCAAAAAACTTAAGGAACTGGTTTTTAAAATATCAATTCACTCTGTTTGATATGTATGAGATAGGTCTCTACATGGGCCACTGTATTTGGAACAACGCTGGATGTTACTCAAGAGCACGCTTGAGCATGTGACGTCTTGGTTGTCCTGGAAGGTGCAGCGTTATCTAAATGATATAAAAGATCAAAAGATAAACAATAAACACTACCCGTCTACACAATATCTATTGTAAGTTGTTACGTCTTTTGGCTGATCGTTGTTTTTGGTTCTGTCCAAATCGCTACGTCTATCCAAAGCCAGAATGGATGTCAGTATTTTTTACAAATGAAAATTCCCTTCGGTGAACAGACGTCGGGTGGTAACTAAACAAAACACAGCCTGTGTTAGAGCTCACCGCACATTATAGCCATTGAGGTCATGCGTGCACCATACGGATGGATGGACGAGCGGACAAAAGGACCGATGAGAAAAGAGGTTTTTCACTATTGTACTCGATTATTGCGCAAAAATCGGTGAATCCATGTAAAAAATACGGAATCCTAAATACATGTACAAAATTTAATTCGCATTTAGTAACGGTTTTGTGATGTTGTGTTTACTTTTCTGTGCTGATGCATTGAATTTGGATAGGCACAAGGAATTGAAAACTGGAATGGCGTGTGATATATGGAAATTTGATGGATTTCTGTAGTACAAATTTATTTTTTCTTTCCATTATTGTACAACTTCGTGTGATTGACCGAGCATCGCGCCACATGTTTACTTGTGTACCTTTGTGGTCATTCGAAGTTCCTGCAAGCTATGGATAAACATGTCAGTTTTTTAAAACTAAAGTATGTGTTCTATTTGTATCTTGGTTTATATTAAATGTTCAGCAAAGGATGTTTTATGCTTTGTAATTTGTGATTTGTTATTTATTTACCAATATGACTTTTGTTGACAATGAAAAATTATTAAAATGGCTACTTGTTGCATGCAGTGAACCTCCAAGCCTCAAACTTAAAAAGGTCAAACCTCAAGCTTCAACCTATCTTCAACTCTCAATCTTTCAATAATGTCATCGACAAGCGTTCCGAAAAAAATTGAGAAAAGTGAAATTGTTAGTTGTATCCAAAAGGAAAATGAGAGTTCACGTATTTATTGCCGTGATATGTCGTGCAACGTTAGTACAGCGACCTCCACGATGGCAGATATTGACCTCAAGAAATTGACCCTTATGCAGCTTATAGGCCTACTTCGTGAAAAGGGTAAACATCTGTCAATAAATCTGCCCTGCTGAACAGGGCATCAGCAGCGGCAGCAACTGGAGGCAGCTGTTGTTTCACAGATTCATCAAACGTTAATTGCTAATATCACTAGATAATATCAAGCCATCTGACAGCGTGTCGCGTGATGGAGATACTGCATCAAACACCATGCCAAGGAGTTCCCCATCGGCCAGAATGAGAGCAGCAGCAAAGTGGGCATCATTACAAGCTCAATTGTCATTCCTACACGAGAAATATTCTTTAGAGCTTGAACATGAACGCATTAAAGCCAAATCAGTATCTGAACTGAATCTGCGCTTGAGTTCGATCGTAAATTAAGTCTGCTGGAAACTGAATCAGAAATTACTGCAACTATCGCTGAAGAGTAGGCTTACACAGAATTTGAAAATGCCCGTCATAGTAACAGTCTGCCGTTTTTACAATGCCTACCATCTTTGCAAAAGTGTGATGAGCCACGTGACATGCCAACACTGCATGTGGAACTCGAAGATACAATGTGTTGCACACATTGGTACAACCCATAGAAAGAGCTCGCGTGCATACACAAGATCAAATAAAAGATGTATCCAGCGAGTTTGACTTGTGGGAAGCCGAGCTGAATCCGCATGCGCGAATTTGATTGCAGCCGCCATCGTAGGGCATGATGTCAAAAGCGAATATCGACACAGTAGAAATGCAGATTCTTGATCAACATTTTGTCATTACATACCCGTGTATGTGTTCTACGCCAGGAATGCAACTGTTCGAATCAAGGAGAGACATGTCAACAATGTACACGTAGGCACCAGTTGCACCCAACAGAACTGAGATCGCTAATTCGCAGCTATGAACTTCTTGTATGAAGTCCGACAGCCGTTCCGACTATACAGCAAACGTATAGCCGCGTACCAATTATTGCCTTCAATGCCAAAGACTATTTTAAGTTTAGTGCTAACTTTCAAAGTAGCCTGGCAAGCAAAGTTAGTACTTGCAAGTTAAAGCTCAGTTACCTGATACAGTTTTGCAGTCGTGAATCTAAACGCCTGATAGAAGACTGTATGTTGTACGATCCTGAAGAGGGTTACGCTCGTGCAGAAATACAGATAGCCACATGTGATCGTTAGGTCATTTATTGACCATCTAAAAACAGTTCTGCTGTTATGGCAAATAATGTTAAAGAGTTAGAGAGTTAGACATGCAAAGGCGCCCGTTGATATCGTCGAGGTGAGAGTATATGTCTTACATTAATATTGCGCAAACCATTCGAAGAGCAAATTGGTTGCAAAGTCAAATGTAGAACCAAACTTTCGTATCTGTGTAGATTTGAACAGAGTCACGTGTAGCATCTTCCATATGTGGCCAAGAGTTTCCAGATGATGCGAAAGTTAAAAGTCATACCCATGTAAAATTACAACAAAGGTTGCAGACAGTAGTAAAAGGATAGCGCAGTTCAGGGTAGCACAGTCAACCAATAAAAATCAACCAATCAATTTAAAAAAAGCTTTGTCTACTTTTGAAATCTCATACAGAAAGCATGGCACTAAGCCTACTATCTGTTCATTTGTTCATTGTGTAAAGGTAGTCCTTTTATCACTGAATCATCGAGTTTTATTGCTCATGAAGAAAAGGTGAAATGCGTATGAAGGAACAGGTTATGTTTCAATTACTTGAAATATGGGTATTCTGTCAAATAATGTAGAGAGAAGCCCCACTGTGTAGGGAAAACATAGCATCAGGTGAAGGTCAGATTAGATGACAGTAATTACCTTTGATTTTTGTGGTAACTTAATGGCAACCTAATGAGCCTCCTATTGAGCAAAGAGCACTACAGTGAGGAATTACTTCAGCCTGTAGAAAGAAATTTCTACGTCGATGACTGTCCGAAATCGGTACTTTCAATATCTCAAACCATCAATATGGCGCAGAAACTGACACAGTTTGTTAGCATACAGTGGTTTCAGACTCACAAAGTAGATATCTAATGATAGGGATGTTCTCTCGACCATATGAGACAGCGAGAAGTCAAAATCGTTAGCTAACCTAGATATCGACTAAAATCTACCTTTCAAAAAGACAGTGGCGCAGAAAGTGGTCCTCTTACTTTCAATGTAAGTACCCTTCCAAGCAAAGTACAAGAAGGGGCATCTAGCGCGCTGAACGCTGGAATTCGCTGTGACAGTTACCTTAATATCCAAGCTTTTAATGAAAGATCTCTGTCGCAAAAGCCTGCGCTCGGACGAAGTAATTCCGCCAGATACTGTGAAACTGAACACTTGGCTAGAATTCTAACCGGACTTGTCAAAAGTTTATGTTGAACGATGCCTGAACCAAACAGTTGACAACTACGCAGCCGAACTTTATCCCTTTGTCGATGGGTCGAAAAAGGCTTATAGACCGTTCGTTACTTGAGAGTTTACGGAACCAACGGTAACGTTGACGTATCTTTTATGATCAGGAAGGCAAGACTGGGCAGGCTTAAAACTCTTACTGTCCCTGGTCTGGAACTGTCAGCTGCGGTGTTAGCGATCGCTCTTCACCTTCTTCTGGGACGGGAGTCCGATTTTAGGATAGATAGATACTTTTTTCTGGACAGACTCTGTGCCAACGCTCAAGCATATGTACACACAGAATACCCGATTCAAAATATTTGGTGCCAATCGCGATGCCGTGATTCATGGCGATTTTGTACCGAACGACTGGAAATACACTCTGCCTGGTTTAAACCCTGCAGACAAAGCCTTCAGAGGTATTATAACTAGCGATGTCCAGAAATTTATTTATTGGTTGACTGGTCAAGCTTCAAGCTTCAATCGTCAAACCTAAGCTTTAACCCATATTTTAACTTCAGTCTTTGGATAGTGTCATCGAGAAGCATTCCGAATAAATCTGAGAAGTGAAATTGCCAGTTATTTCTAAAACGACCATGACATCGTTTGACATGCATTTCAAACAACTATATAAACCACTATTTTAATAATCGTTGTCAATCTAGCAGTAAATCCCACCTAATTTCATATCTTGCACAACAATTGTTGTCGGGGCCTTACCGCACCGAAAAAGTCTAAGAGCTAAAGAAACGAGCACGGAAAAATGCCCTCGCCCTTTTACACCGAACCCACATTGTATGATATGGTATAACTAGTACATTGTGAGTTTTCATAAAAATCAATCTATCAAACAAATTCAAGGAGCTCTATCAGCCGTGAAAGGCTTTTAAGGCACAAGTCAAAATACTAGTTTAATCTTTGAAGAATCTAAGGACAGGCACTTTGTATCGCTAATATTTAAATAGGAAAGGTGAAAGGGATATTTTTATGCCATGGCGGCGGTAGTTTCTCAAGGTTCTGAATTTTCTATGTTTGTACAATATTAAGGGACCTAGATCCGAATCTGGCTATTATCTATTTTTGGCAACTCTTCAACTCGTTTTAGAAATATTTCCAAAAACCAATCTTTTAAAATTTGTTTACCGTCTGTGTTCTAGTCAGACTGTTTTACACATTTTGTTGAAACATCTTGTTGAATAGAGCCTGTCTTTTATTTTATGGGTTATTCGTTAGATATTTCATCGAATTACTGGCAAAAAAACTGTTCTTATTAAAACTGCGTATGTTTTTAGGGCGCCAGTCAGAATATCAAATTATGATTGAAGCTAGAAGAGCAAATGTATTTAATAATTGACTTACATTTCATAATAATAGCAGAATATTGCCGAAATGTTTTGAAATATTTGGTTGAGATAGAACATCTATATACTTACCTGGCTAAAAATATGTTTATTCTTTTGTTATTAGCACTGTACCATAAATTGGCCCAAATATTCGTGATGAGCTATCTGTTCTTTTCCTTGAGTTACAGCGAAAAGTCTCAAGAAGTTCTTTGACAGTTCCTGACGATGTGTAATAAGGCCACTTGCGGCGTTAGTGGATGTTCTTTCACATTTTAAGGTAAGCGATGTTAAAAAGAACAACAGTAAATTCAATCTGAAAATCTGCCTTTATATAATTACTTTGTACTTACGTTTACTTACATTACAGTGGGAAAAGCTGGTCAACTTGGATTAAAAGCCGACATTATCCAAGTACCGAGAAATTGCAGTCCGTTAGAAATTATTTGATTTGAAAGTTTCATAGATTCTAAACAAAAAATATAAATTTTCTTCCTTTAGCGTCCCTTCCGAAAAATAAGAACAACAACAAAACCCGACCCATACATAGCAACATCATATGAAATTTATGAAATAAAGGCAGATAATTTATATATAAAAAGTGAGGGTGAAGGGCCCAATACCACAAAATTTGTTTCCATTCTTTCCATTTTTAATTTGGGTGAATGATATTAAACAGGTAATACCAACAATTAAAAATATAACTCACTTGGGACTAGACAGGAAAACTGTAATGGAATTAGAAAGTTCACAACCAGAAGCAGTCATGTTTGTTGCTGCATGTTTTTATTGACATTATCTGTTAGAAAAAAATAAAAGCATCATTCATGCAGCAAAACCTACATTTGGGTCTGAAAAATGGTGCTCGGTGTCTGGAGTAGGGAGGTGTCCGAATTAGCCAGGTATAGAAAACCATTATAACCATTGAAATGAAAAAATTAAAAGGGTCTGAAATATTTTGTCCGAATTAGAGAGTTGTCTGCATTTTGCAGATTGGTCATGAGGTAGGTTTTACTTAAGGTTGTAACTTACATAGCTCTTTGGGTATCCAGTAAGTACGGCTCGTAGTAATGCATACACCTATACCCCACCGTGATATTATCATTTACCCTTGAAATTTTATGGTAAAACATTATTTAGTTCAAAGTACATATGGAAATCTGTGTATATATTATCAAAATTAATGAGATAAAGTACTTGTATATGTCTTTTAATGGATAAAAACATGTTGGTGTAACAACTCTTATAGTTTTGTTTTACACATAATCGAAGCTCCTACCTGAGTCACTTTGCGAATTTAAACTTGATGTTGTTAAGTTAAGCTTTGAGAAAACGGACCTAAGTTCTAAAGTTAATAAACACGATACACAGATACTACATAATCAGCTCTTAGTTGTTTGACCCCCAACGTTATATATACATACAATTGCTATATTCCTAGACTGTTATTGAAATAAGAAGTGGCTTAGTCCAGGTATTCTCAATCTATTTTGCCTGCTCTTTGTTCGCGTCAGTGCACTTTTAAGTTGACTCGGAATTTTGGATATTGTTAGAAAATAAACTGCACCGTTAGATTCTTTTTCCAATTTGCAATGTCATTGGTTGATTTTGAGCAACGTTAGAGGTTTAGTCCTACTGCATTTTGTTCAATTCGCTGACGTTTTGAAATTTAAATCACGTTTCAAAAACCATACTTCTTTCATATCATTAAATATAACATTAATTTTAAAGCTTTTGTGTGATAAAAGCCATGTGCAGCCTTATTTTTTGTGAATCAAAACATTGTCTATGTCAAACATAACACCAAACCACAAACAGAGTTTGTGACTTTTTACTTTCGGCCTGTGTTTCTCAAGATTATTTTCATTATCGTGAGTACGTGGGACGACTACCTAAGGTGGTAGGTGTATGATAGTACATGTATTAATTGAAACGTGGGACCGCATAGGGACCAACTATGGCGGCAGAAATATGAGAATACATCATTGAAAACGTGTCTTGAAATATTTTCTTTGTCAGCATATCAAACCACAAACACAGCTTCTGACGTTTCACTTCCGGGCTGTATTTTTCAAGATAACCTTTATTTACGTGGACACGTGGGACATAAAACATTCCATTAAAATCTTTCCAATAGATATTTACGCACAGTAGTTTTGCTTTATTCCTCTCCTTTTCTCATAATATTTTTTAGCTTGAAATCCAGTTTGAAATATTTCCTTTGTTTCCTGAATAATCCAGTCATGATTTCTGTTTGTTCATGTTTTCATATTATTGCCTTCTTTTCAGTGTAATGCATTCATAAACTTGTAAACCAGAATATCACGTCGGTTTAAATTGATTTGTGGTTTAATTTATTGTCATTGATGAAATAAATGCTTGTTTATTTTTAGTAATTTAGCAACAGCTGTTCAACAACACCTTTTTTGTGGTTAAAAACAACAATATTTAATCAAAGTGAGTCTAGATTCTGGGCTATCGCAACCCAAAACGAGTTGACGTCGTACATATTCCAGAGCATTTGTTAAGATGGTAAGATCGCATTGTAAAACGTGCATATAAATAGTATCTGTTTGTCATTTATATTAATGTTTCCAAGTAAGATCAATTTTAAGTGGAAATAACAATATTGATAAATTGATAAAACAATGGTGTGAGTGGCCAATAAATATTTTCAATAACAATAACATCGGACTGATCTATTATGTCAGATTCTTACAAACCCATGAAATAGGTTAATACATGTGTGTTTAAAAACACAAGTAACATTAGACACACATATATATATATATATAGTTCTGTATGTGCGCGCTCAGCCCAAAACACTTCTCATACAGAAAGTGCACAAGTCTGACTGGAACTTCTCCAATTTGACTCTAGTCTCTCAAGGTATCATTTATTGCAATTGTAATTTTAACTTTACTATCGTCAGTCATTTCGTTATTAACTAAATAAATAAAATTCTGTTGTAAGATAAACAAATGAAATGACTACATTTCAGAAGTGCACGCGTATGACTGGAACTGACTCGACAGATCGTTGTTTCTACTCTCCGCATATATTATTTATTTATTTAGCTTCATATATTTATAAAGTTAATTAGACTGTCGCTTTGCTGTTAAATATTCAGTTTAACTACGAATGAATTGTTCTTACTTTATGCCATGAAGTAGATTATCACTCAATAAAGATTGCAATGTTTATACGATGCTGGTTTAGCAGCGCGAGAAGTAGACTTAAACCGTTCAATACAAATAAACTCAATATATTATTTCGAGGTCTTTTATGTTATATGTAAATGCTCTTTCTACTACAGACTGCATTGCACATAATTAAATATCACTCTTTCTAATGTCTTTCTGCTGTTATTTAATCAAAGACTATTTGTTTCACGTCTTATACTCTGTAATGTAACCTGTTGTGTGAAGCCCTTGGGGGTGAAATAAATAGAAGCAAACTCTGAACCAGTCCAGTCTTCCCGAATCGGAGGTTTACTCCCACCTTTTCATCTCGTTACTGTTGTTTCCTGAGCATCTGTATGTATATATGTATACCTCTGTGGTAGGACAATGATGAAAGCCTCCCTGATATTGGCGATACTTCTCGTCGCACTCGCCATCAGCGTCCTTCAAATTCATGCCAATCCAGCGGTCATCGATGACGTAAACGGTAGGTCATTATACAGCCCAGAACTATGTTTTTCATCACGAAAGAAGAGGAAAAGGCTATTGATGTTTATATTTATTAACCGTTAGCATATATTAAAGATTTTAAGTAGATTTAATTTTATATTTAAGTCATTCTATTAATTTAAAGTTTAGTGTTTCTTAATTCTCATTTCTATATATATATATATATATTGAAATGCAAGTGCGTGAGAAGCGCAGAGCGAGCGCTGTTGACGTAAAAGTGAAGCTGGAAATCGACTGTGACAAATGCAGGTGTTCTCTGTACACGTGCTGCGTCAGCTGCGAAAAATGTAAGTTATCATGTTATTATTGTGCCTACTGAGAAATATTATTTTAAATCTTTAAACAAGTTAAATTGTTTATATTTAGCATAAAATGGCATTACATATAATTGCTTTAGATTTGGTTTGTTTTTGGTTTACGAAAGATCAGGAATTGAAAGGTTAATTTATGTAAATTAATTTTATAATAATTGTGCCTTTTTTCGTCAAAAAATAACATAAATAAATTGGTAACTTTCGAGTTTTATGTAATGATAAGTGAATGCCAATCCGCAGCAAACTTTGTTTGTAATGAAAATTAAATTATGGGAAAAATGAAATTTGATGAACAAAATAATTCCCAATGTAAAACTGAATTGTTGTTTTAAAAATGTGTTTTTAATTGGATCACACTGTAATTGTTTTATATTTCTGTGAAAATGACTTTACGCATGCTATTTCAGTAAGTAAAACGTTTTATAAGCTGTAAAAAATTATTGTTTATGGTAGCATTTGGATATAGAACAAGGTGAGGTTGTTTTAGTGGAGAAGAACGTTATTGGCGCTGTAGCTGGTGAAATAGATACACATTAAACTTTTGATTTTGTGCTCGTGTTGTTTTAACACAGTGTGAAATTAATTAGCGTAATATGTTTGTATGATTAGTGGGTGAATAGCATGACGATTGATTAACGCAATGTGTTTGCATGATTGACAGGTGAACAGCATGAAGATTGTGACTATTAAGTTAAAGAGATAGATAAAAGAGACAGCGTTTAATGCCTGAATTTTAAGATCTTCAGGATTGCTCAATTGTATTGCCATCGATGTGGTAACTTTACTTGAATAAATTAACACTGCAACGACTTAATATGTTTACTTTTATGTTCAATTATAAATCATAGACTGTATATTGGAATGGTGTTAAATGAAACGTAATAGTGGCAACAACAAGACGACAACAAAATAGTGACAGCAACAAAATCAGACAACAAAAAAGTGACAACAAAAATTGTTAACAAAATAATGACAACAAACAAATCATTTTTTCTGCCTCACGTCGGAGAACGCGAAATATTATGGAATGGCATTTTCACATTTATTAGGGAATTAGTGATGTCAAGAATAAATTTTTGATATCAAGAATTAATTTGTGATCTCAAGAAATATATTTTTGGATATCAAGAATTAACTTTTGCTATCTGTAATTATATTTTTGATATCTCTAAATATATTTTTGATCTCAAAAATACCTCTTCATATCAATGAATATTTAGAAATATCAAGAAATTTTCATTAATATTAAAACTGATTTACTAATCTCAAAAATCGCTTTTTACAGATCAAAAAATGCAACTATTGATAGCAAAAATGAAACATTTGATAGCAAATTCTCAATTTTGAACTGAATAATTTATTTTCCTGTTATTAATATCAAATATGTATTTCAGTTATCATTATTAAAGAATGGAAAGTTTTTAATTTATATTGCTAAATCTACAAATGCAAAAATTAATTTTTAATATCAAGCTATCTGAGCTTTTTATATCATAAATTCCGAAGCACACATCTATGAATAAAGTAATTACCTTCCCCTGTATATAGAATCTTCCCTTAAAGTTTTTACTGCACATAAAAGCAATTCTTGAGCTCAAAAACTGTTGTTATTGATATAAATAGTTCAGGTTTTTATGTGCAAAATTTAATTGACGATTCGTTAAATTTTATATAAATTTGTGTCTCCCTTAAGATTTTTTTTACGTTTGCATTATCGATATTTTGATCTCAAAATAAATATTTGCCGTATAAAATTTAATTTTCGATGGCAAAATATAAATTAATGAGATCTACATTGATTTATTGGTATTTTTAATAATATTTTGACATCAAAAATAAGCATTAAATGTTAAAACGGCACTCCATAAAAATATGTTTTCTCTGTATCTCGTTGAAACTATAGCTTTCAATAATTCCACACGTTCTCTTTGTTCTCGGAAATGAAATGAATTTTTTCATACTTTACCCATCCATCAACCAATAGATAGATTGTGTTATTCTCATAGGTGCTCAATGTTTAGAAATAATCGCATCTTGTTATATCACTGCATAATTAGTGGATATTGACTAAAATGAAGTGTCGACTGCAAGAAAATGTTGGCTTTCAAGGTCAACATTCACACATTTGGTCAATAATATCTTTATGCTGACTGCTGTCTTTTTGTTTCGGAGATCGCGAAAAATATGTTTTCGAATATATCTGTACGCTCGCGAATTGCTCAAAATATAGCGCTTTTAGTCATTTTCTCGGGTCTTTTTATATTTGCTCTCGAAAACAAAATTCTTTTTTCATACTTTGTGATTGGAAAAATTGTGATGGTGGGGAGGGGGGGAAGGAGAACTTAGGAATCCATTAATTTTCTAGGTCTAGTTCAACATGATCTAATTGGATAAATGTTTCAAAGTATACAATACAATCCGCTCTTTTTTCTCTCTCTCCCTCTTTGTGTTTAATTTTTATCGAATACCTATAAAGATACAACACAAAAGGATTTTTAGAATTAATTTGACTTGTGAAAATAAATTTGGTCCAAACCAAAAAATCTCATGCATTGATTTAACCATGAAAATTTTAAAATATTAATCTATTGCGCCTGGACTGCTTTTGGTGAGATCAATATAATGTTCTCTCCCACTAAATATATATATACATGTGTATATAAGTTTTGAAGTTAAAAACTTTCATTATGATATTTACAAGAGAAAAGGATTTAAAAGTTAAAGTTCTTTTTATTGTTTATATTTACAACACCACACGAGAGCACAGAGAATATTGGGTGGCAGAGTTTGTGTTTTTTTTCGTTTATTTCTTCGACTCTCCGGACATTTGCGGTAATTTCGTCCACTCTTCTGCTATTTCAGGTTATTTCTTCCACTCTTCGGCTTTTTCCGGTTATTTCTTCCACTTTTCTGCTATTTCCGGTTATTTCTTCCACTCTTCGGTTATTTCTGGTTATTTGTTCTACTCTTCGGCTAGTTCCAGTTTGATTGACACTTTACAGAGGCACTGGATTTTGTCTATTTTGTCCATGAAAACGCATGCGTGAAAGGCGTTCTATTTGCCTTCAAAGAAACATAGGTCATCCAACTGCCACGGAGCATTGTGCCAGATCCCCAACAAAGAAACGTAAGCGATCCTACACTGATTTCGTCATGCTTTTAATATGGAATTTTTGTGTATGAATTACGAATACAAGAAAACCAAGTGACAACCATATAATTTCGGTTTTTCAAGCCATGTTGGTTCCCATGATTCCGTTAATTTACAGAATGATGTTTGGAAAGTGTGAGGACTGCTCAGAATCAGAAAATCCGCATCTTGACAGAAATGCTAATCATGATTTGGAAGTCGTATAGTTGTTCCTAGTTGAAAACACAATTGTCGGTGTGAGAAACGCTATTTAAGTGTCAAGACTGCTAATCAAGTTCAGTAATATTGATAATTGAATAAAACAAAAAATGAACTTAAAATGATCTTTTCTTATCTGAAGTTCACATGATCTATCAAAGTAAAACGCTACGTAATTGTCCGGTTTGATGTCCGAGTAAAGCTAACAGCATCCCATAAGGGTTCTTTGCTGTCGGGAAAAATACCTGACCTCCATTTCGGTGGTAATTTAACCCCCGACACAATATCGGTTGCAAGGCGACCAGAAGGAAGGCAGGCACCCCAGGGTCTACTGTCGATCCAGCCGCGCTTTGTTGAGTGCTTACATGATCTATGATCATGTAACTTGAAAATATTTCACACCGTTGAAATCAATACCACCTTCAATTCCTCTACCTCAATTCTAACCACTTGCTCTTATATTAGAGTTTAATTCACAGTAAAAGCCTATTGCCTAATATTACCCCTCCATCATCCTTTCTGCCGGAACAGGAAAACCATACATTTTCCTCACGACTTTTCCGTTGCATTTTTGTACTAACACACCTGTCAGTCGGCACTACCCTGCCCCCATTCACCTCCCCCATCCCCATTCCCTGGGACCGTTGGGCAGAAAAAACACTGTGTATTAACAGGATGCACATTCTTATAAAGTCTTAAACCTTGGTAGCTATTGCCCCCGGAATTGCGTCACTTGAATAATTATTTTTTTTCAGCAATAGTTTTATCGGAATCCACAACAGTTCATCTAGCGATAATCCATCTTGCGACAATTCGTCTAACGGCAATTTTATCTTGAGACATTTCGTCTAAATGATATGTGCACGACAATGAATCTAAATTTTATTCATCTATTTTAATTACTGTAGTGTGCAGCACTACAGTAATTAATAGAAAGTTATTCCAGCTTACGCAAGATCAAAGAATTCTCTCATTGCCAAATGTTGCCTACAGTGCTGGAGTTTGAATGCCCTTTGTGCGCCCCTTAATCCTCATGCGCTCTGAAAAACTCAAATTCCCCTTAGGAGGTGGAAAAATGGAGAGATGGAAAGGTGCCTCGGTGACCTTGACCTCGGTCACAGTCAGCGTCAGAAACCAGAAGCTGACAAGTATCTCGAAAATAAATAGAAATAGGGCAATTTTGGGCTCATTTCTACCAGTTGTGCCAAAACGAAGACAGAGAAGGGGTAACTGGGTGACTTTGACTTTCAAACATTTTCTTTTTTGGTTTTCTCAAATAAGTCATCAAGCGGAATTCAATTTAGTTTTTGATAATATTTGTCTCAACACAGGTGTAGAAAACTTTATCCTAACCATTTATAAAACCATTGATAGCAACAGCCTTAGTTCATTTAAAGAAAAGGTTTCCAAGCTTCCACTACCCGTGTAATAAAAGCGTTACTGGTAAGGCAATGTAACTAAATCTATATTCCATGTGCGAATTTGTGAGGTTATTCTGCCTGGTTCTGAGACTTCACTCTTTGCTGGGTAAGTTTGGCTAGTGACAGAAGCGCTTAGTTAAAATTAATCATATGTCAACATGGATCCATAAGGATTCTGCTGAACAAAAACATTGTTACAATTTCAAGGTATGATTAGTTGGCTCAATAATTGCTATTAAACTAAGATCAAAGAAAGATGAACTTTTTAATGCTTTTAGACGGTGGCGAGTGTGGTCAATAAGGTCAGATCGAGTATGGTAGGCGAGAATAGGGCGAGGGATGAGTAAGCTCTGGTGAGGAAACAATGGGGGAAAGTAGGTCAGGAATGAATAGGTCGGGAGAGAATAGACGGGGATTGAGTAGGCCTATACCATAGTCCTCTTTACGAACCCTTTTCTACTTTAACCTGCAATGCTTCTTGAGTCTTTGGGTATTGTTTACATAAGTTATCACCAAGTTCACTAGCGAGAGTAGTGTTATTTTGTTAGAGCTGTGTCTTATTTGGTGTGTGCTTCCACTGTCTTACCCATCTATTTTTAGTTGTTTTGACTGCACAGACTGATACAATGCACAGTGCGGTTGGTAAGGGGATAATTATAACAGAACAAAATAGAAGCAAAACAGCACTTGAGCAACAGCTTTCTTCACAATAAAAATTCTCGATGCAAAGAAATATGTCAAGAACAAAGATTAATTGAATGAAAAACGTGAAGAAAAACGAGTTAACATGTGCGTTTGATGCGGGTAATGCATCATTGGGAAGAACTTTGCCAAAAATATTGCATTGCGGATACATATATAGGCACACATTCAAACTTTTATATTTTAATTACTTATATATTAAAAATAGCAACAATCTCATTTATTCTCATTCATAACAGCGAAAACAACAGCAAACATATATAACATTGCCATCATTCAGCTAGATAAATGTCATAAATCTTTGTTAAAATGTATTTTCTTAGAAAAAAGTGCTGTTATAGTTACGCGTAAGGACACAAGGTTACGAAAGATAACAATAAAAAATGTTGGGAACGTATTTCGGGTACCTGTTTTGGGTACGTATTTCATGGATCATATCTAATTAGCAGTTGTACATGCTTTAGATATATTTAAATTTTTTTATTTATTATTATTTTTTTCTGCTGTTGCAGTTCAGAATAAATGCATTTATTAAGATAAAAGGAACCATTTGCAATATGTCGACAAACACTGAAAATATAAAATTAAGTTGACTGCAGAATAATGACAAATAGACTGCGTGACAGATCTGCTGCCCTTGCTATCTCCAAAAGGAATATTTAACATCAAATAGTTTTCTCTCCAACCTATACAAACTTTTTTCTTAGTGCACACCGTACTGGTAGGAGAAATCTCTTTTATTCCATGCTTGTGTTGTGCATTTAACTGTGTAAATTATAATAAATAAATAAATACATTTACATGCAGAAGAAACAAAACATGAGTAATAATAACTCGATCAAATTTAAACCCTGATTATTTATTATACTTAGTTTTGACCACCACTCCCCCACGCCCTCATCCCAACAGTGCCAACCGCAATCAAAAGCATGGGCTAGCACCTTCAAAAATGAACAAAAGAAGCACCGAAGACGATCCCAAAACATCCGGTATCGCATTACGTCATCTAAGCACATGCCTGACAATCGTTTGCCGCAGTACTCCTTCCAAATGGTTTGACAGTGGGTCGTCCTTAATCCCGCTCCCTCACTGGACGAGAGCTCATGAATATTTAGTTAGAGTTCACATGAAAAACCGGTTGTAGCAAATATATTTATAAATTCCTATGGGGACTTTAAAGGAATCATATGAGATAGATAGCATTAACCTCATGAGTGCAACTGACTGTTTCTAAAAATACAAGATATATATATATATATATATATATATATATATATATATATATATATATATATATATATATATATATATATATCATTTTAATGCATTCGTTAAAGCCACAAAAGATTATAAATAATGTTACATACGGGCTCTCGAGGACAGCTGCCTATATAGTGCCAATTCGCATCTAAGAGATATCCACAGTTTTGCACCTTTGGATATGATTAATTTTAACTAAGCGCTTCTGTCACTAGCCAAACTTACCCAGCAAAGAGTGAAGTCTCAGAACCAGGCAGAATAACCTCACAAATTCGCACATGGAATATAGATTTAGTTACATTGCCTTACCAGTAATGCTTTTATTACACGGGTAGTGGAAGCTTGGAAACCTTTTCTTTAAATGAACTAAGGCTGTTGCTATCAATGGTTTTATAAATGGTTAGGATAAAGTTTTCTACACCTGTGTTGAGACAAATATTATCAAAAACTAAATTGAATTCCGCTTGATGACTTATTTGAGAAAACCAAAAAAGAAAATGTTTGAAAGTCAAAGTCACCCAGTTACCCCTTCTCTGTCTTCGTTTTGGCACAACTGGTAGAAATGAGCCCAAAATTGCCCTATTTCTATTTATTTTCGAGATACTTGTCAGCTTCTGGTTTCTGACGCTGACTGTGACCGAGGTCAAGGTCACCGAGGCACCTTTCCATCTCTCCATTTTTCCACCTCCTAAGGGGAATTTGAGTTTTTCAGAGCGCATGAGGATTAAGGGGCGCACAAAGGGCATTCAAACTCCAGCACTGTAGGCAACATTTGGCAATGAGAGAATTCTTTGATCTTGCGTAAGCTGGAATAACTTTCTATTAATTACTGTAGTGCTGCACACTACAGTAATTAAAATAGATGAATAAAATTTAGATTCATTGTCGTGCACATATCATTTAGACGAAATGTCTCAAGATAAAATTGCCGTTAGACGAATTGTCGCAAGATGGATTATCGCTAGATGAACTGTTGTGGATTCCGATAAAACTATTGCTGAAAAAAAATAATTATTCAAGTGACGCAATTCCGGGGGCAATAGCTACCAAGGTTTAAGACTTTATAAGAATGTGCATCCTGTTAATACACAGTGTTTTTTCTGCCCAACGGTCCCAGGGAATGGGGATGGGGGAGGTGAATGGGGGCAGGGTAGTGCCGACTGACAGGTGTGTTAGTACAAAAATGCAACGGAAAAGTCGTGAGGAAAATGTATGGTTTTCCTGTTCCGGCAGAAAGGATGATGGAGGGGTAATATTAGGCAATAGGCTTTTACTGTGAATTAAACTCTAATATAAGAGCAAGTGGTTAGAATTGAGGTAGAGGAATTGAAGGTGGTATTGATTTCAACGGTGTGAAATATTTTCAAGTTACATGATCATAGATCATGTAAGCACTCAACAAAGCGCGGCTGGATCGACAGTAGACCCTGGGGTGCCTGCCTTCCTTCTGGTCGCCTTGCAACCGATATTGTGTCGGGGGTTAAATTACCACCGAAATGGAGGTCAGGTATTTTTCCCGACAGCAAAGAACCCTTATGGGATGCTGTTAGCTTTACTCGGACATCAAACCGGACAATTACGTAGCGTTTTACTTTGATAGATCATGTGAACTTCAGATAAGAAAAGATCATTTTAAGTTCATTTTTTGTTTTATTCAATTATCAATATTACTGAACTTGATTAGCAGTCTTGACACTTAAATAGCGTTTCTCACACCGACAATTGTGTTTTCAACTAGGAACAACTATACGACTTCCAAATCATGATTAGCATTTCTGTCAAGATGCGGATTTTCTGATTCTGAGCAGTCCTCACACTTTCCAAACATCATTCTGTAAATTAACGGAATCATGGGAACCAACATGGCTTGAAAAACCGAAATTATATGGTTGTCACTTGGTTTTCTTGTATTCGTAATTCATACACAAAAATTCCATATTAAAAGCATGACGAAATCAGTGTAGGATCGCTTACGTTTCTTTGTTGGGGATCTGGCACAATGCTCCGTGGCAGTTGGATGACCTATGTTTCTTTGAAGGCAAATAGAACGCCTTTCACGCATGCGTTTTCATGGACAAAATAGACAAAATCCAGTGCCTCTGTAAAGTGTCAATCAAACTGGAACTAGCCGAAGAGTAGAACAAATAACCAGAAATAACCGAAGAGTGGAAGAAATAACCGGAAATAGCAGAAAAGTGGAAGAAATAACCGGAAAAAGCCGAAGAGTGGAAGAAATAACCTGAAATAGCAGAAGAGTGGACGAAATTACCGCAAATGTCCGGAGAGTCGAAGAAATAAACGAAAAAAAACACAAACTCTGCCACCCAATATTCTCTGTGCTCTCGTGTGGTGTTGTAAATATAAACAATAAAAAGAACTTTAACTTTTAAATCCTTTTCTCTTGTAAATATCATAATGAAAGTTTTTAACTTCAAAACTTATATACACATGTATATATATATTTAGTGGGAGAGAACATTATATTGATCTCACCAAAAGCAGTCCAGGCGCAATAGATTAATATTTTAAAATTTTCATGGTTAAATCAATGCATGAGATTTTTTGGTTTGGACCAAATTTATTTTCACAAGTCAAATTAATTCTAAAAATCCTTTTGTGTTGTATCTTTATAGGTATTCGATAAAAATTAAACACAAAGAGGGAGAGAGAGAAAAAAGAGCGGATTGTATTGTATACTTTGAAACATTTATCCAATTAGATCATGTTGAACTAGACCTAGAAAATTAATGGATTCCTAAGTTCTCCTTCCCCCCCTCCCCACCATCACAATTTTTCCAATCACAAAGTATGAAAAAAGAATTTTGTTTTCGAGAGCAAATATAAAAAGACCCGAGAAAATGACTAAAAGCGCTATATTTTGAGCAATTCGCGAGCGTACAGATATATTCGAAAACATATTTTTCGCGATCTCCGAAACAAAAAGACAGCAGTCAGCATAAAGATATTATTGACCAAATGTGTGAATGTTGACCTTGAAAGCCAACATTTTCTTGCAGTCGACACTTCATTTTAGTCAATATCCACTAATTATGCAGTGATATAACAAGATGCGATTATTTCTAAACATTGAGCACCTATGAGAATAACACAATCTATCTATTGGTTGATGGATGGGTAAAGTATGAAAAAATTCATTTCATTTCCGAGAACAAAGAGAACGTGTGGAATTATTGAAAGCTATAGTTTCAACGAGATACAGAGAAAACATATTTTTATGGAGTGCCGTTTTAACATTTAATGCTTATTTTTGATGTCAAAATATTATTAAAAATACCAATAAATCAATGTAGATCTCATTAATTTATATTTTGCCATCGAAAATTAAATTTTATACGGCAAATATTTATTTTGAGATCAAAATATCGATAATGCAAACGTAAAAAAAATCTTAAGGGAGACACAAATTTATATAAAATTTAACGAATCGTCAATTAAATTTTGCACATAAAAACCTGAACTATTTATATCAATAACAACAGTTTTTGAGCTCAAGAATTGCTTTTATGTGCAGTAAAAACTTTAAGGGAAGATTCTATATACAGGGGAAGGTAATTACTTTATTCATAGATGTGTGCTTCGGAATTTATGATATAAAAAGCTCAGATAGCTTGATATTAAAAATTAATTTTTGCATTTGTAGATTTAGCAATATAAATTAAAAACTTTCCATTCTTTAATAATGATAACTGAAATACATATTTGATATTAATAACAGGAAAATAAATTATTCAGTTCAAAATTGAGAATTTGCTATCAAATGTTTCATTTTTGCTATCAATAGTTGCATTTTTTGATCTGTAAAAAGCGATTTTTGAGATTAGTAAATCAGTTTTAATATTAATGAAAATTTCTTGATATTTCTAAATATTCATTGATATGAAGAGGTATTTTTGAGATCAAAAATATATTTAGAGATATCAAAAATATAATTACAGATAGCAAAAGTTAATTCTTGATATCCAAAAATATATTTCTTGAGATCACAAATTAATTCTTGATATCAAAAATTAATTCTTGACATCACTAATTCCCTAATAAATGTGAAAATGCCATTCCATAATATTTCGCGTTCTCCGACGTGAGGCAGAAAAAATGATTTGTTTGTTGTCATTATTTTGTTAACAATTTTTGTTGTCACTTTTTTGTTGTCTGATTTTGTTGCTGTCACTATTTTGTTGTCGTCTTGTTGTTGCCACTATTACGTTTCATTTAACACCATTCCAATATACAGTCTATGATTTATAATTGAACATAAAAGTAAACATATTAAGTCGTTGCAGTGTTAATTTATTCAAGTAAAGTTACCACATCGATGGCAATACAATTGAGCAATCCTGAAGATCTTAAAATTCAGGCATTAAACGCTGTCTCTTTTATCTATCTCTTTAACTTAATAGTCACAATCTTCATGCTGTTCACCTGTCAATCATGCAAACACATTGCGTTAATCAATCGTCATGCTATTCACCCACTAATCATACAAACATATTACGCTAATTAATTTCACACTGTGTTAAAACAACACGAGCACAAAATCAAAAGTTTAATGTGTATCTATTTCACCAGCTACAGCGCCAATAACGTTCTTCTCCACTAAAACAACCTCACCTTGTTCTATATCCAAATGCTACCATAAACAATAATTTTTTACAGCTTATAAAACGTTTTACTTACTGAAATAGCATGCGTAAAGTCATTTTCACAGAAATATAAAACAATTACAGTGTGATCCAATTAAAAACACATTTTTAAAACAACAATTCAGTTTTACATTGGGAATTATTTTGTTCATCAAATTTCATTTTTCCCATAATTTAATTTTCATTACAAACAAAGTTTGCTGCGGATTGGCATTCACTTATCATTACATAAAACTCGAAAGTTACCAATTTATTTATGTTATTTTTTGACGAAAAAAGGCACAATTATTATAAAATTAATTTACATAAATTAACCTTTCAATTCCTGATCTTTCGTAAACCAAAAACAAACCAAATCTAAAGCAATTATATGTAATGCCATTTTATGCTAAATATAAACAATTTAACTTGTTTAAAGATTTAAAATAATATTTCTCAGTAGGCACAATAATAACATGATAACTTACATTTTTCGCAGCTGACGCAGCACGTGTACAGAGAACACCTGCATTTGTCACAGTCGATTTCCAGCTTCACTTTTACGTCAACAGCGCTCGCTCTGCGCTTCTCACGCACTTGCATTTCAATATATATATATATATATAGAAATGAGAATTAAGAAACACTAAACTTTAAATTAATAGAATGACTTAAATATAAAATTAAATCTACTTAAAATCTTTAATATATGCTAACGGTTAATAAATATAAACATCAATAGCCTTTTCCTCTTCTTTCGTGATGAAAAACATAGTTCTGGGCTGTATAATGACCTACCGTTTACGTCATCGATGACCGCTGGATTGGCATGAATTTGAAGGACGCTGATGGCGAGTGCGACGAGAAGTATCGCCAATATCAGGGAGGCTTTCATCATTGTCCTACCACAGAGGTATACATATATACATACAGATGCTCAGGAAACAACAGTAACGAGATGAAAAGGTGGGAGTAAACCTCCGATTCGGGAAGACTGGACTGGTTCAGAGTTTGCTTCTATTTATTTCACCCCCAAGGGCTTCACACAACAGGTTACATTACAGAGTATAAGACGTGAAACAAATAGTCTTTGATTAAATAACAGCAGAAAGACATTAGAAAGAGTGATATTTAATTATGTGCAATGCAGTCTGTAGTAGAAAGAGCATTTACATATAACATAAAAGACCTCGAAATAATATATTGAGTTTATTTGTATTGAACGGTTTAAGTCTACTTCTCGCGCTGCTAAACCAGCATCGTATAAACATTGCAATCTTTATTGAGTGATAATCTACTTCATGGCATAAAGTAAGAACAATTCATTCGTAGTTAAACTGAATATTTAACAGCAAAGCGACAGTCTAATTAACTTTATAAATATATGAAGCTAAATAAATAAATAATATATGCGGAGAGTAGAAACAACGATCTGTCGAGTCAGTTCCAGTCATACGCGTGCACTTCTGAAATGTAGTCATTTCATTTGTTTATCTTACAACAGAATTTTATTTATTTAGTTAATAACGAAATGACTGACGATAGTAAAGTTAAAATTACAATTGCAATAAATGATACCTTGAGAGACTAGAGTCAAATTGGAGAAGTTCCAGTCAGACTTGTGCACTTTCTGTATGAGAAGTGTTTTGGGCTGAGCGCGCACATACAGAACTATATATATATATATATGTGTGTCTAATGTTACTTGTGTTTTTAAACACACATGTATTAACCTATTTCATGGGTTTGTAAGAATCTGACATAATAGATCAGTCCGATGTTATTGTTATTGAAAATATTTATTGGCCACTCACACCATTGTTTTATCAATTTATCAATATTGTTATTTCCACTTAAAATTGATCTTACTTGGAAACATTAATATAAATGACAAACAGATACTATTTATATGCACGTTTTACAATGCGATCTTACCATCTTAACAAATGCTCTGGAATATGTACGACGTCAACTCGTTTTGGGTTGCGATAGCCCAGAATCTAGACTCACTTTGATTAAATATTGTTGTTTTTAACCACAAAAAAGGTGTTGTTGAACAGCTGTTGCTAAATTACTAAAAATAAACAAGCATTTATTTCATCAATGACAATAAATTAAACCACAAATCAATTTAAACCGACGTGATATTCTGGTTTACAAGTTTATGAATGCATTACACTGAAAAGAAGGCAATAATATGAAAACATGAACAAACAGAAATCATGACTGGATTATTCAGGAAACAAAGGAAATATTTCAAACTGGATTTCAAGCTAAAAAATATTATGAGAAAAGGAGAGGAATAAAGCAAAACTACTGTGCGTAAATATCTATTGGAAAGATTTTAATGGAATGTTTTATGTCCCACGTGTCCACGTAAATAAAGGTTATCTTGAAAAATACAGCCCGGAAGTGAAACGTCAGAAGCTGTGTTTGTGGTTTGATATGCTGACAAAGAAAATATTTCAAGACACGTTTTCAATGATGTATTCTCATATTTCTGCCGCCATAGTTGGTCCCTATGCGGTCCCACGTTTCAATTAATACATGTACTATCATACACCTACCACCTTAGGTAGTCGTCCCACGTACTCACGATAATGAAAATAATCTTGAGAAACACAGGCCGAAAGTAAAAAGTCACAAACTCTGTTTGTGGTTTGGTGTTATGTTTGACATAGACAATGTTTTGATTCACAAAAAATAAGGCTGCACATGGCTTTTATCACACAAAAGCTTTAAAATTAATGTTATATTTAATGATATGAAAGAAGTATGGTTTTTGAAACGTGATTTAAATTTCAAAACGTCAGCGAATTGAACAAAATGCAGTAGGACTAAACCTCTAACGTTGCTCAAAATCAACCAATGACATTGCAAATTGGAAAAAGAATCTAACGGTGCAGTTTATTTTCTAACAATATCCAAAATTCCGAGTCAACTTAAAAGTGCACTGACGCGAACAAAGAGCAGGCAAAATAGATTGAGAATACCTGGACTAAGCCACTTCTTATTTCAATAACAGTCTAGGAATATAGCAATTGTATGTATATATAACGTTGGGGGTCAAACAACTAAGAGCTGATTATGTAGTATCTGTGTATCGTGTTTATTAACTTTAGAACTTAGGTCCGTTTTCTCAAAGCTTAACTTAACAACATCAAGTTTAAATTCGCAAAGTGACTCAGGTAGGAGCTTCGATTATGTGTAAAACAAAACTATAAGAGTTGTTACACCAACATGTTTTTATCCATTAAAAGACATATACAAGTACTTTATCTCATTAATTTTGATAATATATACACAGATTTCCATATGTACTTTGAACTAAATAATGTTTTACCATAAAATTTCAAGGGTAAATGATAATATCACGGTGGGGTATAGGTGTATGCATTACTACGAGCCGTACTTACTGGATACCCAAAGAGCTATGTAAGTTACAACCTTAAGTAAAACCTACCTCATGACCAATCTGCAAAATGCAGACAACTCTCTAATTCGGACAAAATATTTCAGACCCTTTTAATTTTTTCATTTCAATGGTTATAATGGTTTTCTATACCTGGCTAATTCGGACACCTCCCTACTCCAGACACCGAGCACCATTTTTCAGACCCAAATGTAGGTTTTGCTGCATGAATGATGCTTTTATTTTTTTCTAACAGATAATGTCAATAAAAACATGCAGCAACAAACATGACTGCTTCTGGTTGTGAACTTTCTAATTCCATTACAGTTTTCCTGTCTAGTCCCAAGTGAGTTATATTTTTAATTGTTGGTATTACCTGTTTAATATCATTCACCCAAATTAAAAATGGAAAGAATGGAAACAAATTTTGTGGTATTGGGCCCTTCACCCTCACTTTTTATATATAAATTATCTGCCTTTATTTCATAAATTTCATATGATGTTGCTATGTATGGGTCGGGTTTTGTTGTTGTTCTTATTTTTCGGAAGGGACGCTAAAGGAAGAAAATTTATATTTTTTGTTTAGAATCTATGAAACTTTCAAATCAAATAATTTCTAACGGACTGCAATTTCTCGGTACTTGGATAATGTCGGCTTTTAATCCAAGTTGACCAGCTTTTCCCACTGCAATGTAAGTAAACGTAAGTACAAAGTAATTATATAAAGGCAGATTTTCAGATTGAATTTACTGTTGTTCTTTTTAACATCGCTTACCTTAAAATGTGAAAGAACATCCACTAACGCCGCAAGTGGCCTTATTACACATCGTCAGGAACTGTCAAAGAACTTCTTGAGACTTTTCGCTGTAACTCAAGGAAAAGAACAGATAGCTCATCACGAATATTTGGGCCAATTTATGGTACAGTGCTAATAACAAAAGAATAAACATATTTTTAGCCAGGTAAGTATATAGATGTTCTATCTCAACCAAATATTTCAAAACATTTCGGCAATATTCTGCTATTATTATGAAATGTAAGTCAATTATTAAATACATTTGCTCTTCTAGCTTCAATCATAATTTGATATTCTGACTGGCGCCCTAAAAACATACGCAGTTTTAATAAGAACAGTTTTTTTGCCAGTAATTCGATGAAATATCTAACGAATAACCCATAAAATAAAAGACAGGCTCTATTCAACAAGATGTTTCAACAAAATGTGTAAAACAGTCTGTCTAGAACACAGACGGTAAACAAATTTTAAAAGATTGGTTTTTGGAAATATTTCTAAAACGAGTTGAAGAGTTGCCAAAAATAGATAATAGCCAGATTCGGATCTAGGTCCCTTAATATTGTACAAACATAGAAAATTCAGAACCTTGAGAAACTACCGCCGCCATGGCATAAAAATATCCCTTTCACCTTTCCTATTTAAATATTAGCGATACAAATGTGCCTGTCCTTAGATTCTTCAAAGATTAAACTAGTATTTTGACTTGTGCCTTAAAAGCCTTTCACGGCTGATAGAGCTCCTTGAATTTGTTTGATAGATTGATTTTTATGAAAACTCACAATGTACTAGTTATACCATATCATACAATGTGGGTTCGGTGTAAAAGGGCGAGGGCATTTTTCCGTGCTCGTTTCTTTAGCTCTTAGACTTTTTCGGTGCGGTAAGGCCCCGACAACAATTGTTGTGCAAGATATGAAATTAGGTGGGATTTACTGCTAGATTGACAACGATTATTAAAATAGTGGTTTATATAGTTGTTTGAAATGCATGTCAAACGATGTCATGGTCGTTTTAGAAATAACTGGCAATTTCACTTCTCAGATTTATTCGGAATGCTTCTCGATGACACTATCCAAAGACTGAAGTTAAAATATGGGTTAAAGCTTAGGTTTGACGATTGAAGCTTGAAGCTTGACCAGTCAACCAATAAATAAATTTCTGGACATCGCTAGTTATAATACCTCTGAAGGCTTTGTCTGCAGGGTTTAAACCAGGCAGAGTGTATTTCCAGTCGTTCGGTACAAAATCGCCATGAATCACGGCATCGCGATTGGCACCAAATATTTTGAATCGGGTATTCTGTGTGTACATATGCTTGAGCGTTGGCACAGAGTCTGTCCAGAAAAAAGTATCTATCTATCCTAAAATCGGACTCCCGTCCCAGAAGAAGGTGAAGAGCGATCGCTAACACCGCAGCTGACAGTTCCAGACCAGGGACAGTAAGAGTTTTAAGCCTGCCCAGTCTTGCCTTCCTGATCATAAAAGATACGTCAACGTTACCGTTGGTTCCGTAAACTCTCAAGTAACGAACGGTCTATAAGCCTTTTTCGACCCATCGACAAAGGGATAAAGTTCGGCTGCGTAGTTGTCAACTGTTTGGTTCAGGCATCGTTCAACATAAACTTTTGACAAGTCCGGTTAGAATTCTAGCCAAGTGTTCAGTTTCACAGTATCTGGCGGAATTACTTCGTCCGAGCGCAGGCTTTTGCGACAGAGATCTTTCATTAAAAGCTTGGATATTAAGGTAACTGTCACAGCGAATTCCAGCGTTCAGCGCGCTAGATGCCCCTTCTTGTACTTTGCTTGGAAGGGTACTTACATTGAAAGTAAGAGGACCACTTTCTGCGCCACTGTCTTTTTGAAAGGTAGATTTTAGTCGATATCTAGGTTAGCTAACGATTTTGACTTCTCGCTGTCTCATATGGTCGAGAGAACATCCCTATCATTAGATATCTACTTTGTGAGTCTGAAACCACTGTATGCTAACAAACTGTGTCAGTTTCTGCGCCATATTGATGGTTTGAGATATTGAAAGTACCGATTTCGGACAGTCATCGACGTAGAAATTTCTTTCTACAGGCTGAAGTAATTCCTCACTGTAGTGCTCTTTGCTCAATAGGAGGCTCATTAGGTTGCCATTAAGTTACCACAAAAATCAAAGGTAATTACTGTCATCTAATCTGACCTTCACCTGATGCTATGTTTTCCCTACACAGTGGGGCTTCTCTCTACATTATTTGACAGAATACCCATATTTCAAGTAATTGAAACATAACCTGTTCCTTCATACGCATTTCACCTTTTCTTCATGAGCAATAAAACTCGATGATTCAGTGATAAAAGGACTACCTTTACACAATGAACAAATGAACAGATAGTAGGCTTAGTGCCATGCTTTCTGTATGAGATTTCAAAAGTAGACAAAGCTTTTTTTAAATTGATTGGTTGATTTTTATTGGTTGACTGTGCTACCCTGAACTGCGCTATCCTTTTACTACTGTCTGCAACCTTTGTTGTAATTTTACATGGGTATGACTTTTAACTTTCGCATCATCTGGAAACTCTTGGCCACATATGGAAGATGCTACACGTGACTCTGTTCAAATCTACACAGATACGAAAGTTTGGTTCTACATTTGACTTTGCAACCAATTTGCTCTTCGAATGGTTTGCGCAATATTAATGTAAGACATATACTCTCACCTCGACGATATCAACGGGCGCCTTTGCATGTCTAACTCTCTAACTCTTTAACATTATTTGCCATAACAGCAGAACTGTTTTTAGATGGTCAATAAATGACCTAACGATCACATGTGGCTATCTGTATTTCTGCACGAGCGTAACCCTCTTCAGGATCGTACAACATACAGTCTTCTATCAGGCGTTTAGATTCACGACTGCAAAACTGTATCAGGTAACTGAGCTTTAACTTGCAAGTACTAACTTTGCTTGCCAAGCTACTTTGAAAGTTAGCACTAAACTTAAAATAGTCTTTGGCATTGAAGGCAATAATTGGTACGCGGCTATACGTTTGCTGTATAGTCGGAACGGCTGTCGGACTTCATACAAGAAGTTCATAGCTGCGAATTAGCGATCTCAGTTCTGTTGGGTGCAACTGGTGCCTACGTGTACATTGTTGACATGTCTCTCCTTGATTCGAACAGTTGCATTCCTGGCGTAGAACACATACACGGGTATGTAATGACAAAATGTTGATCAAGAATCTGCATTTCTACTGTGTCGATATTCGCTTTTGACATCATGCCCTACGATGGCGGCTGCAATCAAATTCGCGCATGCGGATTCAGCTCGGCTTCCCACAAGTCAAACTCGCTGGATACATCTTTTATTTGATCTTGTGTATGCACGCGAGCTCTTTCTATGGGTTGTACCAATGTGTGCAACACATTGTATCTTCGAGTTCCACATGCAGTGTTGGCATGTCACGTGGCTCATCACACTTTTGCAAAGATGGTAGGCATTGTAAAAACGGCAGACTGTTACTATGACGGGCATTTTCAAATTCTGTGTAAGCCTACTCTTCAGCGATAGTTGCAGTAATTTCTGATTCAGTTTCCAGCAGACTTAATTTACGATCGAACTCAAGCGCAGATTCAGTTCAGATACTGATTTGGCTTTAATGCGTTCATTTTCAAGCTCTAAAGAATATTTCTCGTGTAGGAATGACAATTGAGCTTGTAATGATGCCCACTTTGCTGCTGCTCTCATTCTGGCCGATGGGGAACTCCTTGGCATGGTGTTTGATGCAGTATCTCCATCACGCGACACGCTGTCAGATGGCTTGATATTATCTAGTGATATTAGCAATTAACGTTTGATGAATCTGTGAAACAACAGCTGCCTCCAGTTGCTGCCGCTGCTGATGCCCTGTTCAGCAGGGCAGATTTATTGACAGATGTTTACCCTTTTCACGAAGTAGGCCTATAAGCTGCATAAGGGTCAATTTCTTGAGGTCAATATCTGCCATCGTGGAGGTCGCTGTACTAACGTTGCACGACATATCACGGCAATAAATACGTGAACTCTCATTTTCCTTTTGGATACAACTAACAATTTCACTTTTCTCAATTTTTTTCGGAACGCTTGTCGATGACATTATTGAAAGATTGAGAGTTGAAGATAGGTTGAAGCTTGAGGTTTGACCTTTTTAAGTTTGAGGCTTGGAGGTTCACTGCATGCAACAAGTAGCCATTTTAATAATTTTTCATTGTCAACAAAAGTCATATTGGTAAATAAATAACAAATCACAAATTACAAAGCATAAAACATCCTTTGCTGAACATTTAATATAAACCAAGATACAAATAGAACACATACTTTAGTTTTAAAAAACTGACATGTTTATCCATAGCTTGCAGGAACTTCGAATGACCACAAAGGTACACAAGTAAACATGTGGCGCGATGCTCGGTCAATCACACGAAGTTGTACAATAATGGAAAGAAAAAATAAATTTGTACTACAGAAATCCATCAAATTTCCATATATCACACGCCATTCCAGTTTTCAATTCCTTGTGCCTATCCAAATTCAATGCATCAGCACAGAAAAGTAAACACAACATCACAAAACCGTTACTAAATGCGAATTAAATTTTGTACATGTATTTAGGATTCCGTATTTTTTACATGGATTCACCGATTTTTGCGCAATAATCGAGTACAATAGTGAAAAACCTCTTTTCTCATCGGTCCTTTTGTCCGCTCGTCCATCCATCCGTATGGTGCACGCATGACCTCAATGGCTATAATGTGCGGTGAGCTCTAACACAGGCTGTGTTTTGTTTAGTTACCACCCGACGTCTGTTCACCGAAGGGAATTTTCATTTGTAAAAAATACTGACATCCATTCTGGCTTTGGATAGACGTAGCGATTTGGACAGAACCAAAAACAACGATCAGCCAAAAGACGTAACAACTTACAATAGATATTGTGTAGACGGGTAGTGTTTATTGTTTATCTTTTGATCTTTTATATCATTTAGATAACGCTGCACCTTCCAGGACAACCAAGACGTCACATGCTCAAGCGTGCTCTTGAGTAACATCCAGCGTTGTTCCAAATACAGTGGCCCATGTAGAGACCTATCTCATATATATCAAACAGAGTGAATTGATATTTTAAAAACCAGTTCCTTAAGTTTTTTGAGTACTTTTTTCTGGTAATGCCCTTTGGGTTGCGACGGGGATGGGGATGTGAGGGTGTAATAAACAAACAGAACCGCCTGAAAGTTAGCTGTTGGACAACGAGGTGACAAGTTCTCGGTGTCTGCCCAAGTCCACACTTGAGCCGGAAATGGAATAGAAAAGCATACACTACGTCCACAAACAGTATGCGCGTATGTGCTCGTACAGGCGCATTATATAACAGTATGCGCTCGTACAGACGCATTATATAAGACAGCCAAAAGCAATATAAATTTAACATTTGCTCAGCATATTACCTTTAGAATGTTAACAGGTTTTATGAAAGGCATAGACTATTTCAGGCTGTTTCCCCATTCCCTGCTCCGCCCAAAGTTGTGAGAAAACTGTGGGGTGTGGAGCATCCATCCATGCCCATTGCTTCACCATAAAACGAAGTAGTGGTATCTCCTATATGGAAACTTTATTTTGAACTGTGAATAAATTTGTAGCTACTAAATAAGTTTCTGCTCTATTTTCTCCTGTTCTGTTTTTTTCTCACCTGGAAGGTTTCCAGAAAACTCTTCCTACAGAGCGAACAGAAGCTCGGCACGCGTATGAAGGATAACGATGAGTCGCGGAATCAGGATATTTTACATTTGCGTTCAAGGTCAACGTCAAATTGAGGAAAATTATATTTTATTCAAAAGATTTCCCGGAAATGCCTCCTTGACTAATAGTTGATGAAGTCTCAAATTTGGTACACGTATAGGCGATAGCAAAGTGTCACTCTCACTTTCACCGCATTCTAAATATTTTCTGAATGCGGAGGTCAAAGACTAAGTATAATAAAAAAGTATTTGTTTATTTACATAGTAAATTGCACAACACAGGTATGGAATAAAAGAAATATAGTCTGCCTCGTCTACCTTTCGGGATACACTAAAAGTTTGTATAGGTTGAAGAGAATATTGTTTAAAGGTAAATATTCCTTTTAGAGACAGTACGTGTAGCAGATCTATTTTTTGTCATTATTCTGCGGTCAGTTTTGCCATTTGCGGTTTTGTCGCGATATCACGCAAGTTCTTCTTTTTATCTTGAGCATACTCTTTTGTTCTGTACCGCAGCAGTAGAATAAATAACATTTTATCAAAAAATTAAAACGCATATCTAACGAATGTACACTTGTCGATTAGATGCCATCCATGAAATACGTACCCAAAATTTTTACTGTTTAATCCAGATTCTTTCGTAACCTGTTTGTCGTTACGCGTAACTATAACATAACATATTTTTTTGAAAACACATGTTAAAACATTTTTTGACATTTATCTAACAAAACCTGAATGATGTCAGTGTTATGTTTCTTTACTGTTGTTTGTATAGTTGTAAATAAGAGTGTTGTTATTTTTAATATAAACATTTTTTGAATGTGTGTCTATTTATATCCTCAGTGCAATATCTCTATCAAAAATTTTTCCCAAAAATGCACCCGCATCAAAACAGAAGCTAACTCGCCGAAGTCACTTTTTTCATCTAAATAATCTTCGTACTCGGCATTTCTAGTCTAAAATTTTGTAAGCCTCGTAAGTTTTATTGTAAAAAAAAATGTTGAAGTGTTGTTTTTTTATTTTTGTTCTGTTGTTCTCTTTATATTTTAAAATGTATTTTGTTCTTCTATTTACTATTATTCCACTGTGTGTTGTGTTTATCTGTGCAGGCATAAGAACTAAAATTACCTGACCTCGAGAATTTTTATTCTATTTTTTGTTGTGAGTGACACAATGCAAACACATATTAAGCAAGACTCAACAGTAATAAAATAACCACCACTATGGCAAGAGCGGGTGGTGAACATTATGATTATACATGTAAATATTCGTATACAATATGTGATGATATATGTCAAGAAACACCAAAATACTCAAGAATCATTGTTTTAATAGACACGTCGTGGCTAACAAACATGTCTTTACATAGTTTTTGTTATAATTTTGTGGGCTAAAATAGAAAAGGATTCTTAAAGAGAACAAAGAATGGCATAGGCCTACTCAACCCCGTCGTTTCACTTTCAACCTCAAGGCATACGGACTCTCACTGCTTACTGGTAAAGCAGTCTACTCGCCTCGTGGCCTTTTTTCCCATACCATACGCGGAGTGACCATAATCACCCCCACCCATTTACTCACTTCAGTACTCACGCACTTCATACTCCATACGTCTTCTGGCACCACGGCTTATTCTCGCCCACGACCTATTCTCCCCTGCCTTATTTGTCCCAGACCATACTCACCCCTGTCTAATGGTTTTCCACCTATTCAGCCCGGGCCTTTTTGCCCCCAGGACATACTCCCGTCGTGGCCTACTTGTTCCCACACCTATTCGCCCGCAGAACTCTCGCACGTTGGCCTTTTCTCCCTGCCTTAGTCTCCCGAGCCCATACTCGCACTGAGGATCTCACGCCCTGTGGCCTATTCCCCTGCTTTATTCACCAGACACCATACTGGCCACCGCCTAAAAACATTATCAAGTTCATCTTTCTGTAAAGTGATATTAATTACCGCTATTGAGTGAACCAATCACACTGCGAAATCAGAACAATCGTTTTAACTGGGATGCTCGTGGATCCATGCTAAAATATGATTAATTCTAGTCGTGCTTGGGACACCCCCTCGTCCCCAAACCCCGCGCTTTTTAGGTGTAATCAGCAAAAAGCACAATCTTAGCAACCAGACAGAACAACCACACAAACCGCACATGGAAAATTGGAGTAGTTAAGTTGCCTTATATTTTATTTTAATACACACTTGATGGAAGCTTGGAAACCTTAACAAAGTCATTTACTTATTATTTATTTACTTATTTAGTTATTTTATTTATTTATTTATTTTAGATAAAAATAAATTAGTTAACTGAGATAATTCTTGTCATAGATTTTATAAATGACTGTGACGAGAGATTTTAACAGCTGTATTGAAACGAATAGAATCATAACAACAGGATGGGCTATAAATATCAGTACAATATTATGTTATGGGAGCAGCTGGACTTCCTGAGGACTAGCGACTATTATGTTTATCTCATCCCGTGATAACGGTATGTTCATAAGGTAGTATTACAACGTATACAGACATTAGGGCAGTATTCACAGAATATATATACAGTGACATGCCATTGTTCAGAAACCTGCTTAGATGCCTCCTATCTCAAACAAATAATGACAAAAACACAGTAAAACACTTCATTCCGCTCTGCTTATCAGTTGCGCTTTACACTGTAGATTACACTATCAGAATTTCTGAGTTAACTTATTTTGCAACTCGATAAAATAATTGCTAAAAAATGATCATTCAAGTTATGCAATACTGGCACTGTTAAGTCAAAGTCACTTCTGGGAATATTCAAGTTTATTTGCCAAGACGATAATGCGTATTCACACGCCGGCGTGGTGACCGATAACGTGACCACAACGATGTATTCGCTAAAGCCGATACGCGACACGTGACAAGATACGATTAACTGAAATAAATAAACGGTAAAAGGAAAACAATAATGATAATGAAACGGTATAAATGATATGAAGGAACTTAGCTACGCGGTGAACTGAATATTAACATTAGTTAATTTTATCAATAAGTTCTGCACGCTTAGACTCTTGATTACGTTCATTCGATTAACCTTATCCCTGACACACACCACCTTATTAGTGCGTCTGAAATATCGATATTATTTTCCCGATATTATATGAACTGACGCCAAGTACTTATAATTTCAATATCGACAGTAAATAACATTAATAATCTAACCGTAATTTTAAGGCTACATATCCCTTTGACTTAACATGAACTAGAGTTATTTATCCTGTACATTTCTGGTTTATTTATAAATCTGATTTATTCCAACAAGTCGTTTTTCCCGTACTTCGCCGCTCAACTGATGCATGCAATACGCCCCAACTATCAGCTGTACCATACACCTTCCACACGACACAGTATCCCTTCAACTTGTTCCTTTATTCTACGTTCCGTTCTACTAACAAGTTCTTCAGAATAATAACTGACCACATCATCTGGACGGTGCTATTTATACTTATAGCATGTTGACAAGGAGTAATTGGCAATTTAAACGCAACTTCACTGATATGGATAAGCATATTTACACGAGAATAATATCGCACAATGGGGGGCTAATTGCAATAAAAGGATCGAGTATAAAAAAGGCCAGACGCCAATTAACGAGTTAGCATAATCCCAGCATCGCCTTAATCCCCTAAATGTGATAATTGTTTGTACATTGCCTGCTTATTAGGAAGTTGAAGTGACACTTATATGTTGGCATCAGTCAATTTAAATGGAGACATTCCGTCCACAATAAACATTGAGACTTAATAAACATACAAATAATAATAACAAAGGAAATTAAAAGCTTTGATCTGTAACACAGGGAGGCAAACAACGGTGAAAGAAATGTACAAGACGTTGGCCGTAACACCGGCTCCCTTAATTGCACTTGGGCAATTTACTCATTCAAGCAAGGTCAATGTCTTTTACTCAAACGTTGCTATTACACTATTTGATAGGAAGTTAAAGTTTTCATGAAGAGTCAAATGCCTACTCCTGCGTTGAATACATGCTAAGCTGACGAGTCTATACAGTTCCTCAGTTTTCAGCTTCAAGTAGGACACAAAGCTTGTGTATAGGCCTTTCTAATACGCTCGTTTTGGTTTTAATTTTTGCAGTTCTGACGAAGCCCTTCGCGTCCTGTCGAGTCGCGATGATGCGTCCCATTGCCCAGGAATTACGTGGATTATTATCGGCTATCAAGACGATATCGTTTTTCTTTATGTTACGACGCTGTTTTTCCCATTTTTGACGGCGTTGCAAAGTTGCGAGATACTCCTTTGTCCACCTTGTCCAAAAAAGATCGGCCAGGTACTGAACTTGCCGCCATCTCTTGCGGACGTACGTGTCGCGTCGCGTAAATTCACCTGGGGGCAGGTTTGGACAACCCTTTAAGAGAAGGAGATCGTTAGGTGTCAAGGCGGCCATATCATTTGGGTCGTCTGAAGATTTCGTTAAGGGTCGGCTGTTTACGATGTTCTCTATTTCACAGAAGAGCGTATATAATCCTTCGTCATCTGTTCGTATAACCTGTTCTTTCACGAGGCCGAACATAATTTTTCGAACAGAGCGTATGAGGCGTTCCCATACGCCGCCGAAGTGCGACGCGGATGGAGGGTTAAAGACCCATTCTATACCTCTATGCAGGCATTCGTTGCCGATATGGTCCTTGTTCCATTTGTCAATTTCCTCTCGAAGTTCTCGCTCGGCTCCAACGAAGTTTGTTCCGTTATCCGACCATATTTTCTTCGCTGGTCCTCGTCTTGCCAAAAAGCGCCGTATTGCATTAACACAGGAGTCTGTGTTCAGTGACATAGCGATTTCGAGGTGGATAGCTCGAGTAGTAAGACAGGTAAAAATTACTCCGTAACGTTTCACAACTGAGCGAGCTCTTTTGACTTCGAATGGACCAAAGTAGTCCATTCCAACATTTGTGAAAGGTGCTTCACCGGCATTCACCCGATCCGATGGTAGATCGGCCATCTTCTGGTCGTTGGGCCGAGCGTTGTACCTTCGGCAGGTGACACAGCTTGCCAGAACCCTTCGTGACAATGCATTTACGGTAGTTATCCAGTAGTTCTGCCTAACGTGCGCAATTGTGGTTTCTCTACCAATGTGACCAAGACGTCTGTGGTAATGAAGTATTATCAATACTGAAACATGGGAGGCCTTGGGTAGCAGGACGGGATGTTTTGTTTCGTATGGTGCCTGAACATTACTTAGTCGTCCTCCCACTCGGAGCACCCCATCTACAATAAACGGGTCTAGTTTCAGGATTGAACTATTGCTATTAAGTGGTTTCTGGCGTCTAAGTACGTCGATCTCGCCTGCAAAATATTCCTGCTGTACGCTCCGTATAATCTGAGCTTCTGCGAGCTTCACGTCCTCACAGCTTAGTACAGCCATTTGCTTGAGATACTTCGATTTAAGCGACTTCATGTTTAGTTCGATAGCTGTCTTTCTGCTTTGCTCCTCGATGTTCTGATGGGTCGCGGTGAGATCCTTGCGGATTGATATCCAATACCTTACATTTTGAGTGAACTTCGCTACCCAAGCGAATACGCGCTTCAGTTTGCTCCAGCTAGAAACACGTGTGAACGTTTGTTCGAAGCTTGAATCTTTGCTTTGTGCGATGGGGTTTACTGTCTGTTTCAGCTCGGCATCTTCCACGGACGACGGCAAAGTATTTGGATTTTGTTTTGGCCATTCGTATTCTGGCTTACGAAGAAACGTGGGACCCTGTATCCACTTCTGGGTTTTCTCGTCTCCTGGGGATAGGCCGCGAGACGCATAGTCTGCGGGGTTCAGGTCGGTAGGTACGTATCTCCATTGGTCTGCATTTGTTGCGTCCTGAATTACAGCAAGCCGGTTTGCCACAAATGTTTGGTATCGTGAGCTTTCGTTGGCTATATACTTGAGCACTGCGACACTATCAGTCCAGAAATATTGTTTAAGTTCTAATTCTGTTTCATCTCGGATCACCTTGGCGAGTTTAACTGCAATCGTGGCTGCTGTCAGTTCTAGACGCGGGGTCGTTATCTTCTTTAGCGGGGCCACGCGAGACTTTGACATGACCAGGTGAACCTGAGGTTCCTTGCTTCCCAGAACGCGTATGTACGACACAACACCATACCCGAGATCACTCGCATCGCAGAAGGTATGAAGTTCGTGAGCTGCATTCTTTGATTTTCCAGAGGAGAAGCAGCGCGGGATCTTCAGTTCCTGGAGCCTTGGCAAGTCTGTGAGCCATTTTTTCCATCGTTGTTTATCCCTGTCGCATAATGGATCGTCCCATCCTGCTCCCTTTCTGCATAGGTCTTGAAGCAATATTTTCGCTGGAAGAACAAACGGCGACGCTAAGCCAAGAGGGTCGTATATAGAACTCGTGACAGAAAGAATGCCCCTTCTCGTGAATGGTTTGTTTTGGAGCTGAATGTCGAAGCAGAAGCAGTCATTATCGACCATCCAAGTGACGCCTAATGCTCTCTCGGTTGGTAGACTGTCTGATTTAATATCTAATGTTTTGACTGTTTTCGCCCTTTCCTCTTGTGAAACAGCTCCCAGCACCTTTCTGCTGTTGCTGATCCATTTTGTGAGTCGAAACTCGCCGGAGGCGCAGATTTCTGTGAGCCCCTCGATTAGCTTCACGGCCTCAAGGTCTGTATTTACCGATCGAAGGCAGTCGTCTACATAGAAGTTTCTTAGTATTGTGTCCTTGGCAGTAGTATCTTCACTAGCATTCGCGGTGGCCCTTAATGCTGATGCCGAACAACTTGGAGACGACGTCGCACCGAAAAGGTGTACGCACATTCGATACGTTCTTGGATCCTTCGTGACGTCGCCATCTGGCCACCAGAAGAACCTCAAGAAATCCCGGTCGCGCTTCGGCACACGAACTTGGTGAAACATGGCTTCTATGTCGGCCATGATCGCCACCGGACCTTGTCTAAATCTCAGGAGTACGCCGAGAAGGTTATTGGTTAGGTTTGGACCTTGGAGAAGGTTGTTGTTGAGCGAGGTTCCCTGAAACTTGGCGGCACAATCGAAAACTACGCGAATTTTATCCGGCTCCCGTGGATGATAGACACCATGGTGTGGAATATACCATACTCGGCCGTCGTTCCTCATCAAATCTGCCTGTGGTACCTCTTCAGCATGTTCCCTTTGGATGAGGTCTTGCATGAAGGTCTGGTAGTCCTAATGGAACTGTGGGTTCCGAAGCAGCTTGCGTTTGAGACTGTTTAATCGCTGTAGTACTATTGGCTGATTATCAGGAAGCTGAATGTCACCACGGAATGGTAGGGCAATTTCGTAATGACCTTCTTTCAGTGTAATGGATTCGCCAACCATTTTTAAGAATTTCTTATCGTCTCGTGAAAGTTCTGCCTTGTCGTCGATGATCCGCTCGGGAAAGTCAATATTCAGAGAGTCGCGGTACAACCTTTCGAGCCTGCTAGATTCCGTAACATCTTGCATTGCTATTAGTTCCAGTCTGTTTACTGTGTGGGTCGGTTTATTCGCCTCTGATCTCCTGACAACGTTCCATGCTATCCATCCAAGTGGCGAGCGGGTGGCGTGTGGGCTTCCAATGGGCCCTGTTCTGGTTTCAAGGGGAGTGAACGCACCCGGGACGTTATTTCCAATGAGTAAGCCTATGTCGGAATTAATCTCTGGCAGTTCGATGTCGCGGAGATGTGCCCAGTGGGATATGTCGTCCGTAATCGGAATATGATCGTGCGAAACGGGTATTCGATCCTTTGTGAGGGTCTCAGGTAAGCCAATCGTGTTGCGACCGCTCAAATCGGATATTTCGAGTCCATTTATCGCCTTGCATTGCATTGTGAAGGTTGAATCGATTGTGTTGATAGTCGTTCTTTTGGATTTTCCAGTCGCGCCGAGCTCTTTCATCAGCCGAGTTGTACAAAACGTTATGCTGCTACCCGGATCCAAAAAGGCGTAAGTCTGTACGGTTTTTACATGACCCTTCATTCGAACTTGAACTGGAATTATAGCCATAGTGCAGAACTCGTTCGTTCCGGCTCCCATGTAGCTACATGTATGGATTTGCCCCTTCGTCGATGAATTTGAGTTCTCCCTTGTCTTGAACTGAACAAACTCCTTATGGATAGAGGTTGGATGACTGTCTTTACATATCTGGCATGTACTTCTGTTGGTACAATCCCGCTTTCTGTGTCCTGGATTTAGGCACCCGTAGCACAGCCCTCTTGCTTTCACGAATCCGCTCCTTTCTCCGAAGGGCATATTAGAAAATGCGAAGCATTTTTCGAGAGAATGCGATTTGTCCTTGCAGTAAACGCACGGTTCCGGGATGGTTTGCTCTGTTAGTTCATTTGCAGCAAAAACTGATTTGCCCTTCTCATTCCTCTTTGTCGTCATTTGTGCATGCGCCTCGCTGAGAGCTTCTCTTCCATATGTAGGATCCAGGGCCTTTTGTGCCTCTGCGCGGACGAAAGACACCAGGTCTTCGAAGGCAACCCTGCCCCCTTGCCTTTTCTTGGACTGTACAATTGAACCCCACTTATCATGAAGAGTCACGGGGAGCTTCGCAACTAACCTTTTCATATTTTCCGAGTACTCCAGAATGCGTACCTGCTCCATTTCGTGAATGGCGCTGCTGATTTGGCGAAGAAAGATTGCGTATTCGTCCAGCCCCTTCCCTTCGTTAGATCTTATCGGTTGCCATTCTTTGTTTCAAAGGAATCAAGCAAGTTCAGCCATTTCTTATAGGTTTGATGAACAAGACTTGAGTCACCAGTTTTCATCTGGTCTCGTATTGTCTGGCTTAATTCGTGCAGTCCCATGTACGTATTTGACTGCTCAGCGCGAGGTACTTCAGTGGGACAATTTGGCCTTGTTGCAGATCTGGTGCGTACACCTTGATTGCCACTGGTACTAGTCATTTTGCGTGTTCAGTTGGAACGCCACCCAAATTACGTTAATTTAATGTTAAGTCAAAGTCACTTCTGGGAATATTCAAGTTTATTTGCCAAGACGATAATGCGTATTCACACGCCGGCGTGGTGACCGATAACGTGACCACAACGATGTATTCGCTAAAGCCGATACGCGACACGTGACAAGATACGATTAACTGAAATAAATAAACGGTAAAAGGAAAACAATAATGATAATGAAACGGTATAAATGATATGAAGGAACTTAGCTACGCGGTGAACTGAATATTAACATTAGTTAATTTTATCAATAAGTTCTGCACGCTTAGACTCTTGATTACGTTCATTCGATTAACCTTATCCCTGACACACACCACCTTATTAGTGCGTCTGAAATATCGATATTATTTTCCCGATATTATATGAACTGACGCCAAGTACTTATAATTTCAATATCGACAGTAAATAACATTAATAATCTTACCGTAATTTTAAGGCTACATATCCCTTTGACTTAACATGAACTAGAGTTATTTATCCTGTACATTTCTGGTTTATTTATAAATCTGATTTATTCCAACAAGTCGTTTTTCCCGTACTTCGCCGCTCAACTGATGCATGCAATACGCCCCAACTATCAGCTGTACCATACACCTTCCACACGACACAGTATCCCTTCAACTTGTTCCTTTATTCTACGTTCCGTTCTACTAACAAGTTCTTCAGAATAATAACTGACCACATCATCTGGACGGTGCTATTTATACTTATAGCATGTTGACAAGGAGTAATTGGCAATTTAAACGCAACTTCACTGATATGGATAAGCATATTTACACGAGAATAATATCGCACAATGGGGGGCTAATTGCAATAAAAGGATCGAGTATAAAAAAGGCCAGACGCCAATTAACGAGTTAGCATAATCCCAGCATCGCCTTAATCCCCTAAATGTGATAATTGTTTGTACATTGCCTGCTTATTAGGAAGTTTAAGTGACACTTATATGTTGGCATCAGTCAATTTAAATGGAGACATTCCGTCCACAATAAACATTGAGACTTAATAAACATACAAATAATAATAACAAAGGAAATTAAAAGCTTTGATCTGTAACACAGGGAGGCAAACAACGGTGAAAGAAATGTACAAGACGTTGGCCGTAACAGGCACAATGGTTACTAAGGCTTTAAGCTTTATAATATTGTGCATTTTGCTGAAACACAGTGTTTGTTTTTGACCAACGGACCCAAATAATTCATTTTCAATAAATGTCTGCTACTTAACTTCAAAGATAATACATGCTTCTGATAAAAGATGGCTGATAACGTCCTTTGTCCTCGGTGAGATCGTGATAAGTCTACAGTACAGGTTATTATGTGTAATGACTGGTTAAGGGGGCAGGATGGAGGAATGTGACTAAAGCAACTACCATCTTTTCCAGTGTCATTCAACAGTATTACATGGACAAATATCGCTAATATCCCACATCAGTCCATTCTTAGTAAGATAAAATTGTGGAGCAAACCGCCAACCGCGTAGTCTTGGTGACGTCGAGCATGATTTCGTGCACATTATGGTGCATAAAATCTTACCTCGTTAAAAACGTGAGGGGATAGATTGGGCATATTGCTAAAATATCATTCAATGTATTTATTCTTTTAAGCAAATCGTACACAGTGCATGTAAATACAAATACTGGTTATACAAGATATAATGGCTAAAATAATGGTTATTGAATTCGTACGATAGGTTCCGTGTGATTCCTTTTGTATGCCATTGCTGTTTGTCTGGCTGCCGGGTTTGTAAGGGTTAGGGCTAGAAGAACCAAATTTGACAGAGCCATAATGTAGCAGATTTAACTGATCTCCTCCAATTTCTTTGGAATTCATGTAGTATGTCACCAGTGAATCTCAGAAAGCTCGGAAGTTAGTCCAGGCCAATACACAGCGTGTCAACACTTATTACGTGTGTGCTGTAAACTTGTTACGCCAGTTTAATTTTTCTTCTTACAGGGCTTTAAATAGAAATCTAAATGTACTTTATATGCTTCTTGCAGTGTCACTCTTTTCGTGAGGAGGAATCAAATTTAACGCAAGTATTCTACTGATTCCTATGAAAAAGATCGATCACTTAAGAACTTTTTCTGTTATTTTTTCTGAGAGAGGGTAACATTTTAGTTTTAGTATCTGTAATCTTTATATGCGTAACTTTCATTTCAATCTCGATAGCGAAATCGGTCTAGTTTTCCTGCAGTCTTTCCATCCACCGGTTTTTCATATTTATTCTCCTGTGTTTACTTTACTTTTGGCATATGTATTTTATATCATTAAGTTTCAATTCCCTCTCGGTAGCGAAATCGGTCTAGTTTGCCCGCAGTATTATCATCCACCGGTTTTTGATACTTCTTATCCTGTGTTTAATTATGCACGGACAAATGTGTTGAACGACAGCATTATCTTGTACTATAAAATAGTCAATACGTAAACAAGGCCGTGAACAATGTCAAGGCCATTTAACACCGAGCTGAATGGAACGGAAAGGAACTGAACGGATATATCCTTAGTTGGATGTTAACAGATCTTTAACTTAAATGTTTTCGTGATACTTTTGTGTTTGTAAATTACTTTGTAAGATATCATTGTACTTTAAATTGTCTCATATTCTCTACAAAGCTGGATAAATGAAGGTATATGTCCAAAAATGACTAAATTTGGACTGCAAACTGAGTTTTAGATAAATTTTAGCAAATAATTTACAGAGAAAATATAAATGTAAAAACACAATTATTTAACGAATTTCGGTCAGGTTTCATTCAGATTAAAAACGTATGCAAAATCTTGTATAATCGCTATATTTCTTCTCAAGGCTATAGCACAATTTTATCAGATCTTTCTGTTCCGTTCTGTTCCTTTCCGGGCAGGGTGAAGTTGACTTTTTACTACCATTATCTCGGCAATGAATACTGCAAACGAGTGTTTAAAATAATACATAGGAATATATGATTAAAGCAGCATGGCAGGCCATGAGGATTTTAGCGACGCTCTGAACCCCAAATACAAGCATGTGGAGGTGCCGCTATTTATAGCCACGGAGGAGAATATCGTGAAGTATGGGCGGTTTGTGCACGACTTCAAGAACGAGGAGGTAAACCAAACACATTGCCCTGGGGATGTGGGAAGTGAATGGGGTTACACATTGCCCTGGGGATGGGACTGATGAATGGGGGTACTCATTCCCCCAGGGAAGAGGGTGGTGAATGGGGGCACTCATTGAACTGTCGGTTGCGGTGATGCATGGGGTATTCGTTGCCTTGGGGTTGGGTTGGTGAAATGGGGCTATCATTGCTCTGGGAATAGGTATGAAGGCAGGGCAGAGCCGACTGACAACCGGATGAGTACAAAATTGCAATGCAAGAGGGTGTGTTTTTCATGTCCAGACAGAATGTGGATAGAATAGTTAGATTGGAAAATAGGATTTTGCAATAACGTGTGCTGGGAAAGTGTGCGTTAGTTTTGGTGCGATCCTAACTAATTTTAAGGTCAGTCAGAATGGCCGTCATCTTGGAATTTCAATTCCGGCTGATGATTTTACTGTCTGCAATGGCTTGTTTTGTGAGGTATCCGTTGTCTTTGCTGCAGGTTTGGGTGATCCCATGGCCGGTTCTTGGCCGCAGACCGTTACATCCTGGTACCGGGATATCTGGTGGTATTGTAGAGGGGAGAGTGGAGAACTTCTGGGAAGGTGATTTGTGCAAGCAACTCAACAAAGCGCGGCCCGATGGACAGTACACCCTCGGCCGTCTGCCTGCCACCTCGTCGCCTAGCAACAGATCTCACATCTTGTGTCGAGGTTTAAATTACCACCCAGATGGTGGTCAGGTCTTTTTCCCGACAGCGAAGAACCCTTATGTGATGCTGTTAGCCTTACCCGGAGATGACGTCAAACCGGAAGATTTCGTGGCGTTTTATTTGGATGGATCGTGTGGCCTTCAGATAAGAGAAGGTAATTAAATTTAAGTCCAGTATCCTTATTTTATTCCATTTTTAATATTCCTGAACTTGTTCAGCAATCATGACACTCTCACTGAGCATTTTGGTTTCAGGTAGCACCATACGACTTCCAAATCAATTTTGTAGAAGTGTCTTTTATGATGATTTGAATCAGTGATTCAAAGTATTGGTAAAATCCACATGAAAACATGAAAAATCAGTGTAGAATTGCTTACGTTTGTTTTTAGGTATCTGGCACAATGCTCCATACCAGTTGGAAGATCGGTGTTTCTTTGATGGTAAACAGAACGCCGTTCGCGCATGCGTGTTCATGGACACCATTGACGAATTCCAGTGTCTCCTCAAAGTACCACTTAAACCGGAACTAGCCGAAGAGTGGAAGAAATAACCGAAACTAACCGAAGAGTGGAAGAGATAACCGGAGCTTGCAGGAGAGTGGAAGAAACAAAACAATAAAACAAACTCGGTGCTCCCGTGTGGTGTTATGAATAAAAACAATAAATGAATATCTAACGTTTTAAATCATTTTCTTTTGTCAATATCATGATTCAAGTTTCTAAATTTAAAATTTCAAATTGTATACACATGCATATATATTTATTGGGCGAGAACATTACATTGATCTCACCAACAGTAGTCCATTTTCAGGAACACCAAGATGCAATTGGTCAATGTTTATTTAAATTGCTGTTTATAAGTTAATCGAACGTTGCATGCTCAACCAATGCATGAGGTTTCGATATATTTTTTATCAAATTAAGGTAGAGGCGAAATATGTATGTTTGTTTTGGACAAAATTTTTTCGAATCAGATTAATTGTCAAAATTTTTTCGTATTGTATCTTGCAGGCATTTGATAAAAAATAAAAACACAAAGAAAGAGAGAAAAGAGGGGAGTATATTGTATGATTGGGGGCGACTGCCCATTCAGGTCATGTTGAACTAGACCATTTTGTGCCAACTCTGTCTTGAACCAGGCGAATTAGTGGATACCTAAACCGCACTTCCCGCTAAATTTTTTTCTATTATGCAAACTATGAAAAAAATGATATCAATTTCAAGAACAAAAAGGCATGAAGAAATAATTAAATACGCTATATTTCGCGAGATGATGCAGATACATAATAAAACAGATTTTTTGCGATCTCCGAAACAAAATTATTCTCAGTTTTTTGTTGGAAGTCCCTGTTGATATTCTGCATGGGTTTTAGGAACGCAACAAATCCCAATTTTTTAAATCAGCAGTTATTTGTAATCAAAATTCAAGATAATAGTCAATATAAAGATATTATTGCCCAGATGCTGGTGAATACTGCTTCATATTTAGTCAATATTTGCCAGTTACACAGTGACACTTTTTCGTTTTTAAATATCTGAGCACCAGCGAGAATAATGCAATCTATAATTTGGTTGCAAGTATGAGAAAAATCACTTAATTTCACTGAACACAAAACATGGAAAAATATTTAATTTCAGCCATTCGCAAGATGATGCAAATACATTGGAAGAAATATTTTTTGCGATCTCAGAAACAAAAGAAGACGTTGTTTCGTTTAAGCACGAAAACTCATGGAAAACTATTTTCGTGTTTCTTGCCATTATTTTGTTGGAATTGTTTTTTTTCTCACTGTTTTGATGTCATTTTTGCTGTCATTTTTGTTTTAACTATGTTTTCGTTTTTTGTGGCGACTATTTTGTTGTCATTTTCTGAATTATTTTGTTGTTATTTTTTGTTGTTGTTACTGTTTTGTTGTTATTTTTTTTGTCCTATTATGTATCATCAAACACCGACACTACATGCAATCTATGACTTAGAACTGAATATAGAATCAAACACAATAAGTCGTTGCAGTGTTATTTTATTCAAGCAAACTTGCAACATAGATAACATCTCTCTTGAGCCATCATAAAGATCATAAAATTCATGCTCAAAACTCAGTCTGTTGTGTCGTTCTCTTTATATTTAATAGTCGCAATCTTCATGTTGTTCACCTGCCAATCATGAGAACATATTGCGTTATTGAATCTTCATGTTATACATCTGCCAATCATACAATCATTACTTTAATGATTCGCCATACTATACATCTGGCATAATACAGTCACCTTGCGTTACTTAATTGCAATACTGTTCACCTACCAATCATACAAACACATTACGTAAATTAATTTGACATTGTATTGAAACAACACCTGCGCAAAATCAAAAGTCCAATGTGCATATATTTCACGAGCTAAAGTGCAAATAACGCTCGTCAGCACTAAAACAACCTTTCTTTTCTCTATACCCAATTATACCCAATTATTAACATAAATAATAATTTATACAGGCTATAAAACAATCCACTTATTCAAATAGCCTCAGCCTTTTTCACAGAAAAATAAAATAATGACATTGTGGTCCAATTGAAAATATTTTTAAACAACACTTCAGTTTTATCTTTCAAATCGTTTTGTTTGTCAATTTTTATTTGTGTCACAATTTAATTTTTAAATGTATTCATGTTTTTTTTGTAACAAAACTAATAAAACTTATTATAAATTAATTGAAATACATTAAAATTAAGCTTTCAATACTCGATCTGCCATACACGAAAAAGCCACATTTAAGCAAACCCTATGCTGTCTATTTATATTAAATCTAAAAAATAAATTAATTTAACTTATTTAAAGATTCAAGTTGCTTTTTTCCAGCAGGGAAAATAAAAAGAGATGACTCACACTTTTCGCAGCTTACGCAGCACGTGTAGAGAGAACACCTGCACGTGTCACAGTCGATAGCGAGGTCCACTTTCACGTCAACTGCGCTTGCTAAGCGCTTCTCACGCACTTGCATTTCAATGGATATATATATATATATAATATATTTATAAATATAACACTAAATCTTATATTTATAGCATTACTGTTAAATTTAAAATGAAATCCACTTAAAATCTTTTACCCATTTCTTCACTAATTCCTAATGGTTCGTTAAGCTATGTTATTCTGTAATTTTTAAAGTGAACAACTTTTTCTGCTCTTTCGCATTGAGTAACTAATGAAAAATACATTTCTGGGCTTTATAATGATCTTTAATGACCTACCCTTTGCGTTGTCGATTACAGCTGGATTGGCCTGAATTTGAAGCATGCTGATGGTGAGTGCAGCGAGAAGTATTGCCAATACCAGGGAGGCCTTCATCATTGGTCCTGCCATAGATTCACCATACATATATACATACAGATGCATAGAAAACATCGGTAACGTTCTAAAGAAAAAGAATAAATCTTGCAAAGACTTAACATATGATCTTTCAACATTTAGTTACTTTACGTAGTATTTTATTTGGGAATGAATTGTCTGTGATTACATATCAGACAGCGGAAAGTCCGTAAAAAGAGCAAATAATAAATAACACAAAATATTCCAAAATATTTTTTCGAGTTTATTTGTATGGTACGGTTTAAATCTACTTAGAAAAGTATCAGTTAAATACGCAACTAATATATTCAGAGAGTAAAACAACGATGTGTCGAGTCAGTTTCAGTCATCCTCGTGCTCTTATGAGATATTGTCCTTAGTTTTATCTTACAACAACATTTCATTTATTTGTTTACTTGATAACGAAATGACTGACAATACTGAAATTGAAATTAAATAATACTTACAGCGAGTAGAATTAAAATTTGAGAGGTTAAAGTCAGACTTGTGCACTTCGTATATGAGACGCTTTTGGGACTGAGCGAGCACTGACAGAATATATATATGCCTGATGCTACTTTCCTTTTAGTCACAATATATTAACCTATTTCTTGTATTTCTAAGAGTTTGACACAATAGACAGTTCTATGATATTTTTATTGAAATGGGTCACCAATACCATTGCTGTGTCAATCAATAAATATTTCTATTCATTCTTAAAATTGATTTCTTGGGAATATTATTAAAATAACAAACAGATACTATTTATATGCACATTTCACAATACGATACCTTCGTAACAAATGCGCTGATGTATGTATTGCGTCACATGCTTGTGATGTCCCGAATATAGGTAACTTTAATTTAATTTTGTTGTTCATCAACATCAAAATAGTTGTTATTGAAGGACGAAAAAAAAACAGCTGTCGATAAATTACTGTAAATAAAGTTTTCATCAGTAAAAACAAATTTAGCTGCAAATCAATTCAAAGTGCAGTGACATTCTGGTTCACCCGTTTATGAATTCATTTCACTCTTTATGAATAGATCATTCAATAAACAATGGGAAATATTTCAAATACACAAATTAATATCAACCTATTTCATAAGAAGAGGAGAGAAATACATTAAAACTCCTGTAGGTCTATTAGAAAGATTGCAATAGAATGGCCCCTTTTCTCAATGAATTAATCGCGTAAATTTTTTATTAGGTTTTGCCTATTATTTCAAGAATTGTGGTGCATAAATTTTTCCTTATATTCTGCAATGAGCTGTTACAGGAGAAGCATTGATCCATAGCAAGCAATATTGTTGGTTGACTTTTTCTCGAGTTGCCTAGTCTAGATGAATGCAAAGGGTCAGATCACCACTCATGGAATTCAAAATTATCGCACATTGAGTCTTTCAGTCATCCCTTAAAAATGATTTGCTACACCATTTTGGAACATATGCTGTCATAGTTCGCACAAACTCACATTAATGAAATTGCTCTCATAGACCTGCAACCTTAGGTAGTCGTCCTATGAGGTCCCACGTACCCACAATAATAAAAGTAATCTTGAAAAATACAGACTAGAAGTGAAAAGTCAGAAGCTGTTCGTGGTTGTTAACAATGAAAATGTTTTGAATTATTAAAAAATGCATCTGGATTCGCCATCTGGAAAGTGACAATCAGGCGATGTAACGTTTACCCGTTAGACAAACTTCTTTACTCTTGGATCACTCGCAAACAAATTATTTATGCGATGTTCTTTTTTATGAATATTTGTCAGAGGTAGGCGGAAAAAAATCTTATGAAATTCCCATATTTTGAGTCCTTATTGTGGATTTCACGACGTCTATTCGATATTGTTCCGTTTGTTTGCATAAATCGGTCGATATTGGTGTTTTCTAGTAAACATGAAGTATTATTGAGAAGTAAGAAAATGTTAACATTTAGATAAATATTTTCTTAATTAATCAATACGTCGTGAAGTAAAAGATATAGTAAAATAATTCAATATATTATTTGTGTATGGTTTATAAGGCGTTTTGATTACAAGTAATAGCGATATTCATCAACTTTTTCATTCTCGTCAGTAGTATGAAATCAATCAGAGAGATGCAACGTTAAAGCAAATGAAATATATATATATATCTCCCCCTCTCTCTCTGTTTATATATATATATATATATATATATATATATATATATATATATATATATATATATATATATATATATATATATATATATATATATATATATATACATATATATATATATATATATATATATATAAACAGAGAGAGAGAGAGAGAGAGAGAGAGAGAGAGAAAGAGAGAGTACAGAGAGAGAACATTTTGACTCTTATAAACCCTCTCATGTTTCCTTGAATTTGTTTGTTATATTTAATTTTTTAAACCACAATGTATTATCCCATATCATACAATATGGGTTCCGTCCTTAGTGTCTTTTGTTAGATACAGAAATACAAGAATTTTTGGGCACCGACAGCATGGTTTTAATTTTAGTGCAAAATATTAATTTAGTTGAGATTTATTGCTGGATTGACAGCGACAGACACAGAATTGAATGGTTTATATTGTTTGTTTGCAATGCACGTCAAACAAGTTAAACTTAGTACATGTATTTATGATTCTATATTTCACACCGTTTCACCATTCTTTTATGAACAATAAACAAATGCAATGGTGTAAGATTTCCTCCCTTCTGATTGGTTCGGAGGCCGAGCCGTCAATCAAATCGGTCTGTGTCTATCCGTCCGCTTGCTGCACGCACCGCCACAATGCCTTGTCCGGTGAGCTCTAAAACAATAAGGTTGTTTTATATTTAATTATTATTCTGACGTCTGTACACCGACGGGATCAGATTTCCATATGCAAATTAACCGAGAAGTTCATCAAATATTTTGATAAAACCGTTGGCTAGACGTTGGGATTTGGATGCTACGAGAAATAACCACCAGCTAAAGGACGTCGCAACCTCAAACAGACATAGTTTAGGCGTGGGATCCTTTATACCCTTTTATACCATTTAGACAACGCTGAATCATTCAGGACAAGCATAACATCAAATGCGTAAACAAGTGTTGTCATAAAACATTAGACCTATGGACAGACCTTGAGTTCCTCGACCATAATGCCACACATGCATTTTTCTGTTTTTTTTTTACGTTTGTCATTTTGTTATAAGGTCTAGTTTTTATACATTTCTGGTTACAAGAAAAACAATGCACTTTAAATCTAAAAACTGCTGTAATTTCATAGTTTGAAATACTTTTTATAGTAAATCAATGTTAAAGGCGTTTTATCTTATTCTTAAACTCACGCTAAAATTACAATTTCGTCCTTGAAATTTTGTGGCCTTGCGTACCTTGCCGGCGTGTCAACATATCTGTGTATTTCTATAATAGAAAAAAATTTTTACCTCAAACATAGATTATTGACATAGCACAGAAAAAGAGTAGGAAAATGAAATAACGCAGTGACCCTAGGGTAGTCACACACACACATACACACACACACACACATACATCCACACACAAACCTATACACATGTATATATATATAAATATATATATATATATATATATATATATATATATATATATATATATATATATATATATATATATATATACCATAAGATACACTGGAAGTTTCAGACATATTGAACGTCATATTAACAAATATTCTGATTGAAAATTTGAAAACATACCATTCCTTTTAAAAAATAAACTACCACTTATATAAATGTAGATGTAAAAAATCTAAATGTAAAAAATCATCAAAATAACTACTAAAGCAATTGAAGCAATTGAATTTACTAACTATTTCATCCATTTTGCTTTTTTTATATGCAGTACACTTTAAGGGCTTGAAATGATTTACTGCGCTCGCTGTTGGTGACTTTCTGTTGGAAAGATGAAGAGAATATAGAAAATGACACACTTAGAAGAGCACAATGATAATGCTCACTTTGATCACAAACTATGCCAGAACGTTTGTTGCTTGGAGGGATCATTATACTCGAGATTTCTGACACTGAACTCTGATTTATGAATTCATTTTAAAGGAAAAAGCATTTTCTAAAAGCTGCATTAATTGCCTCATCCATAAAGACAACAGTTTTGCAGTTTGTAAATACCTATCATATTGATAACGGGTTAAATACTGATCTTGACAATGTGTGTCACGCATTCAGTAACCTATGCATTATTGCCATATTTTGTGTTTCTGGTTGTTGCAAAAGTTAATTTTAAAGGAAATGTACAAGCATCCACACAACGCAAATGTTTAATTACGTCGAATTACATCAACAGAAAATGAAATCCTAAATCATGCGTTACTTAGCCTTATCGTTCGCTCCATAGCGTTTGCTGGCATTTTGTACAGAACATGATGGAGAAAACGTGGATGCATGCCAACCAGCAGGATCGCGAACCGATTACATTTGCTGGCATTTTGTATAGAACATGATGGAGAAAACGTGGATGCATGCCAACCAGCAGGATCGCCAACCCATTACATTTGCTGGCATTTTGTATAGAACATGATGGAGAAGACGTGGATGCATGCCAACCAGCAGGATCGCGAACCGATTACATTTGCTGGCATTTTGTACAGAAAATGATGGAGAAAGCGTGGATGCATGCCAACCAGCAGGATCGCCAACCCATTACATTTGCTGGCATTTTGTACAGAAAATGATGGAGAAAGCGTGGATGCATGCCAACCAGCAGGATCGCCAACCCATTACATTTGCTGGCATTTTGTACAGAACATGATGGAGAAAGCGTGGATGCATGCCAACCAGCAGGATCGCCAACCCATTACATTTGCTGGCATTTTGTACAGAACATGATGGAGAAAACGTGGATGCATGCCAACCAGCAGGATCGCGAACCGATTACATTTGCTGGCATTTTGTACAGAAAATGATGGAGAAAACGTGGATGCATGCCAACCAGCAGGATCGCCAACCCATTACATTTGCTGGCATTTTGTACAGAAAATGATGGAGAAAGCGTGGATGCATGCCAACCAGCAGGATCGCCAAGCCATTACATTTGCTGGCATTTTGTACAGAACATGATGGAGAAAACGTGGATGCATGCCAACCAGCAGGATCGCGAACCGATTACATTTGCTGGCATTTTGTACAGAAAATGATGGAGAAAGCGTGGATGCATGCCAACCAGCAGGATCGGGAACCCATTACCCGTCAACATAACAAACTATATGAGACATACACCCCAACCATTACTTAAATCCTATTTAAACTGAACTCATTTTTATTTCCAAAAAAACTCCATTGATCAAGTCAAATCTCGTATTGTAACCTTGCATCTGGAAAAAATCTGCATAGTAGAGCTTTTATGCGGCATTACTTCCTAACCATGACGCATGCAAGAAGTACCATTAGGGTTGAATAAGAAAAAATGAATTTACTACATAACACTAAAGCCGAAAATGTTATGAAATAATTGAAAATGGATATGATTTGAGAAAATTGCAAGAAGATTTGTAGTTGTAAGGACACATATTGAACGAAAAACGGTCAAAAGACAGATTGGTGATTAACCAAGAAAGTGAGGCCACTCATATTTTAATATCTTCATTTTAAGACCTGTCTTGGTAACATATTTAAATATCTTCAAGGAAGCAATTTTAGTGAAGCCCTCCCCATACAATTGTTGCAGGCTCTGGTAAACTTTTCGGTGAACTTCTAATCATTAACCTGAAGTGATTCTAATTGTAAATTAAAAGTTTCACTTTCCAGCGTAATCACGCCGAAAAACGATTTTTCTCGTTTTCACTGCAAATAATCAAGTGCCATGTGCTATCCATTCTGCTGCTATGTTACATTTTGAAAGGGAAGAGGACTTAGATGCTGTGTTTTATCGATAATAATTTTACACTGCACATCAATTAGAACAAAGCACGAGTCGTCTTAGCTAATAGAGTAAAGTGGGTAGTCTTACCTGAACAGACAGTGTTAATTTTGTATGGTGTGTGTTGCGCGAGGTAGGACAAATCAATGCGAATTATTGGTAACAAGGAGGGAAAAGATTAAAGGATAGATTTCATATACTGACGAAGAAAATGCTTTAATGTAGGTTTTAAAGGTAGAATTGTCGGCAACACATAGTCCTATAGCTGTTTTTTTTCTCTAACCGTTATAATTTTAGAAATCCTATTGTGATCCTGCCAGTGTACAAAATTACATTTTCTCACCGATTGTTAACTCCCTCCCTCGCCTTCCTTATTTCAGCTCGGTTCGGAATGTTCGAATATATTAACCCGTAGAATTTTAGATGAAAAAGAGCGGAGATTCTGAATAAAGCAGTTTTTCGGTTCAGGGAGAAATCTCTATTTTTGAGTAATTTTGAGAGTCTCTATTCTTTCCGGTCTCCAACTAAATACCTACATTTCTTTGAAGGCTAAGAAACCTCAACGCAATTTAATTTATTGCTCAAAGTTATCATTTGCCTTAATCCGTTAAAAGTGTTGATAATATATAATTGCCAACAACATAGAAAAAGGAAAGGCGAAATGCCGTGCTACTTTGCATATCTGTCTCCATGACAGTTGTATTTAAAGACATACTACATTTTGATCGCCACAGTGCGTCCAATAACTGCGTACAGACATTGCATTGTGTTAGTTCAATAAGAACTTTGCGAATAATATAAATCAAAATTTGTTGGTTTCGTAAGATAATTACTAATGCCAAACATTCAAAATTAATCATAGCATTAGAAGAGGACATTGGGTATACTCAAGATAAACTATTATTGAGGTAACATTTCATTAATAAAATTGCTTTGCGTAAAACAGTTTTATTCTATGTATGCTTTTCTTGGTCTTGTGTATGTCGTATACGGGAATCGTTAGGTAATTTGTATTGAAAAAGGTTTTTAAATATATATCATAAACCCACATTTTAAAGCCGTGAATTCTACTTAACTAATTTCAGTCTAATAATTACAATGTTTGGATCCGATCTATACATGAGGGGTTCTTGTGTTTATCTTTTAACAATTTTGTAAAACCATTGCTCAAATTTACGTTAAAAAACTTCGGGCCTTACAACCATAAAAGGCTCACTTCTGACTAAGATTCTGGGGTCAAGTTCCCCAAGTCACACTCCATAGCTAGACTTATATTTGGTTCCCAAATGCTTCCCGATTTCTCAAGGTTAAGTAAAAGTATAAATTTCCCCATATTGCCACCTTGAAATTTACTTGCTCTAGCTTTGGATCAAACGAGATGTTAATCTCGTTCCCTAAGAATCCTGCATTTGAAATTAATGGCCACGGGAACTCAGTGACACTTAAACCAGAGCATTGTTTATTTGTAGACAAGGTGGGATGGGAACCTTTCAAGATATTAGGTTATAGCTCCTGCCAACACAAATACAAGACTAGGATAGCGTATTTCTTTACCTCATTGGCAGCCCCATTGTTTAAAGGCAAAGGCAGTGTGAGCATCCTAACAAAATAAAATATTTGAATAATTTCTCACTTTACTTAGTAATTATAAGCTCCTTCTGTGGCTTCTCGTCACACGTTTATTATATTTATCAAGCAGTGTTTAAAAGATTGTATCTGAAATTGGTAAATGGGTCTAAACAGTTATTGACCTGTTTGAGGTAGGACATCTATAGATGACTGTCACAATAAAGGCACAGCCACATACAGAGACTGTCTCTCTCTCTCTCTCTCTCTCTCTCTCTCTCTCTCTCTCACACACACACTCACACACACACATGTCTCACACACGTGTATTATATACACAATATTGGAAAACAAAAGAAAATTTATACTGAAAATAGAATATTTGAAAGAGAAAATTGTTGTCGCTTAATTTTGACCAGTGGAACCAGATGCAGTTTTAGGTCACATACTGTATTTCCTTTTTTCACATCTCAAATTTCAAGGTATTTGTTGAGAATTTTGATATGTCACACATTAATCGATATTGATCGGTGTTCTTTGATTGTTATGTTAAGATGCAGCGACATGATTCCAAACCGTCGCAGCAACACGCGGCCATCCTAAAAAATCAGCATATATACAAAGCAAAAACTAAAACTTCAAAATATCGGATTGGGAGTAACTATTCTAACCCGTTCTGATATAGCCTACGTTTTGAGCCATGTTTGAACATTACTTGAAACAGTTGAAGCAGTATTTAACACTAAATTTTTTGTGGTGCAGAGGTTGGCGAAGAAATGACCAATTAAACTACAATTTGCTTTGTTTTTAAATATATTACTTATATAGGCATTAAAACCAGTGTTTCTCATTTGTCCCAAAACCTACCGTCCAGTGATGTATTCACAAGTTAGCTTACACTTAATTCACTCCGTTAACTGCTCCGCTAGCAATCAGGACGTCGATGAAATAACACATTTGATCTATTTAATCAAATAAGTCAGGATAAAACTGTAATGTAGCTGCGTCAACTGATTTTCGCTGCTGCGAGTGTAATTAACTGTGTATGACAATATCTCAGATCATCATTTCCTTAAACATTAGAGACATCTGTGCGAGTTGGGATATAGCAAGTAACAATCCCCACATAACCTTTCGTGCCCCCTGTCAATCAAATACTGGCCCCTGCTACTTACTTACTTAGCACTGACCGTAAAACCTACCATGACATTCAAATAATAATATGTTACACCCCGCATAGGCATAGTATGCACAATGTGGAAACCGGTCCACATTCTGTTTGTGAAATGAATGCAAACGGATTTCCTGAAATACGGCTGCTAGTTTTGAAACTTATAGAAGTTATCATTTGAGACCAAACATATTAGACCCAATAACAACAGCGAAAACGATAAACAGAGTCAGTGAGGAAATAGATTTTAAATCGGTTCTGGGCTCGTAAGTAGAGTTAGCATCAGTTCAGTGGTATATTTCTTTCATCTGTATTTACATGATTGCCTTGATTTTGAATGCCAAAGGATTCTATTTTAGTTTGGTCATGTGGTGGATGAATGCTTTGCCTTAGATATTAATTTATTAAACATTAACTGAATTTTTCAGAAAAGGAGTTTCGGACATTTGGATTTGGAAGACCAATGGAAAAAGCCAGGGAGGCCTGTCTAGTTAATTAGTTGAAGGTGTTTCGGCTAGCTCAGTGGGTTAGTGTGTTAGTCTGAAAATTTACGTTTGCAACAAATGCCTAAACTAAGCGAATGCGTAGCGTTACAGCACCTTTGTGGAATTCAAAATTAAAATCAAATGAGTCTTTTAGCTACCTCCTTTAATATAAAAATTTCTAACTAATGGTTAGTTACACCCCAATAGTATATTGAATTGTTTCCGTTTTATTCCTTCTTAACCCATGTCAACATGTCTTGCTGACAAGTGTCAGACTATTTAGGCTAATATGTCCTATTTTCCTCTATGCGCAGTTGAAATATTCAAACGTTTTGTACTTCTTTGTTTATCTGTTTGTTTTTAATCATATTAGTTTTATTGCATTGCCTTTTCATTTATTTACGTCCTTGGTTGAAAAATTGATCTTGCTTTTTTCAAATATCATGGAAATCGCTTGTGTGAATAGGGTGTTCTTTTAGTTAACCTCAGGTATCAGCCCTAAGTTTAATTGCAAATACTTAATTACATGAAAGTTTACTCACACATATTTAATTATATGAAACCTTTTTGTCAAGGTTATATCAATCACACACTACATTTACAGCGTGTAACAAGTGGCTGCTGCTCTTTCTGCCTTTTGTGATATGTCTAATGCAAGTTACCTAGAAATAACATAGATCAGAATCTATGAGAGAAGGATGTTTGTGAGCAATTATTTGAATTTACTGCAAATAAAATATATATATATAACTTATATGACTTTCATAATACAAAAGCTGGGTTTTACACATAAGACATGAAATAAACAGTTGTATTTATTCATCACCGTGTAATTTTTGTATTCACAAACTTTCGAGGAACGAAAATATGTAGTAGAAATTTGAAACGATTAGGCGTTTCCAATTAGCCAATTCTAAGTGCCAAGTCTTATCTTGTAGCTTTGTATTGGTTTTAGGTGCAAATCATTTTCAGTTATCATTTTTGGAATTATGTATTGTAATTGCCAAATACTGCACATTATTGACACAGAAAAGTAGCCTTAAAATAGACCGGAATGACTCACGTGGAAAAAACCATAATACAATACCGTACAATCAGAGTTCTTGTGACGCTTTGAGAAATTTAAAAACAATTTAAAATATAATATGAAAATAATGCGACATAGTTTGCTTTTAACAAGATTATAAGATTCAATTTTCTTTAATACTGACGGTAAACGGAGATTCTAATATGACTTCTCGACTCTTGACGTGGGATGACGGGGAGCACTGTCGCTTTGAACTTTAAGCTTTATATTCTCCTGTCACACAGTGTTCCTACAAGAACTAAAAATGATAAATTCAGTTTTAGAATCGTTAATGCACGGCTTATGGTCTGTAATCATCTGTCTGAAACAATGTGTTCTAGGGAATTCGTTAGTACTAACATGTAAGCTTCGATTAAAGAGTGAAATATCGTCGGCATATCAATGATAAATAGGATTTCAGCAACTTTTTACCCTGTGGCTCGAAATACCTCTTATATGCACGGCATCCATGCCGCACAGCTCCAAGTCAGAGGCATCCTGCCTTACTTTCACTGCTTGAGTTCGCATTTTGAGAGTCGGACTTTCCTTTAAGCATAGAATTAATTTCCTTTTCATTTAACACAAGTCCTTATTTTTTACATTTCCTCCGTGCTATCCGTATCTGAATGAATTTTCATACAACAGACACTTTTCTTGGTCTATCAGTTCACGTACTTGGACGCGTTGGTTGCGCATGTTCCCTTTCTTTACAATAGATCGATTCTCCTATATTTTCAGGTGCCTTTCTTTTTCGATGTGCCAAGTGAACAATCGCACCATACCATGGAGTCCTCGGTCTATTTGCAACAGGTGCGACTTTAAAAGTTCTTTGCGAATACTATCATATTGACGGAATAACTCGCTCAGATTTAGTTTTAAATCGCTGTGTTCGAATTCATGCCTAAAATCTCCACTAAAATGTCTTAACGAACGATGTTTTGCAGGCTCAGGTACATTTATTTTAAATACGTACGCTGTTGATTATGAGGTCATCAGCACTATTACCGGACACTTCTATTGAAAATTTCTATGCTGTCACAAAATCAAGAGTATGCCTACAAACATGGGTAGATCTGGCCACTACACTTTCTAAGCCAAACCTATTCCAGATTTCTGTGAACTGTTTTGAATGTAAATTCCTTTAAGGGTTCATTTGTACGTTGAAGTCAACTAATATGCTTGAGAAACAATTTTTTCCAAAAGTGAACTGGTGAATTGTACAAGGAAATCGGATGATGTACCTTAGAGCACGGCTTACTGCAATCATCAAGTGTTAAAGAAAGTGTATGTACCACTTGCTGACATGGTCACCGATGTACCTGTTCTGTAACGTATTTTAGGCCCAAAAGCTCAAAAATGAGCTCCAACTGTTTTCGAGACAATGGTCAATTTACGACTTTTTACCTTGACCACGACGGAAAATTTCATGATCAACTAGGCGTCTCTTTTGTAATATATGCCAATATTCAAAGATGATAAGCTCACAATCGCTCTCTCCCTAACCGTTAGTGAGATAATGATCAACATCTAGTATTTTTCTAAACTTGATCACGAAAAAGTCAAGATTTCCAAAGCACCTTAATATGCAAATACGTATTTCTAAAACCATATTATCAGAGTCATAGCCAGGGTATACTTAAACAATAAAACAAAAACATTTCAGTTACTATGGTTTCTATTATAAATGGATTTGATCACGTATATATGTATACATCAAACAGTGTACGAAGAAAGCAATAGCCTACACAATTTCAATCAACATAATCAAAGTATTTTGGTTTCCATGGTTGCCGCGGTGTTTCTACACCCACTATCAGCGTATAACCAAAGTCAAAATATATTCAGTCAATCAAATCAAAGTGTTCCAGTTACTATGGTTACTATGTGAATATAGGATTGATGAGCTTTCGTGTACATTTAATACAGTATGCTTCTACTCTCAATACGCTATCATATGCCGTATTTCTACACCCACCATGAACCAGGTTATAACTAAAACCAAATAAACCAAACTGACATATTTTTTACAATTCCTACCCTGCGTGATGACGCGAATGACTGGAAGACGCTGCATGGACGAAATACGCCACCTGGAATACGTTACGTCGTCAGTAACACAACGCAAAGTCATCAGTGACGTTCTCAAGAGACTCACGGTCTTGAACCATGATTTTCATAATTTTCAAAATTTCCGATGATTTTTTTGGTCGAACGTCGGTGTATCTGCCACAAAAATGACGTTGTAGAGACATTGAGACGTTATGTTTAGATGTCATGGGTGCCTTTCTATCGAAATATTGCTCAATCACCCTTGGATCATCTCGTCTGTGAGAAAAAGTCGTTTTTCATATCAATTTTCCATAAGAAGGCGACAAAGACTTTCGCTTCCGATTCTTGTCTCAAAACCATCGCATTAATCTATTTTCTAATAGGGCAATGATGGCTGTCATTTTCGGTGAGCCAAAATACAATATTTTTTTGACATCCGTACATTGCCAGGAAAAGACCTTGTTGATAGATTAAGTTATAAAAAAATCTCCCGAGGTGTACCGAACGTTGCAATACAAACGTTGGACAAGCGTTACGATTTGGTTTCACAAAGACGGGAAATTAATCGATGGATACCGCAGTCTTACATGGAGTGGTCATGAACCAGATCCATTGCTCGGCGGTGTCCCGCTTAAATAAGAGTGGTTCTCTAGCCATAAGCTTGGCAAAAAGCATGAAGTGCAGGCACAGGCATCATGAAGTGTCCCTACAGACATCATGCACTCGTAAAGACTTCTAAATGCAAAGTCATGAAAATCAAGCTAATTAAAATTTTTATCCCCTGACAAAATGTCAATTTCGGTTGGGGTAATTCTAACATAAAGCATCGTATATAAGGTATAAGTTTTAACTTTCGAGCTATTTCAGACTTTGTTTTCCCATTTCTCATCCACCCTCCCTTACCCCTCACACCTTGCCCCGCAGCCCCCCCCCCCTCCCCACGCCTAATATTGTGAGGAAACTGCAGGATGTTCAATATATGAAATAGAGAAATGACCATTGCTGCCCCTATGAAAAACTTTGACAACTATTTTTTTACAGTTCATGTTTTATGTGAGAAATATAACACTATTTGAATGTTACGACAGCTTGAATTTTATAGCTTAAATTTCTTTTATTGGTCAATAAACGTTAAAGACGTTGCATATTCTTGTGTATGCAATAGAATTATAAATGCGTCCTTGACATTTCGTGGTATTGCGTGCTTTGGCATGGTGTCAATGCACCTACGTTTTCCTATGCCAAATTAAGTCTAGATTGTATTACCTCAAACAGATAGAAAAAAGCATAACACAGACCAAAAACACGGAAATAAAAATATGGCAGCGACAGTAGGGTATTTTTGTCCTGTTATAGTTTGCCGTGATATACTGAAGAAGTGAGAAAATACTAAATGGTGTAGAAAAACAAGTCGGCGGTGTCCCGCTTAAATAAGAGTGGTTCTCTAGCCATAAGCTTGGCAAAAAGCATGAAGTGCAGGCACAGGCATCATGAAGTGTCCCTACAGACATCATGCACTCGTAAAGACTTCTAAATGCAAAGTCATGAAAATCAAGCTAATTAAAATTTTTATCCCCTGACAAAATGTCAATTTCGGTTGGGGTAATTCTAACATAAAGCATCGTATATAAGGTATAAGTTTTAACTTTCGAGCTATTTCAGACTTTGTTTTCCCATTTCTCATCCACCCTCCCTTACCCCTCACACCTTGCCCCGCAGCCCCCCCCCTCCCCACGCCTAATATTGTGAGGAAACTGCAGGATGTTCAATATATGAAATAGAGAAATGACCATTGCTGCCCCTATGAAAAACTTTGACAACTATTTTTTTACAGTTCATGTTTTATGTGAGAAATATAACACTATTTGAATGTTACGACAGCTTGAATTTTATAGCTTAAATTTCTTTTATTGGTCAATAAACGTTAAAGACGTTGCATATTCTTGTGTATGCAATAGAATTATAAATGCGTCCTTGACATTTCGTGGTATTGCGTGCTTTGGCATGGTGTCAATGCACCTACGTTTTCCTATGCCAAATTAAGTCTAGATTGTATTACCTCAAACAGATAGAAAAAAGCATAACACAGACCAAAAACACGGAAATAAAAATATGGCAGCGACAGTAGGGTATTTTTGTCCTGTTATAGTTTGCCGTGATATACTGAAGAAGTGAGAAAATACTAAATGGTGTAGAAAAACAAGTCTTGTTATAATTGGTTCGTTATGTAAACAATTTAAACGGAAAGTTTGTGATAACACCGTCCTCGCAACCAGCCTAACACTCACTCAGATCGATGTCACTCATTCGATTTTGAGTGAATGTCGTAGGCATATTAAACGTCAGGATTGGCAAAGGTGTTGATAAATAAGTCTGTAATAGTATCGTATCTTGTTAGATATAACCCGGGAATATATTTAAATGTGAATTTAATGAATGCAGAAAGATGGATATTGAAAAAATTAAAGCCGTAAAAACATTACAAATCCTGTCACTCATCCGGTTTTTATTGTATGTCGTACCATTCTGGGGACTCGCCATTAAAATATATTATTGCACTATCGACAGTGACTTAATGGCGATAAGAAACGGTAAAGAGGATGATGAAACTGCAACACTTTCAGAAGAGCACAGCAATAATACTAATGATGACCAAAAGCTATGCCAGAATGTTCAAATCGCCATATCGATTTTGCCGCTATTTTTTTTAGGTTTTGGTACAATGTGTTGTGGGTTCGCTGTAAACGAGCTTTTTACAATTGGCACTTTATTAAAACACTCGTCTCTGCGACAAAAGTGTTTTTGTCAATCTGTATTAATTATTTTATTTATCATGGCTACAGTTTTGGAATTGGTCTATGTCTATCATACTCATAATATTGCGTCTTATAAATCGCAGACGAAGCGAGAAAGAGCGATCAAAATATTGATCTTGACAATGGGTGTCGTACATGCGGTACGTTATGTGTTATTCCCCTTGATTGTGTTTTTGGCTACTGCTAAAGAAACAACTACATCCACACAAACGCAATTACCAGTACGACTGATTTCGGTAAGTCGCATTCCAATATGGGAAAAATCAACGGCAGATGAAACCACGAATGATACAGGACGTAGCGAGATGCTTTGGAAACACGAGCGTCATAGCATTTGCGGGCATTTTGTACAGACAATTATGGACAAAACGTGGATATATAACAACCAGCACGGTCGTGATGCGATTAACCTTGAACATAGCAAACTGGTAGCTAAGGAAATATATGAGATATACAATCCACCACTACTTAAATCCTATTTAGATTGGACCGATCGTTATTTCAGGCAACTAGATGATCAAGCCAAAGCCCGAATCCTAACGTTGAATGTGGAAAAGTTGCTGGATAGTGTATTCTATGCGGAATTATCTCACAACCGCTATATCTACAAGAAGTACGATTATGACCATTTGAGAGAAAACGAAGTATATTTGTTCCATGGCACTAAAGCAGAAAATGTTAAAGGAATAATTGAAAACGGATTTGATTTGAAAAAAGCTAAAGAGGGTTTGTATGGTAAAGGTATATATTTGACGGAAAGCAGTCAAAAGGCAGATCAGTACGCGGATAACCCCACAGAGCGACGCAAAACGAATCTGAATATGCTAATTGTTAAGACGTTCCTTGGTAACATCTTCGAACATTCTCCAGGAAAACAATTTTATTCAAGCTCTCCCCACACAGTTGTTGCAGGCGCTGATAAGCGTTTCCGTGAATTTCTAATAAAAGATGAAACGCAAGTTTATCCACAGTTTCTTATCATCTATGACAGATGTGGTTAATACATATTTGCATAAACTATCTCTAATACTATTTTATTGTATTAAGTTTGGATTGGTGTTTTTGCTAATATTCTGTTAAGAAAATGAAGCAAATATATGTACAGTTTCCTGTTGGCTACTACAGAAAGCTCTAACTGCTTTAAAGACTCCATAGCAACGACATAGCAAACACATAGCAACGACATATAAAAAGCTCCGATATTGTATTGTTGTGTTAGAATCAGCGTGGAGAGTGATGTTTGTGCTGTTTTATTAAATATATTGTTCAAATAAATTGCTTGGAAAATCAATTTGCTCAGTAAAGACTTGGTTCACAGAAAAAGGGAAAACTAAAATAAGTAATGAAATCACGCCTCGTGAAATTGTGCCTCGTGAAATCGAACCTCGTGAAATCACGCCTTGTGATTAATACCTATATTTTAAGATAGACTAAGACGTTACATTATGGCATTATTGTAAAAGCTTTGTAAATAATATCGTATAGCATTTGCGTGTTTTTGTAAGATAATTATTAGTGCCTGATATTCAAATAATGACAAAGCTCACTTATATATATATATATATAAGTGTGTGTGTGTGTGTGTGTGTGTGTGTGTGTGTGTGTGTGTGTGTGTGTGTGTGTGTGTGTGTGTGTGTGTGTGTGTGTGTGTGTGTGTGTGTGTGTGTGTGTGTGTGTGTGTGTGTGTGCTTTGTTTTTTTTGCGTCTTCATGGTTTCTCTCAATGTTTCTAGTTCACGATAATTGAGGTAGGAAGATTAAATTTGGCTTACAGACGTCGTAAAATCCGCATGTGACCATTATCTTGAAAACGATTAGAGATGGAGCGATGTTGAGCTTATCTTCGACCTTTGTACCAAGGTCACCGAGTTACGTTACATACAAAGATCAAGGTCAAAAAATCCAAAGGTAATAATTTTCTGGAAAACGGTGAGAGGGTTTGAGCTTATTTTCGATTCTTTGGGCTCAAAGGGAATTGTGGGTATCTCTGCGCCATCTAGCAACCAAAAATGCGAATAACATTGAACATGGTTGAGTTTGAATCCATGTTTACACAGTATAAATAACTACGAAATCCACCTGGATCGAAAAATTATTTTTAAAGACTAATAGGGTTGTGTCCCGAAATGGTCTGTGTTGACATTAGTTCCTAGAAGGACCTGTGTTGATATCTTGCCCACTAAAATCATATTACACTGTTTTCACTATTTAACCATTGAGTCAATGGGATTTTGTCAAAAAGATTGCATAATTCTCTTATTGATACGGTGACATATATTTTATTTGCTTAAAACATATCGTATGACGTGTTCTTCAAACAGGGAAAAAATGCGGCAATTGTCAATTGTGATTATGTGTGAATTTTGCATTTTAATTGAAATTTCTTGGTTCTCCCAATCGTTTCTATAGCAAAAATACGAGACCTTTCAGTGTTTTTATTCCTCTTATAACATCGGTGACCCCCATTTTTCTTTTCATTTTTTTAATGTATACCCTCAAAGCATCGAACTGTGAAAGTATGAAGAAAATGTCAATTGTGGGTGAGATACTTGCATTTCCCTTTAAAAGACGATATGTAAGAGGCACTTCGGTGACCTTGACTTCTCGCTCATGGTCAGGGTCAGAGACATTGAGCTGACCAGTACCTCGAAAACAGTTACAGATAGAGCGATTGTGAGTTTATTTTCGACCCTATGGGCCTAAAAGACGATATGTAAGAGATACCTCAGTGGCCTTAATCTCCCCTTTGAGCTCTGTATTGCGCACTTGAAAGTTCTATTTAAGACCATTTGTCATTATCCCAAGTTTATTATCTCTAGAGCTTTAGGGGATCCCTCTGCGACTGCAAATAAGTGCATTTAGTTTATGTAAGCGAATAACCGAAGATTTATTCAGCTTAAGTTAGCTTTGCTTCCTAAAATCTAAGCCCTAAAGAAAAAATGGAAGCACTGAGCTGTTAGATCATTGTCCCTAATCAGGTCAAAGCGCCAAAGCATGTTTACGTATGTATACTGTGCTGTGTAACTGGTTACCATGTGTGTTCATGAATGAAAAAATGACCCACTTTGAAAATTTCTCTTCTGAGCATACGCGGAAAGCCTTGCTACTTTCACCCCAGAAACGTGGAGTGTCAATTTGAATTTTACAAGCGCAGCCTACTTTCCAAATTAAGCATCAGTAAGTACAAGTGTACCCACAATACAGGCCACTGCATTTCTCGGAACAGAACCCAGATAACGAGAAGTGCGCTTCTTCCATTATGCAAGGTACCCCTTTTCTGTTGAACGACGAGTACTTAAATACCAGCCCCTCCTTTTCCCGGGGGAGGAGGTGAACAGTTTGTTACCATCTGTTGTCGTGGCCTATTCTTTCATACCAAGTGTCCCGCTCCCCCTGTTGTATTGAAACAGCCCATCCGTAGGATGGGCCCATCCAATAACAGCAAGGTATTGATTTAACCCGTCTTCCTTGTTTTGCGTAGCTGTAGCTTTAGCATATATTTGGTCATTGAAACAGCACATATTTTCTTCTCCCCTTAAAATGAGAACAAATTGCCTTGTGTTGTGAACAAGATGGGCTGTTTTAAAGGTTGATGGGTGTAGGATTACAGCCATCCTTTAGCTGTAAGCCATAGAAACAGCACATATAGAATCAGTATGTGCCAAATCTACAGACAGTTGCATAGGAATACCCCATCCATGGAAACAGCACATGCAAGGCCGGCAGAATTGTACCTAATATTTTGAAATAATATAATAATATGCTGACTCCCCCCCCCCCGGGGGGGGGGGTTGGGGGACTTGCATCAAATATGACAATAATGCCCGTACAAAACAACGCGGAAAAGCCTAAAACAAAAAAATAGGGAGCGGATAAAATTGTCGAATTTTCCGCGCTTTGCCTAGGGGTGGGGGTAAAATGATTATTCCGTTGAAAACAAAAATTATATTGTAATTAAATGAAGACCTGCATCCATTTCAGGGTAATTGAATGAACATATCCTAAATCCCCATTGCTCATTGCGAAATTTGTTAATTTCTTTTAGTAATCAAATGTCCTTTTCCCCGTTTTTCCAAAAAATAGGGGGTAATTTAGAGACGGAAATTCCGTGTTTAGGGGATCTTTTTAAATTCGATTTACGCGCATGGTAGTCATTTTATATGGAAATGCCCTCCCCCCCCCTCCTGTGGCTGAACCACATACGAAGTGCCATAATGCAACAGGGGGGGAAGAGAGAGAGAGAGAGAGAGAGAGAGAGAGAAGCTGTGCTGAGATTATAGATGACTTTTCCATCAAATAATGTTAAGTGTGCGTGTTAAAAGCAAAATGGTAAGTGGATAATTAAATGTTATAAATGTTCGTCTCGGATTTTTATTTACATTATTTTCTGCATTTTTTACAAAGAAATATAACGGCCCGTCCCATTACACCATCCCAATACATCGGTTGTATTAAATTACATCAGCAATATAGTCGTGTTTCATGGGAAGAAACTGTATGTGCTGTTTCGATAGCCTATGTATTGATTTAGCCCAGCCATTGGATGGACCCATACAATGATGTGGTGTTTCAATGCTGGGGCGTTTCAATGCTACACCCCCCCCCCCGAACCCCTCTGGGTTTCAACCAATTGTAGGAAACGGGGAGCACCACCCGAAAATTGAGACTTTCCGCCCTGCCCTTGTGTGTTCCCTTACAAATAAGCGCCCAGGTATGGGCGGCCTAACCCTAGACCATGATATGTGACTATGTGATCAAATCGCATGACTAAGTCACGTGACCAAGTCACGTGACCCCCCCCCCCAGGTGACAGATTTATTACTGTCAATCATCGTGACGTATAACCTTATAACGCTTACATTCATCACGCAGTCATTCATCACGTACTCATTCATAATGTACCCATTCATAATGTACTCATTCATAATGTACTCTTCATAATACACATTCATAATGCACTCTATGGTCTAGGGTTAGGGTTATGCCGCTTAGGTTCATGACGTATTATCACGTTATCATGACGTCATTATGACGTCATCATGACGTCATTATGACGTCAATGGAACAGGCGCGCGCTCTATCCAAAACTGTTCCAGAAGCCCCATGCCGGTTCTGGAACACCCTATGACGTCATTATGACGTCACTTCCTGTTTTAGAACCGCCATGCCGGTTGTGGAACACCCTATGACGTCATTTTGACGTAAGTTCCTGTTTTAGAACCGGCGCCGGTTCGAAACATGCTATGACGTCATTTTAACGCCACTTTCTGTTTTAGAGCCGGCTTTTGGCAACGCAAGTCCCGTGCAGTGCACCTTTTCTTTGAAAGTAAAAAGAATGTTTATGAGTATATTTAGCAATATTTCACATTTTCCAAACTATTCATTGACCTAACACGTCACTTTCGACTGCATTTGTAGTAAAAAAAATACGGAACGCTGGGAGTAGTAGGAAAACGACAGTTCTGGACCACCCCCCCTCCCCCCCCTAGGGGTCGACTTTCAGAGGTGAGGACCCCCCTCCCACCCCCCAGGGGTCGACTTTCAGAGGTGAGGACCCCCTAGGGGTCGACTGTCACCGGTAAGAAAATCTGAGGACCCCCCACCCCCGGGGTCGACTGTCACCGGTGAGGACCCCCCCCCCCCCCCCAGGGCTAAGAAAATTTTTGTGATTTCAGCATAGTTATATGGTTCAGACGATTCTGAAGAAGTTTGGTTTGTATGACCTCCCCCCCTCCCTAGGGCTAAGGAAATTTTGTGATTTCAGCATAGTTATATGGTTCAGACGATTCTGAAGAAGTTTGGTTTGCATGACCTCCCCCCCCCCCCCCCCCAGGGCTAAGAAAATTTTGCGATTTCAGCAAAGTTATATGTTTCAGACTATTCTAAACAACTTAGGTTTTCATGATCCCCCCCCCCTTTCTTACTTAAAATTGCGATAACTTTCGTTATAGTTGACCGATTTGTATGAAAATTTCACCATTTGATTCAGTGTTATGTAAAGTTTTGTTATAAAATAGTCATGGGCTACTTGCGCAGCTGGCCGTGTACATATTTATAGCATGTAGCCATTTTAACTTAAAACTGGGATAACTTTTGTTATACTTGACCGATTTCAATGAAAATTTCACCATTTTATTCAGGTTTATGTAAACTTTTGCTATAAAGTGATCATTGGCTAGTTGCGCAGGTGGCTATATGCATTTCTACCACCATTTTAACTTTGTAAACAAATTGGGATAACTTTAGCTATAGTTTGTCGATTTCAATGAAAATTTCACCATTTGATTCAGTTATTTCCTGTGCTATTTCGCGGATGAATACTATTTAACTTCACCGTCAGATGTCTCTGCTGTACAGCTCTACAACTGTAAGTGAGACATTCATATACATAAGTAAAATTCTGCTGAGTCAACATTTTTAACAATTTTTGAACAAAGTTACACACCATATTTTGATTACATGGAAGTAGTATAAAAGCATGAGTGAAACATGTCAACTAGTCAACTAGTAATACATTCTGTCAACAAGTTATAAAAGCATGAGTGAAACATGTCAACTAGTCAACTAGTAATACATTCTGTCAACAAGTCAACAAGTGGAGATTGTGTGACGAGAAAATACTTCACAATGTCAGCATTACTTCTTGACAGATGTATGACTATGGACGACATCTTCAAAGTGAATTATACTAACTATGTATTTTCAAAGCTTCCTGCTTTTGAATGGGATTGGATGCAGCAAGTGAAGAATTTACATTTGCATTGGGAAGCTGTCGCAAAGGCTATTCCAAGTCATTTTTTCATCCACTCGTTTCTACGTGACTGTGAAGATTTACATATACTATCAACTTATGACATTGATTCAGCATTTATCAACGTGAATACAATTTGGGCAGTGGAGCTCATGTTAGTTGTAGCTGCAAGAATCATTTTACTTTGTGATGATGATGTTCCATTGACGACGAATGTATCAGACCTTGTTCGGTTCAACCATGGGCGAGTTGAAGTGAACTCAAAGCTTTGCAAGAAGTTTGAAAAGCTTGATTAAGCAGATGGTTGGGCATAAAAGAACGGTCCTCAAAGGTATTAGTACATTGTAGACAGATGTGTCGAGACTATGGATAATGTGTTCAAAGTAAACTATACTGACTATGTGTTTTCATTACTTCCTAAATTTGAACGGTATTGCATTTTACAAGTGAAGAATTTGCATCTACATTGGGAAGCGAGTGGAATGGCAATTCCAAGAGATCGTTTCATCCACTCATTTCTGAGGGAATGTGAAGACCTGAATTTACCAGGAAACACCTATGACATTGAATCGGCATTTATCAACGCCAATACAATTTGGGAAGCTGAACTCATGTTAGATGTAGCTTATAGAATTATTTTACATTATGATGATGACGTTTCATTGGCAACGAATGTATCAGACCTTGTTCGATTCAACCATGGACGAGTTGAAGTGAATTCAAAGCTTTGCAAGTTGTTTGAAAAGGGAGCTGACTCAGCAGGTAGTTGGGTATAAAAGGAGTGGACTCAAAGTCATCATTACATTGTGCAGCCATGGAGAAGACAAGCAGTTTCAAAATTAGTGTTAACTTAACCATTACTGTGGAGCATGGAGAATTTGGACCATTTCTTCGAATCAAACGTGGAGAGAAATGGCTTGCTTTATCGTCATCTTTGTGGAATATTATATGTCAAAACTTGAAAAATTTACGCGACATTGGCTTCAAACTGTACTTAACGCAGACGAAGTGGCTTGAAGTCATTTCATACCAAGACATGCGCTATGTGAGTTTTGTGCGCACATCGCTGTTTGAAGGGAAAGAATACAAGTATTACATCAACATGAATGACGGTGAATGGAAGACCCTGCTTCAGGAGTTGGATAACATCAACTCAGTCTTATTCGCCAAACCTGAGCCATGTACAGAATGCCATGGTGTGAAAACTGTCATCAAACTGCTAAAGGATAATCGGATGAAGGTATCAAAACTATCCAAGAAAAGACTGGCTGAAGTTGAATTGGAGAATATGAACGTGCAAAATCAGCTTGAACTTACGTGTGAATATTGCGGCACTTGTGGATATGCCAGTGATTATGATTGTCACTGTCACAAGTACAATTGTAATATGTGTGAACCAGACAACTTCTGTATCAAGTGCGGTTCGCTAACAGTATCACCTTTTTGAAAATCATTTACTCGCCAGCTGTCATAGTGTGCAGACGTGTCATATGAACATGTATGATGGATGTAGAAACATGTTTTAAGGAGAAGTATGTGGACTACATGTTAACTGAACTGGAACGTTTTGGGTCTGTTCAACAACAACTACAACACTTTAGCATCTATTGGGAACTTGCTCATTTAGCGCTGAACTTGTCAAACTTACGCGAGGATTTCATCAAAGAGTGTGGTGACATTGACGGAACTGAGAATTTTGATGTGGAAGCAGCATTTCACTTTGCTCAATTTGATCCAAGACTGTTTGATGAAGTGAGAGAGTGGTTAATGTATATTGCAGTATAATGGCGGACATTACATTGAAACAGTATATTGTACAAAAAACATATTGTGAAGAAATGTTATTAGCTGTAAAATAATTTGCATGTATATTATGTCCTGCTTGTCAAAATGAAGAGTGTCAAGAACATATTTGCCATTTCGCAAGTGTCTATACATATTGGAATGAAGCTAAATATTATATTCATTTAGATAAAGTGTTAGACAATGCCAACAAACGTTGTGAGAAGTATGGGTTAAATGCTATAACATTTGATGAATTAGGTAGTTGGTTAGTATGCATTGAAGATGAATGGACGCCAATTATTCACACCATTGTGTATATACTTGATTTATAAAAACCTGTAACATGTGTTTATTGGACAACGAAATAAAATGTAAGATATGCTAATTGAGGTATGAGGTGAAATAAAATATAGCGTATGTGTACAAGTGCTTTTCATTTAGTGTTAACATGTCAACGTGGAAAGAATACTTAACCAATATTTACTTTAAACCTGGTCAACCCGGTGCATTTGCTGGTCCTTACAAACCTTATCACATATTAAAAAAACATGATCAACCAATTACTCATTCCAAAGTGAAGACATGGTTACAGAATCAAGATGCATTCAGCTTACTACAACCTGTAAAATATAGGTTTAAAAGGCAACATGTCATTACACGCGGTATTGATGACATGTGGGATATTGATTTGGCTGACATGGGAAACATAGCCTCTTATAACGATGACACCCGCTTTTTACTAGTTGTCATTGATGTGTGTTCGAAATATTTGTGGGTGCAGCCAATACCTAACAAATCACATACCAGCGTCATACAAGCTTTCCAGAATATTTTTCATGAAACACGTCGAAGACCGCGAACTCTAAGGTCAGATAAAGGAACTGAATTTAAAAATAGATGGGTAAAAGCATTTTTGAAGAATTAGGGAATTCATGCTTATACGACAAAGAATGAAACTAAAGCCAACTTTGCTGAGAGAGTCATTCGTACTCTAAAGGGAATGATGTATCGATATTTTCTACATAATCAAACTTATCGGTATGCAGACATCCTTCAAGAATTGGTATACAATTACAACCATAGACCACATGGCTCTCTCACTAATAAGTATGCCCCTGCAGATATTCGAAAGGAAAATGAATCTAAAGTGTGGAAGTATATGTATGTAGACAAATTGAAATTGAAACCAAAGAAGAAGAAAAAACCTTACAAATTTAAAATTGGTCAACATGTTCGCATTTCTCACTTGAAATATACGTTTCAACGAGATTATCATATAAAATGGACACAAGAAATGTTCATTATCACACATCGTTATAAGAAGCAAGGAATACACTTGTATCGTGTGAAAGACTTTTTAGACGAAGATATTGATGGTCATTTCTATGAAGAAGAATTGCAAGCTGTTACAAAAGATATTGAATCCATCTACAGAATTGAACAAGTCTTGAAAACACGAAAAAGACGAGGTGTAAAAGAATTATTTGTCAAGTGGTTAGGCTGGCCAAAGAAATTTAACAGTTGGGTAAAAGAAACAGACATTCAAAAATGAAGCATCCATTCACATGTTTGGTCTATGGACCTACAGGCAGTGGTAAAACTTCTCTGGTGAAGGAAATTCTAGAACAAAATTTAATTAAACCCTCTCTAAAAACCATTTTATGGCTCTATGCAGCAGATCAACCTTTGTACAAGGGAATGAAAGGTGTAGAATTTTACCAAGGCATTCCAGACGACATTGAAGAGCGCTTTAACCCGAAAAAACCAAACTTACTCATCATAGATGACTTAATGACTAAATGTCATAGTGATGAGCGTATGACACGCCTCTTTAGTGTAGGCAGCAGCCATCAAAATCTCAGCATTATTTTTATTGTGCATAATTTATTTCATCATGGTAGAGAAATGCGAAATATTAGTTTGAATACACATTACATCATTCTGTTTAAAAATCCTAGAGATAGTCAACAAATAAGTACATTAGCGCGACAAATGTATCCTGGAAAATCTCATTTTCTCATAGAAGCCTATCAAGATGCTACGAGCAAACCTCATGGCTATTTATTCATTGACTTGAAGCCGAAGACAAATGATCAACTACGTATTCGTACAGGCATTTTACCAAAAGATACACATTACGTATATGTTGATAAAGTAGCGTATGAGCAAGAACCAAGTCACTTAACCATTCGCAGCCAAGATGTCTAAACGTATTCAAGCGAATCAACCTTTTCTTCATTTGCTCGCACGCAGTGGGCCTAAACGACGTAAATACTTGTTAGAGCAAGCTACTAAGGAGGAATTAACTAGCTTGTTTGAAATTTGTTTGAATATATTGCGAGGACATTTACCCTCAAGCTCAAAAAGGTATAAGCAATTCAAGCGTGAGCGTCATACCCTTCGCACTCTAGCAGATAAGAAGATATCACTTCAAAGAAAAAAGAAGTTGGTTAATCAGAAAGGAGGATTCCTTGGAGCTATTGCTAAATTTGCATTACCTTTGTTAGCTCAGTTGCTGCTAAAATGAAACATACTTTGAAAATGGTCCTCATTCCTGAATATGAATATAAAATGTTGTTGGAAAAGAAGGGAAAAGATGGTGAAATCAAATCGAAAGTGAATAAACTTTTACGTGGGAAACGAACTCGTGAGAAGGCAATGGAAATGTCTCAACTTCTTGGTCGTCATTTACTAACAATTCAATCACAACAACAACGACAAAAGTCTGCCACATCATCTGGTACAGCAAAATCAGAAAAATCGCAACAGTTTCTAAGCTATTTTCAACCTATATATCATGGAAAACTAACACAACTTTTGGTAGAACTTAAGAAACATGGTACGCGATGGACAGATAAAAATGAACTTGTATTGAAAACTGGAGATGTCATTGAGAATTCCAACAGTATTGATTTGTTGAAAGAAGCATTGGTTGCTACAAGAAGAAAAGAACGACGACAACCGCCGCAGGGGTGGAAGCAGTTTATTAAGGAAATTGTAGACGCTAATATTCCAAAAGCTGTTTTTGGAAAAAGACAACTCGTGAAGATATTGCAGCAGAGATAAAAGAGCGTCAACAAAGGGTGTTTCCAGAAGGATGGGAAACTTTTTAACATGGTTTAAACAGTTATGGTGTTGCTGTAAAGACAATAAAAATAAAAATACTATTCCTGTAAAAATTAGGTGTGTAAGCGCTTGTTGTCAAGGAGAAGTAGTAGACAGTAATATAGATCATGGAGATAGTAATATAGATCATGGAGACAGTGAAGACGACGTGAGCCAGACATAATGTATATACACATTCAGTCTATCTACATCACATAAACGATTTAGTCATCATGGAGTCAACAAGTTTTTACATCACTTTGCCCAGCAATGCTAGTTTGAACTATTATCCTACTAATAAGGCGTCTAATTATCAAATTCGTTTACCTCGTACAATATATTTGAACGGAAAATATGAAGTGGCCTTAGCTGAAATTCAATACCCACACACATGGACGACAATGAGGCCAGGAATAGACTATACTCTGCATTATCGATCATCATCATCAGATGTATTTTATCCAGTTTATATTCCATATGGTTACTACAGAACCATACCTGAAACATGTACTGCAATAAATGCAGAATTACAAAAATCTGTTAATGCAAACCCTATTAGGTTAAAGTATGATAAAATTAGTCGAAAAGTTTCTCTTATTTTAAAAGAGGAATATGATATTGTCTTTTCTACTGGATTAGCTGAGATTTTAGGATTTAAACCAGGTAGATGGTATAGAGAATCCGGTCCTGCTGAACATCAATCGGATGTGAAACATGGATTTTATACACTTTATGTGTATTGTAGTATTTGTGAGCCACAAGTAGTTGGAGCTTATTATGTTCCTTTGCTACGTTCTGTTCCCATTGAAGGGTATGATGGTGATATTATTATGAAAACTTATGAAGAACCTCATTACGTCACTGTAAACACATCCAAATTTGACACAATAGAAATGAATATTAAGGATGACACAGGTTATAATGTGTCATTTCAAACTGGGAAAGTGATATGCAAACTTCATTTTCGACCAAATGCATTATGAAAGCATATAGACACGATCCGTCAGTATATCGCAACCATTTTCTTCGTCAAGTGGGCGGGGAATTACCAGGATTTAAAGGAGCACGAATACAATTTGGAGATGGTATTGGTTCAATATTAGGATCATTGGCTCGCAAAGCTATTCCACTGCTTAAGGCAGGGGCTAAAATCGTTGCACCACATCTTAAAAAGGCTGCGAAAGATGTCGCGAAAGATGTTACAGGTCGAGTAGCACAACGTGTTATTGGTGATGTCTTAGGAGTACAAAAGAGAGGACAACCTGCAAAACCTGTCAGAACGCGAAAGGCAGCTAAACGGATAACATCAACAAAATATAAGAAAGATATTTTTTAAACATGTCTTTAATTCATAATAATTCTTGTGAATGTAGCCTTTCTCCATTAGAATGGTTTCACGTACCACCAACGCAAACTGCTGTAGAAAAAAGTTATAATGTCGACTATCAACCACTCACTACCATTAGAGAGGGCACTCCAATAGAATTCTACATTCCTGCGAGTACAGAAGAATATCTAGATTTAAAGAACAGTAAACTTCATATTGTATGTCGCATTGTAAAAGCTGATGGAACACCATGCGATGTTGATGATAATGTATCATGTATCAATGATTTGTTTAATGGGTTATGGTCCAATATAGTCTCAATTCTGAGCGCTCTATGCGTCTCATCTATAAAGATACTGCCGGGTCAATGAATAGTCATGAGGTGAAAAGAGCTAATCATGAAAAATATATACCAGGTTTTCATGTAAATGTTGATGGTGGTGATGTAGCTCAGCAGGCAAATAATGGTTTACATATTCGTTATTTGTATACACGTCAAAGCCGTGAGTTTACTCTTACAGGCGGTTTAAGGGTAGATTTGTTTGAGCAAGAACGCTATCTTCCAAATGGTATTAGTATGAAATTACGTTTACATAGACAAAAAGATGAATATGTATTAATGGCTGCAAATAATGGTTATAAAGTAGAAGTGAGAGATGCGTTTTTAACCATTCGCAAAGTGAGGTTTAGTCCAGGTATTCAGTTAGGACATGCAGATGCATTGATGAAAAGTCCTGCTAAGTTTATTATTACTAGAAAAGAGTGTAAAGTGTTAGCTATTCCAGCTGGATTTCAATCTTTTGTGAAAGATAACATCTTTTTAGGCCAATTACCCAAACGTATTGTCATTGGACTGGTTCATAATGAAGCCTTTGCTGGAACAGTAATGAGAAATCCATACAATTTTGATCATTTTCTTCTGAACTATATGCAACTTTACACGGATGGTGAACCAGTCCTATCCAAACCTCTCAAACTTGATATAAATAGAAGCAAATATCTTGATGCTTTTGAAACGCTTTACAAATCTTTTGATAGATTGAATGGTGAGAAAAGTTCCATTATAAAACGGGAAGATTGGCCTAGAGGTTATGCTTTATTTTCGTTTGACTTAACACCTGATTATGATGGTGATGATAATTACGCCCTTATCAAGCATGGGAATTTGCGACTAGAAATGAATTTTGCTGGTGCCTTGCAAAATACAGTCAATGTTATAGTGTATGGTGAATTTGATAACATTGTTGAAATAAGTGCAAATCGTAGCATTCAGTTCGACTACCAGTCATGAACACGAAGCAGATAGAAGCCATCCTATCCCATGATGCCGCGACAAAAGACTTGTTTCAAGGTGTGTTTGCCATGGACCAGTTACCATCTTTACAACGCGGTGCCTATGTCATCAACACAGACGATCATGATGAGCCAGGAGAGCATTGGGTGGCAGTATATTATGACAAAGACCCTGTAGAATATTTTGACTCTTATGGACTTTTACCTATAGACAGTCGTTTGAATAAGTTTTTAAAGTTTAATTTCATGTATAATTCACTTCCATTACAAACACCGATATCATCTACATGTGGATTTTATTGTGTGTATTATATAATTCAAAGAGCTCGAGGACATAGTCCTTTTGAAATCATTGATGTATTAAGAAGAAGTGATGGTGATTTTGTAGTCAAAGATTTTGTATATAGACATTATAAACCATTATTTTATTGATGTATATAGATCACTATGTTGTATTAGTTAAGGTGTGGTAAATGTCATTCATAATAGGTAAAGGATTTTGTATATAGACATTATTTTAATCATGGTGTATTAGTTGTGGTAATTGTCAATGTTCATTTATTATGAATAAAAACAAGGCAGTTCTATACAAGTTTTCTTTTTATTGTGTTATACATTATTTTACATTCTTCTTTATTCAAAACATAGCATGAGGAATTAGTTACATTTCAAAACACTTATTTTACAAACCCATTCAATACATCGAAGAACAAATGCCATTCATACCAATCTAAATTAATAAATGTATCATAGACAACACATCCACGTTTGTAAATGCTATGAAAACTAGCATAGCACTGTCCATTACCAAACTTTATCATTTTAACATCTTCGTGTTCAGACAGTTTCAGTTCATATCCATGATCATTTATATCAATGTCCATCACCATAACACACATGGGGTGTGTCAGCTCAATGGACTTGGTGCCCCGCATGAGTTGCACTCCTTCTCTTTGAATTCAAGTGTCAGGTTCTTTCCAATCCAATGCTTGTAACAGAGCGTACCATTCCACTGTGTTGAGGGTGATGTAGTCGTAGTCTCCTGTAAGCTCGTCATACTGACGAAATCGTACAAGCACGTCTAGAGAGTTGTCAGTCACACGCACTTATAAATCCTCTGAGAGTTTTAGACGAAAGTCTGGTATCCTCAACTTCTCTAGATGGTCTTTCAACACGGATTGTTCGTCAGGGGATAGAATGATATACTTTCCAAAATGTCTTAGCACAATGTCATCACATAAGTTTCTCAGATATGAGAATCCACGTGTAATTGGTTCATATTCCGATAAAAAGTCTTCCATCTCGTTCAACAGTCAGATCAACTATGAGCTGTCTTCTCTGCAAAGATATTTTTATGCTCGGATGATGTCAAATAGTGGATGTTGTATAACTTCTAGGAATCGTAAGACTGCGCGCCAATTCTTGATATCAAAGTGAATCATATCTGTATATGGTGTATCTGGCACGACTTCCTTATAATCTACTGGATAATCCTGTAAAAGATTTCTCCAAAATGTCACGCGTATGTTAGAATCATGTTCAGTCACAAACACTTCCACTTTATTTTCAAGTCTGCGTTCAAACCCAGCTTCAAGCGGTATGTTTTAAAGTCTTTCCACACTTCTGGTTTAAACCGATGATAACTTGTTCGAGAACCTATTATGACTTCATTCCTCTCATTTACAGTAAGGTAAGCACCATTCTTAAACATGTATGCATTCATGATTTTTTCACCTTGCTATGCGCTGTCTTCTTGTCTGCGAAGCCTTTTATCGACTTCTTTCACTTGCTTCTTCAACATTTTCCATTCAGGTATTGTCAGCAAAATACCCTTTTTCGTAGGACGGTTTCTTCCAATCCCCTCATCTCTCAGGTATTTGCGAATGTTTACCACTCCTTCATTGCTTTGTTTCATAATCCTGATATACTTTCAATTTCCTAGAGAAAGCATTCCATCCCACGACTGTGGTGTTGGTGCTGTCGTCGCCGTCGTCTCCACTTTCAATTTCTTGATGGTGGTGGTAGGATTTTTCACTTTTAAGTCTTTCACTGTATCTGCAAGAGTATCCATATCAGTTGCAGATCTTTTACGACTTTCACGTTCCATGTTCACACTTCAATGTCCACACCTCAAATAACTCTTACGTTGGAGGACCTCCCCCTTTTATAACGTTGCTTTGTAATGTCCATGCGCCAAGGTGGAATAGCCATCATTCAGCACGTACCGCTTGTCGTCATATGGAGAGAGGGCTACTTTCTTCAACTTCTCCGAAAAAAGCTGGTGGTCATGACTTCGAATAATGTGTCCTGTAGCCATCGTTTGAGTTTGATTGAGCAAACTGTCTCTATACTGCACATGTTGCATACGTCTTTGACAAGCTCGAGTGATGCCTTTGGCCGTATGTTTTTCTTTCCCGCCATACATCAAACTGTACATTTTCGGTCTGAGTCCAACAAATTCTTCAATGGGGATGCCCGCCGTCTCATCCTTCATTTTTCCAAGCACTTTTTTGTTCACGTTGGAATGTAAGAAATGATCTGACGGATAGTCACTTGTGTCAAGCAGGTCAGCATCTTGCTGCATATCTTTGTAGATATCTTCCGTTTCTATGTCATAGCACAGACTGTCGGTGTCGCTGAACAACAACTTGGCATTGGGATACTTGACCATGATGTAATTGTAATGAAAGTCAAACATAAGCACTTTACTGAGATCGAGAATGGTACAACCAACTTGAATGGGCTTATCAAGAAGCAAATCCACTTTGCGTAAATGTGCGGCGGTCAAATCTTCGTTGAAAATTTTGAATTTGTGGAAAGAAGGTTTGGCCACGAGTTTCTTGAACCGCTTTTCTTTGTGAACAAGTTCAACATTGATTCGCTTTCTCACATTTTCCATGGTTTTGCCAAACACAGAATTATTCATGAGTTTGAAGAAGTCTTTCTCAAATGGGTTCTGGGCCAATTTTCTCTTTTCCGTGTTCAAGGTAATGTATTTCTCCAACCATTTGCTCTGTTCAAACATAATCGCACGGTGCACTTTGGTAACTTTCAACCCCAGTGAGACGTACTGCTGCAAATTCCTATAATGAAGCACATATTTCTTCTTGTTGTATAGGTTAGGTATGAGTTTTTCACCAGGTTTACCTTTCATATTCAGATGTTTCCGTAACTTCTGACTGTACTCGGACAATTCTTCTACTTTGACGCATTTCCGTTCTGGAGCCACTGGGTAGTGATTATGACGATCATGGATTGAATGTGGGTATTCTAAATCCACTTCTAAAATGTACCCAATGTCGTCATCTTCAGTCACATCCATGAAGTCGAGGGATTCAGGCTCGCTCACCCACATAAATCCACGTCGCGGCATGCTTTGCGACATGGCCCATCCATACAGGTTGTTTGCGTCCAGGTACATCAGGTAGTTGTTTGGCATCTCAGAATTGTAATTTGACACGTAGGGATTATTTGCTTTCGCGTACTTGTGCGTGATCACAGATATTCCTCCACGTAGGCCTTGTTCAACCATTTGGTACATATCAATGTCAGTGATTAATTCCAATTTCACCTTCGTCGCTTTTAGCATAGCATCCCACGACAGTCCTGGCGCTGTATAATAATGGGCAGGATCCAATTCATATGTGTTAAGGCATATTTGACGAAAGTTTTCAAACACGTCAGCCAGCAGCAACACATCTGATTTCAGGTACAGGTCATGGTATTCGCCAAATGTAGTACAGTTGAATGTATCCTACACCTTCTGCGCATGCGCATAATCCTTGTCGCTGATGTCTTCTTCACTGAGCAGACTGTAAAACTTGTCCTTGGACGGTAGTTGTGTTTCAGCAAACTTGGATGACTCATCCAAGTAATCATAGGGGTACACTCCCTTTCTCAGCAGTAAATCTTGTTGGTTACTATCGTGAATGTGAGACGTCATGTTGTAGAAATTGTCTTTCCCTTCTGCCGCAAGGTTGGATACCAACTTCTGTAGAGAGGTACTCATAAACTGAAAGCTGTCTGTAAATTTCAGATTGTTCATGGTGAATGCAATATATTTCTCAATGGTGTTGGGAATGACCGTAATGGTTTAATTTTTGAACTTTCCAATTTCTTCCATGATCAGGTGACTGTCATAGCCTCGCAAATTGTGGAAAAACACAGGAATGATAAAAGAATCTTTATCCCCCTGCTTATCCTTTCTAAGTCGAAATTGTAAATTGCATTCATTATGCGCTGCTCCGCGATATTTACCATTGATATGGTCATGATCTCTCACACGATCTGCTCCTAGAGGCTCATGACAAATGTAGCAATCGATGGCGTTCTTAAAATTCTCTTGATCCTCATGAGTCATCACCATATCCTTCGGCATCTCTAAACCGCGCACAATACGGTCACGCTCGTTGACCATATGGTCTAAAAAGACTTTTACAATATTGTCTCCTCGATACACGACTGGTGCGCGTGTATTGACTGACAACCACATAGGCAAAGCTGTTTGGACGATGATGTTGATACTTGTCTCCCTCATGCTTTTGCGTGAAACATTCAAAGTCAGCATAAATTACAAACGGTGCTCGCTGTTGTTTAGCCACATTCTTAAACTTGATGATAGGTTCCTTGGAAAATGATAAACGTTGCGCTCCATGCTTGCCACACACTTCACGATGCTCATCTAAAAGATCTTGTCGTATAAACCCGTGAAGACAGTTGAAACAATAAAAGCTGCACCATCATGCTTTGATCGGTAGGCCATAAGTCTGCTGAAATTCTTGATCAAGCAGTAATGCCTTTTCTTACCATTGCTAATCATAAGTAAGTTGATTTCTCTTGCACTGACGTTTCGGCTCAGTTGTATTGGAACAACTACATCATGTTCATATCCAAACACGTTGATAGACACATCGTTCTCCTTTTCAAATTTTAGAATGTCCGTAATAGGTGTCGGAAATGTCATGCCCTCTACCTTTAATTCATTCTCAAATGGCTTGTAATGATTCACGCGATTTGGATTGCTCTTGCAAGGGTGAAGATGAGCCAATACAGACCATAAGAAGCACTTGTTGTCATCATTCTTAATGTTTATCACACCCTCTGTTTTCTTTACTTTCTTCGGCAGTGGGATAAAACTGCTCGCTTCCAGAGGTGCTAACGTAGCTGTATGTACTTCAATGTACAGTATATTATCCAGAAACCAGCCAGAGCCTTGTCGCTCATGTTCGTCAAACTGGGTAAACAATTCTTTATAGGCTGTTGGTAAGTCCTGATCAATATCCGCTGGATTGTACGCTGCATACGTTGGACTGCTGATAAATGCATTATCCAATTGTTCTATCATGATACCTTCTGCATTTGGTGTCATTTTCTTGAAGCGAGCATGCACTACAATGTACCATTTCATTCCATGTTCTAAAGTCTCCAGCAAATGTGTCTTGATACGGTTCTCTTGCTGTCGCATTTCAAGCAGTAACTCCGTTCCATTGTCGGGCTCAAAACGTTTCTCCTGCGCGTTTTCACCAAGACTAATTCTTCTGCCTTTCCCTACTTGCCCCGTCTTTCGTCTCTTTACAGTTTGTTCTTCCTGAGGTGGAGTGCATGTATGCGCATCAAACACGTCCATTGAGGGAAGTATTACATTGCATCCATGGCAGAAAACTGAACTCGGTATGAAAATGCCATCTTGCACCATCTTTCGTCTCTTTGCTTCATTCTGTCGACCAAGCTCTTCAATAGCACGTTTCACAACAGTTGTCATCTCATTTTCAGCGCATGTATGCGACTCCAACAATTCCACTGATGGAAACAGGGTAGGGGTATGGGGGGTAGGGGGGTCTGATTACGTCACTTCCTGTTTTCGAACTGTCATTTCCCTACTACTTTTCAATCAAAAAGAATTTAATTGTAACCTTAACAGTTTATTGAAAAAGTCTATCGAGACCCGTTTCAAGAAGTCCAGGGCTTTGTTTATTATGCAGGCGATAATACCGTTGCCGGCTATAATACCGTTGTTATAAACAGATGACCTCTCAGAGATGTCGTCGATAATACAGTATTTGTGCAGTATTATAGTATTTCCAAATTGTCAGTGCTTTTAATAAACACTGTATAACAAACATAACGAATTCTTTTTATCTATTTAAATTTTCTATCCAGTTCTTTCTGTTTTATTCCATTATCTGCAACTGAAATCCCCCACCTCATTTGGTTCGTACCTGTCGTAAAAATTACCCGACACCAAAGCTACTCTAGAGTGGCTTTTGGGAACCAATTTAAGAGGAATGCGGCTATCTCTGAGCCATCTAGTGAGTGAATTTAGAATCAGGATCAGAATTTTCATATTGTTTATAAACTGTAATGTTAAATTTTCTGCTATCAGTCGTGGGGCGCCAGAATTATATCCTTTGCAAAGTTATTGGGTAATCAGAGTTCAAAAAGCACTTTACTGGCCACCCAATTTGTTTGACAACATTAGAACTGACTGGATCATAAAGCAGCGCCAATGTCAGACAACGGCGTGCTCGGTTCAGTAATGCGAAAAAGGGTGGATCAGGGCAACAATTTCCGGACTTTTCCACCAAATGATTTTTCTTAACCCTTTTGCCTATAAGCCTGGAGTACAGTAGCTTGAAAGTTTGTATTGATATCTCTTGAAATTTGGGCGGGAAATGGTTGTATATGTCACCACTGAAAAAAGTGTAAAAAATGAGTGGGAGGGGGGGGGGGGGGCAGGGACGCAAAGAAACTTGTAGTGACAAAAGAACCGTGGGGACCCCCATATTTTACTATCTCAATGAATGAATGATCAGGACGTAATTATGTACAATATGAGAGGAAAAATGTTGCAGTTTTTCCTTCTGTATTGGAATTAGTATCAAAATTTGTTTATTTGCCATTCTTAGCAATGCAAACCGAAAGAAGTCCTGAGTCGTTTTAGTTCTGTTTTATTTCTCATAAAACTCCGGTGACCATTGCTTTTTATATCCTATTATTAAAACACTGTGTCACATGGTTGCACATGCGAAGTATTAAAACAAAATTGTTGCAGATTAAAATTATGGGAGATAGCAACATTTCCCTTTAAAGTAAGATTCATCAAATGAGAACAAAATTCTATAAATGCATAGATGTGATTGAAAATAGAATAGCTCTAGCAATATAAACTGCGAAACAATGTTTATTCCATATAGCGCTTGATATTTCAAGGCGCAACTGGAATAAGAGCATTCGTACTTAGTAGTAGGGAAATGACAGTTCTGGCCCACCTATGATGTCATACTGACGTCATCAAGTCATGTGACTCCCGTACCCCATAGGATATACTGTGTCGGACCTCCCTCTCTCCCCCGTAGGGAAATTTTGTGATTTTTGCATATTTATCCTTTTCAGACAAATCTGAACAACTTAAGTTTTTGTTTTTTTACCTCCCGACCCCCACCCTCTGTGGGAAATTATTTTACCATATGTCTAGCATGACAACTTCAACAGCGCATAACTTTAAAACTATCTGACCGATTTGAACCATTCTTTAACTAAAACGTTCAGCAAGACTTGGTTGGTTGTTGGTTGTTGTGGTTGGTTGTTGTTCGTTGTTGATTGTTGTTGTTGGTTGTTGTTGTTCGTGGTTGTTGGTTGTTGTTGTTGGTTGTTACTTGTTACTTGTTGTTGGTTGTTGGCTGCTGTTGGTTGTTGTTGTTAGTTGTTGTTGGTTGTTGTTGGTTATTGTTGTTGGTTGTTGTTGTTGTTGTTGTTGGCTGTTGTTGGTTGTTGTTGGTTATTTGCTGTCGTTGTTTGTTGTTGTTGTTGTTGGTTGGTGGTTGTTGGAAGATGGGAAGTGAAAATGTGAAGTAACTGAAATTCTTTGTTATATTTTTTTATTTTTTATATATTTTTTTCTTTGGTTGGTTATGTAGGAAGACCGCGCCCATTCAATCATGTGTCCGAATGGCAAGCCCATTTATACAGGTAGTCCTTTTCAGAGAAGTTGTACAGACTTCTCTGAAAAGGATAAATATACAAAAGTCACAAAATTTCCCTACCGGGAGGGTGGGAGGGCGGTCTGACATAATATGTCCTGGGGGCCAAGATCAATCCTAGGGGAAGGGGGTCCCGCATAGTATGTCCTAGGAGGATGGCTGCGACGGGAGGGGGGTCACGTGACGAGGGGGCCCACGTCATAGGTGGGCCAGAACTGTCATTTCCCTACTACTCTACTTAGACTTTTGAAGATTTTGCGGTTCGACAGAATTCATTTAGGATAAGAATCTGAAAAGATGATAGAAAATTCTAATTTGCCAGAAAAAATATTCATATATTGGTATTAAAGGGCTGAATAACATGTAAAATAATTTTTATAACATCATGTGATGGATTTTTAAATTCGACAGCGTGTGATTTGAAATAAAATCATAATTTTGGTGTCCTTCCTTTATTATTTCTTTATGAATTATCTACAAATTGCAATCAAAACGACACCTTCATCGGAAAGCTTCGAAAGTACCAATGAGCTTATAAACAGAACAGCAATCTCCAAGGTATAGCACTAGGGGGAGGCTGATATTCATGCCTGACGGGGGTAGCACTGCTTCGAGGGTCAGTGTCAAAGTGATTGCATATATACTGTGCAAAAAAATTGCGAATATTTTCATTCTCACTTCCTGGAGAAGGTATACTGGAATATATGACGTATATTCTTTGTAGGGACGATGGGGGTTAGTTATCAAAAGGGTTTCTCTGAATGAATATACGATTTCAGTATATTCCATATCTGTATAATTTCTTGCAAAGCTGCAGTTTCCATGTAGTTTTCGATTGTAAGTTTGTCCAGAAACTAATGTTGTAGTAGCAAATTATAATTTGGCATAGATTTAAAAAAAGTTTTTATAATTATTATAAAACAGATTGTTATGTTTGTGATAAATAACCCCCTCCCCATTTGCTCATACTTACCTTCAGTGTTTCCAAGTTACACTATAACTCCTTAATAGATATCCCTATGGAATAAATGCATTCTTGAAAGTGGCCTAAAACTGCTTGCCTCATGCTAAAACCTGTATCAAAGTTGGGTCGAAAAATACATATAAAACTAACAAACTAACATATAACTTATAAACATATAAAAAATTAAATATTTGGATATGCAACGGAAAAATTTAATAAAGATATGGAGGTATCGTTTTTTGTCAGCAAAAATAATTAGAACTATTTGAAACAGCGCAAAAATGTTTTCTCAGAGAAAAGCGTTTCATTATGTTCTGAGTTTAAGAGACAACATACTTTACTTGGTTTGTGGTAATACACCAGTTGAATATGACACCCGTTTTGCTCCTTGATAGATCGATTGGGTTTTATAGTATAGTATATAGTTGTTTATTCATAGGAAATCTGAATGGAAACAAAAGCATGTAAAATTTACGACATATTCGATTCAGAGCGACTGAGGTTGGCTGATAAAAAATAAAAAAAGGAAACGTAGTGAAACGTTGCATGTGTCACTATGATTTAAGTTAGTTTAATTTAGACTCTAGGTGCGATATGTGAGATCAAACCTCACATCATAATTGCTATCATAAAGGTACAGCGCTATAACAATCATTTAAGTATAGAAACAACACATTAACTGTCACTAATACGTTTAGAAAAGTTATCGATATAACATGAGATACTTGAATCACAAGGTATATTAAGGTATAGATATATATCAGTATTTCCTCAAATAGAAAGTTGTCATTAGATAAAAATGTTAATTTCTTCACTCTTCTTGATGTAAAATATAATGACATAGAATATATAAATGATCATTTGCTTGGTCAACAAGCAATCAATATTTACGTATTTTATTTTGCACTAATGTAAGCTATGGCATTAAAATGCAAAATATAAATTCACCACCGCATTTACAGTCTTAACTACCGTTAATTCTCCTTAACATTGTTTATCGTCAACTCTAAACTGCTTCTTGTGTATTTTAAGTTAGTTTAATTTAAAAAATCAACTTTTCTCACCACAATGTCATCACCTCGAATTTCTGTATAACTGAAGGGTGCACATCAATTTATTTCCTTGAATATATTGACTTCTTTAGCGAGCCAGAAAGATAAAAGAAGCCAGGAGATAAAAGGAGTAGAGACAGGGCAAATGGCTATATTACATTTTTAAACATAGCTAGTTACCCTGAGGAAGCATAGTAAAAAATATAATATAATCTAAGTTACAGATATAAAAACTAGTACAAGGTCTAAGCTATAATATCATCTCTTCATCAGTTGAAAGTACCTTTATATTTCTTTGCAAACAACGCACAAAATTTTATATATTTTTTAACAGGACATCTATAATGATAACGAGGTTTTGATAAAAATGTTCCTTTTTTTCAATTATATTCCACTTATCAAATTTAAGAAGCTAAGAAAGTAAAACATATATTTTTCTCTAAAGTTTGCCCCTAAACGACATTTATAGGAATCATCTTTCAAAACTCCGTTTCGATAATATCCTGCTGTTGTCAAAGCTCCCAAAATATCTGTTTGAGTAGACATATTTCCCTACTCCAATGCCTTTTATTTGTCGTTCCAATTTAGGATGTCGTACTTTATAAGTCTGTAGGCTCTTTTCACCTAATCGAATGATGTCGTAAGGACAATCCTTTGTTATATACTTGTCTTTAACTTTATCCTTTACTGATTTTTATTTGTTTGTATTTACTCAATTTGAACAGTTTTTGCGGTGTTGTTTCCGCTTGTCCTTTCCCCTTTTTTACGCTTTGTAAACATGTTCGATTTGATATCACAAAGAAGTTCTCAGGTAATAATTTTGGGCAACATAAGCATTCAATGAAATACCGGACACCTCTATATACCGGACAAAATCCACCTGTCCCCCCGTTGTCCGGTGTAGGCAGGTATTACTATATAATAACTACTTAACCCTTTTCATCGCGTTTGTAAATGTTTCATGCAAAATATTTACACAATGAGACATGTCAAATGTTATATATAACCGTTAATTTTCTTCTACTTCTTGAGCATTTGTGTTTTTTATTTCTTCAAAAATCATGATGCACTCTCGTGATGCAATCTAACAAATACTATTCATCCCATCTCTATATCTTTGTAATATACATCAGGATCCTTATAACGTATGGCACTTTACAGCTTGAGCATTTGTGTTTTTCATCTCTAAGAAAATTATGATGTACTCTCGTGATGCAATCTAACAAATACTATTCATCCCAACTCTATATCTTTGTAATATACATCAGTATCCTTATAACGTATGGCACATTACCAAGTCCTAGTTACGACTTTGTGTACATAGACAAAATGTTATCATAGGGTAAACATTCGAAATTACCATATAATATACAGCTCGTTTATTAAACTTGACAAGCCTTTAGCTTGCAAGGGGTTTCTGAATTTGTGCGAGCAGCCGTTGGTATCTTTTGTGACAGTGATCCGATTTTTTGTGTCATCTCCTCCACTGGCCCTAGGGCCACAAAACTTGGGACTTAGGTAGGACTTGATATGGACGTGTGCATGACCCTTTTTATTTTCGCCTTCGATTTCGTTTTCCTGTTTAAAACGCCATGCAAAAAGAGTGTATTTTTTGCAAGTAAACGCGAACACGTCACGCACAGCACAGAACACACAGTTGCTCAACTTTGTGTGAGCTCTCACTGCATTAATAGATAACACTGCGTATGCCTGATCAGTCAAAGAAATCTTAAGCCAGCAAAAACCAAACACTACTCGGCTTACAAGAAGTATTCAGGCTGCGTTGTTTGCAATATATTATTATTATTATTATTATTATTATTATTATTATTATTATTATTATTATTATTATTATTATTATTATTATTATACGTAATTCTTATAACGCGCTTTATATAATTAAATCTCTAAGCGCTTACAAACGTAGATACATAAACATGAATACACATAGTCTAAGAAAATTTTAAAAAGTACTTATAAAAACAACAACAGTAAATAGCAACTAATAATACTGACTGAACAAATAGGTTTTTAAAAGTCTTCTGAAACATAAAATAGAAGTAGAACTTTTAATATGAATCGGAAGATCATTCCACAGCTTCGGCGCAAACACTTCGAATGATTTGTCTCCCATTTTAGAACTAGTTCTTGGAATGACTAGTTGCAAATGACTAGACGATCTCAGGGTACGACCTGGTTGATAAGGAACTAACAAATCAACTAGATAAGCAGGGCCATTTCCTGTTAAACATTTGAAACAGAGTACTAAAATTTTAAAAATGACTCTAGCGTTAATTGGCAACCAATGCAGCTCCCTAAGTATAGGGGTTATATGACCCCGTCTGTCTACTTTTGCAATGAGCCTAGCGGCAGAATTTTGGACAAGCTGTAACTTCTTAATCAGGGTTTTATTAACGCCATGTAAGAGACCATTTCCATAATCTAATTGTGATATAACCATTGCCTGAACGAGAGTACGCGTAACATCTATATCCATATACTTTCTCATATTCGAGATAGAGCGAAGATTAGACATTGCAATTTGGCACTTTCTCACAACAAACTGTTCCATGGACAAAGATTGATCAAATATGACACCAAGGTTCTTGACATTCGAAACACTAGAAATATTTTGATCACCAACCTTCAAATTTATGTTAGACAACTTAGACCTGAAATGCTTTGTTCCAATCAAAATAACCTCAGTTTTTTCATCATTAAGCTTTAAATGATTAAGAGTCATCCACGTCTTAACGTCACAGATACATGCTTCTAATAGACTACATGCATTGCCAAAGTCATTAACATTAAAAAATACAAATAATTGCGTATCGTCAGCATAAAAGTGATATGATAAACCGTGTTTTCGCATGATATCGCCAACAGGGGCCACATACAAGGTGAACAGCAGTGGTCCTAGGACACTCCCCTGGGGCACTCCCGTAACAAGGGGTGTCGGATCGGAGAATACTCCATCGATCAACACCCTCTGGGAGCGATTGGTGAGGTATGACTCTATCCATTGCAGTGCTGTACCAGAGACCCCGTAACGTGTTGATAGGCGAGACAGCAGTTTTGCGTGGTTTAAGGTATCGAACGCAGAGCTAAGGTCTAAAAGGACTAGTGCACACAGTTTCTTCTTTTGTAGAGCTGCGTTTATATCATTTTGAACACGTAGCAGTGCCGTTTCAGTAGAGTGATATTTCCGGTAAGCTGACTGGAACTTTTCGGCAAGGTTATAAAGCTCTATGTGATGATTGATTCTGTTGGCGACTATTTTTTCAACCAGTTTTGACACAAACGCAATATTTGAAACAGGCCTATAATTTTTTAAGTTATTTTTATCCAAATTAGCTTTTTTAATCAATGGTTTTACAATGGCCGCTTTCAGGTTTTCCGGTACTTTCCCGGATCTAAGGGAAATGTTAACAATTTGCGTAAGTGGTTGAATGAAACTCGATTTACATTGCTTTACTAGCTTTGTAGGCAAGGGGTCGAGTTCTGATGTCGAAGAAGATGACGCGAGGATTGCGCGCCCAACCTCGTCCTCGGAGGCATCACTGAAGTTGTGCAAAGAAACAGATTCTGCACATAGTATTTCATCAATTTCAGAAACAGCAGCTTTGCCTATTTCACTACTAATATAGGCATTGATTTTGACTATTTTGTTAATAAAATATTCGGAGAACGTAGCTGGTAGGGCAGAGGGAGGCTCAGTTTCTGGAAGAACATTATTAGATTTCCATGTCAAGATACTCTTTGCAGTATGAAATAACTGTTTTATGTCATCTTTAGTTTCGCACACAGAGTTCTTGATTGACTGGGTTTTTGCGACGTCGACGAGGAAGCCTACGTAGCGACATTGATTTGAATAGGCAACTTTATCGGCTTCGAGGCCAGATTTGTCCTTTTTGCGCTCTAATCTACGCTGAACTACTTTGGCCTTCTTGATTTGATCATTGAACCATTTTTTATTACGCCTGATAGTCACTTTTTTGGTTTTTAGTGGTGCATGTTCATCCAAAAGTTTGCCTAAAGTGTCATTATATATATTAACAGCACTTTCAATATCCCCGTCTGGCGAAATTTGGAGTTTCAATTTAACGTCCCTTTTGAATTGTTCAATGTTAATGTCTTTGATGTTTCTATTTGTGACTGTCTTTCGAACTGCCTTCGGCTTTGGAATTTTAAAAAATAATTCCACTAAAAAGTGGTCTGAAAGGCCTACATCAGTGACATTTTGACACACATCAAGAGTTAGATCTTTCCTCGAAAAACCGGCATCGAGACTGTGCCCAGCCTTATGTGTGGGCTGGGATATTCGGGATTCCAAGTTAAAAGCAGATATCAAATTCTTTAGTTCGTGTGTTTCTGTATTCTGTTCATTTTCTAAATGAAAATTTAAATCGCCAATAATAAATAATTCACCTTTGGCTAATGTAAGATCAGGTAAGTATGCTCCTAGCTCTGCGATAAAGTCGCTCTTATTGCCAGTAGGCGGTCTGTATAACAATAAAACTCGTATTGAGCGGTTTTCAAGCGCGAAACTACAATCAAGAGCCTCACTTGATACAAAAGAGCATTGATGTTGCTTCACTTTAATATGAGATTTATAGACAAGGCCAACACCACCTCCTCTTCCAGATGATCTTGGAACATGTAAAAAGTTAAAACTATTTGGGGTTACATCGTTAATGGCAACGGAATCATATTCAGCTAACCAGGTTTCGGTTAAAAATAATATATCTAGTCCACGATCATTTATCGTTTCACATAATGCATGAGCTTTGTTTCTAATTGAGCGAGCATTTAACAAGCCGACTGAAAAATTTGATGAACAGGCGCCTTTAAAAGTACCTTTGACATATGTAAGATTACTTTTGTTGACACCACCATGTTTCAGATCTGACTGAGGTCGTAAACTGGGTTTTATTGTCTGTATTCTATGCTTTGTCCCTTTAGAACCTCTATGTGTTGGCCTGCGTCTAGCTGTTCCAAGGTCTCTAATAGACTGACAAATATATCCATTCAAACGTGTAGCACCGCACTGTTTCAATTGATCGGTCGAATATTTAATGACCATTTAATATTATCAGACTATAAGCCACATGGTGTACTTTGTTTCTTGTTCCACTTCACTGATTTCACTATTACTAATGCATGTTTTGTGTAAGACAACACATTAAAGACAAGAACATTTCATATCCCGAAGATTGTTTTTAAGGTAAAAACTAAAATCTCTGTTATTCAAATATACTATTTGTGAATTTTCGTTCATTAATTCAGTTCTTAAAGAAATAACCCATTGAAGGAAGTATTTTTGCGTTGTAATTTTTGTCAAGTGTTTAACATTTCGCTAGCGAAATAAGGTTCTAGTTTTTATCTATTTCAAAGTTTTTATAAAAACGCAACGTTTTCTCTGCCTGTATTTTCACGCTGTAATAACGTTTGTGGAAAATGTTTTCTAACCGTTCTTGCAAATACAAATAAGTATCTACCTCAGCTAATGTTGTTAAATTCATTTTGTTTCGTGATAATTTTTCTCTATACAATTCAATCTTCTTATACAATTAAATGTAGTTACACACATTTACATTTTTACCTTTTGTACTTATTGCACTGTTTTGCCTTTAAATCCATTTTATTTCTGTATAGGAAATGTCCATCTATTGCAAATATTTGCTCTCTTACTGTTGTTGATGCCGTTGCATCTAACTCTCATTTCATACTGCTACATATTTTTCTCACAAACTAATGATACTAGGTGATGTTTACTTGCAGCCCACCAATTTCAACGAAATTGGAACAGCATTTTCCATATGAAAAGAAACTCTCATTTTGCTTTCTTTATTTTCATTCATAATTAATTTGCTGAAATAGAGTTTACATGATGATTTCTTGTCAACGTCCAAAATTTATGTCTTGTAATTCTCAGAAATTTCAGTTTTTAAGTAGCATATTCTAAAATTGGATACCTAATAAAATCATAAGAGAAGGACTAAGTTTATGTTTCTATGACAATGACAGAGGTTTAACGTGGACCGCAATAACAATAAAAACAATTATCTTTGGGTAACTTGTATTGAGTTATAATTTGACGTTCACTTGTGCACTAAGCAGAACTTTGCTACGAGTACGTTCAGGTATGGAAAATCTGCAAGCCTGAAACCCACTTTTTAACTGGACGAGGGCATGTGACTATTTATATGAAGTAATAAAGATCAATACCCCCAAGTCCATTTCTCATCATTTAACAGTTTTGCAAGTTGCTTGTTAAAAGGTGCAAAAATGGCTTGCAGTATTTGTCTGGTTTTATCTAACATATGGTACTTCTTTGCAGACGAGTTTTTGGAAACTCCACTGGAAATTCTATTAAGGATAGCGTTTCTGGTATCATTATTGTACAAAGGCAACTGGAGAAATGGCAATATATTTTCTTCCACATAAACCAATGGATTAACAATATAATCTTCAAATCGCATAAATAGAATATCGTTTGACTGATATGTTGATAATGCCTGTGATATTCGATTTGCGTAATTATATGTGTTCAAATATCCTAAATCTTTGGCAGTGTAGGATTTAGTTACATTTAAAATGTGTTGTAAGACATATCGATGAAATCCTTCAGGTGTTTGGTCAGAGTAGGTTGGATTCCGTGGATTCTGTTGATATTTAAATCTATAAGCTGAAAATAGTCTCTCGACAGGGTTTCTGATGGCATATATAAGTTTTGCTTTTGGGATAAGATGGTGTATTTTTTTGGCAATGTTTTCTCTCACATTGTATACGGAGCTCTCTATTATAACTGTTTGATCGTTGGGTATATCCATGACATCTCTTTGTTTTCCAGAAAGTTTCTCTAGTATGCCTTGTTTGATTATCTTTGCAGCTTTTCTGAACATATTCATGTATGCATAAACATTGAGAGGTTTCCCTATGTCATGATGTCTCCAGTATTTGTTTTCTGTAGCTTTGCCCTTTCGCCACCAATCAATTTCTTTCCTACGCCCGGGCATGATGAGGTGATGCTTTGTAAGAAGGACGTGAAGATCAGATGTGCCACACTTGCTGAACCCCATAATGAACAAGGCAGGCAAACACTGCAATTCTTCTCTGTTATAGGTATTAGATTTTTCCTGTTAAACACAAAATATGTAGTCTAAATTTTATGTAAAATGCTTTAAGCATTAAATATTGATTAAAAAAATGCAAATCCGTGTCTATTTTAATAACATTGTTTATTTCTCATACTGATGCTTTTAAAAATAATCTCAAACCGATAACTGGTATTTAAAAATATAATTCCAACCGCGTAAATATCTGAAAGATGTGTAGATCATATTGCGACTCATATTGACATTTTCGGTGTTGTTTTAACTGTTTTGAGATTTATATTTTGATATCCTTACCTTCGGTGGATTGACAACAAGACCCTTGGGTGTTCTTTTGATGAAGACACATGGACTCCTTGTCTGTCCAGTAAAATCAATCTTGTCAAACTGTAGTACCGTATCCGGGTTTGCGCAAAGCATATTGCCATTATTTGACTTACACTTTCCAACTTGCTTCGACCATTTTGCAAGAAGCATTGCTGTTTGTTGTTGCACTTTCTTTAATCTTATTTGCCTCTTGTCATATTTATCAATAAACTCTTGATCTTCAGCCATTGATTCACTGGTGAATATATAATTAAATTGTGATTGAATGGCCGTTTCGTTTGTGCCGTTGTGCTGTGACAAATACAGAAGAAGTAACGCCAAACTGCTCACGAATAGTAAGAAGAGTTGATAGTGTTTTCTGGCCACGCCCAACATTGTCTCTGCTACCGGAACCTGCAACAGACACACACATACACGTTTCTCATCTCTCCTACTGATCATTGAATTGTTTTTAGCCCCGTTGTTGTAGAATATACATAATAAACAAATTAATAAAAGGAGTACTCCTGCATTTTGCGAGTCTGTTTATAGATAATTATCCTTGCCATGATGGTTTGGTGCTTGGGTTCCGGTTAAGTAATAACGAGGATCTGAATTCGAATCCCTATAACGACGTGCATAGCCCCAGACTATACACACCAAGAAATATTCTAGAAGAATTTATTACTTGATTTTTAACAAGACTGTTATTGAGCATTGCTCCAAGCCGTAAAAGCAGAGAAATGACAAAAGTTAACGATAAAACCGACTAATTTTGACAATATTTAGAAGGCATCATGGCTAACATCATTATCAAAAATAATCGGACTAGATCTTTGGGTCGAATAGCATATTTACCATCCGTTTGCTTGACCAGTTTTTGCCGAATCGATAGTTAAAAGTAGACCCAAAATTACACCTGGGGGTCACAAAAAAATACGATTCTGGATTCTTAATCTCTTAATCTCTTAATTCTTTGGGTAAATTCTATCTCTAACCGTTTTCAAGATAGTGGTAAACTTCCGGTTTTTTGGCTTTGACCATGGCCGAGGAGATCAAGGTCACCGGAATATCTCCTACATATCATCTTTTAGGCTCAAAGGGTCGAAAATAAATTCAGAATCGCTCGTTCTATAACCATTTTCGAGATAATGGCCCACTTCCGGTTTTTTACTTTAACCATGGCCGAGGAGGTCAAGGTAAATAAGGACCCCTTAAATATGGTCTTTCAGGCCCAATGGGTTCCAAATAAGCTCAAAATCGTTCTATCTCTAACCGTCTTTGATGTAATGGTCAGCTTCCGGTTTCTGACTTTGACCATGTCCAAGGAGGTCAAAGTCACCGAGGTACCTCTTACACATCGTCTTTAGGTCCCAAGGGTAGAAAATAAGCTCAGAATCGCTCTTTTTCTAACCGTTTTGAGATAATGGTCAATTTTCGGTTTCTGACTTTGACCATGTCTAAGGATGTTAAGGTCACCGAGGTACCTCTTACACATCGTCTTTTAGGCCCAAAGGGTCGAAAATAAGCTCAGAATCGCTCGCTCTTTTTCTAACCGTTTTTAAGATAATGACCCACTTCCGGTTTTTTATTTTGTCAATATCCGAGGAGGTCATGGTCACCGAGGTACCTATTACATATGGTCTTTTAGATCAAAGGATCAAAAATAAGCTCACAATAGCTCTTTCTCTAACCGTTTTCGAGATAATGGTCAACTTCTTTTTTGATTTTGACTATGTCCGAGGAGGTCAAGATCACCGAGGTACCTCTTAAGCAGGGCTGGTATGATTTAAATCGCGATTTAAAGCACTATAGAACAGTGAAAAAGTCACAATTTTGACTTTTTTGTTCCAGAGTAATAGTTGTCAATAAAATGCTAGAACAAGCCCCTTGAGTGTACACAGTGAAGATACACTGTTAGGACATTAACGACTTAAGCTTCTCATGGACGCATTCACCCACACCCCCACACGTTTTGTGCCTTAAGTACACACTGAGTGAACCGTATTTGTCCATTGTGGTGCCCGTACTAATTCCCAAACAGTTGCTTGCTGATAGCAAGACGGCTTAATAAATAATAGAGCGAAGACTATTGTCCTATACAAACAAGCCCTGTCAATATAATTACTCCCGTTTTGAGTTACTATCATTGTTGATTTTAAAGTCAAAGAGTAATTAACCAGTAAATTTGTGTTACATTAAATCTGAAAAAAAAATGACGGGTAGACGACTAGCTCCTGTATGGAGATATTTCGACAGAGATGCGACAAATAGTAGAAACGTAAAAGCTATTTGCAAAGGTTGTAAAAATGGATTTCAAGCGTTTAGAAACACACATCGAATCGTGCAAAGATCTGGATAAGCAAACTGCCATGAAACTGAGAATTGCAGTGGTATTAGACTAATAAATAGTGAATTTCGAGATAATGACCCACTTCCGGTTTTTGACATTGACCATGGCCGAGGATGTCAGTCGTTATCAAAGGTCATGGTTAAAAAATGCGGATTTTACGGCGTCTGATAATCCTCTATCAGTGAGCCAAATTTCATCACTCTTGAGCAATTGGGAAAAACCCAAACGCTGCAGCCAACTTAAACTTGCACACGCATGCTGTGATGGCTTTCATTGAGAGTGCGGCGATCAATACACAGAGGCTAATATCAAGCCAGTTTAAAGTGCTGCTCTCAGCTTCTTGCCGTCTGTTTCGCAAATTTATTTTGTCGTTTTTAATTGAAAAATTAAGCGAATTTAAAAAAAAACACGAGGATGAACTAGACATACTGAAAATTACCATATCCAAATTTCCTCTTTCTAGCTCTAAGGGCCTCTGACTAGGTTCACGGACAAACTTGAAAAAAACGGAACAAACATGCCATATCCCTACAAAACTGCCGACGCATAAACGACGTCGTTAATCTCTAAATTGCATCGGCAGCGTTGGCAGCGGATTTGAAACATCGTTTATACGTCGGATATACGGCGGAATATATACGTATTTTTAGAAACATTGTATATGCATCGAAAATTAGTCGAAAAAAAGATGCCGATATTGCCAACGCGTATTATGCGTATTTTTTTAAACGTCTACAAAACGCATATTTTCCTATGTATAAACGACGTCGGAAATACATCGGAAAAAAGATGCCGATATTGCAATCGTATATTATACGTATTATTTTATATGTCTATGAAACGCATATTTTCCTATGTATAAACGACGTCGGAAATACATCGGAAAAAAGATGTCGATATTGCAATCGTACATTATACGTATTATTTTATACGTCTATAAAACGCATATTTTCCTATGTATAAACGACGTCGGAAATACATCGGAAAAAAGATGCCGATATTGCAATCGTATATTATACGTATTATTTTATGTGTCTATAAAACGCATATTTTCCTATGTATAAACGACGTCGGAAATACATCGGAAAAAAGATGTCGATATTGCAATCGTACATTATACGTATTATTTTATACGTCTATAAAACGCATATTTTCCTATGTTTAAACGACGTCGGAAATACATCGGAAAAAAGATGCCGAGATTGCCAACGTGTATTATACGTATTTTTATACGTTTATAAAACGCATATTTTCCGATGCTTATTCGACGTCGGAAATTTATCGATTGACGTTTTGTAGGGGACATTATGAAGAATCAATAGTGGAGCATTGTGAATATACTTGAAAATTATCATTTGCCTCAATATACCGGGAGTTTCCGAAAAAAGCCCAGGGCTTCTATTTGGAAACTGCCCATTTTCAGGCGCTTATTTAGAAACCAAATAGAAGCCCCGGGGCTTCTGTCAGGAAACAGTTTCCTAATTAGAGCCCCGGGGCCTCTATTTTTTAGATGGGGGGGGGGTTGTCGATAAGTTTTTATTGGAAAAAAAGGAAAATTTACCATCAATCTCTTATTAAAGCACTACATGCTGCGGATATCCGCAAAAAATAACAAAACAGATAAAAACAACAATAGCTAAAAAAGTCTGGTAAAGTGGGGGGAGGGGTTGCCCTGTGCGAAGCACAGGATTAAGCAACGACGCAGAACGTGTCTAGAGGTTTGCCTCACATCAAAGGATTAAGTGCACCGTGTCTGCATTGCGAGTAAACATGAGTTGTAAAAAGACCTGCAGGGAAGGAGGGCAACATCACGCCGCCCGTTTCAGTACTCGGCCCGTTATATTTCCAGTAATACTCCGGAGTAAAGGTGGCAGTGGGGAGGAGGTGTCTGTTCGCCTTGTGCAAAGCACAGGATTAAGCAACGACGCAGAACATGTCTAGAGGCTGCCTCATATCTAAGGATTAAGTGCACCGTGTCTGCATTGCGAGTAAACACGAGTTTTAAAAAGACTTGCAGGGATGGGGGGGGGGCTTTTATTAGGAAACGATTTTTTCAGGTCTTCATGTTAACTCCAAATAGAAGCCCCGGGGCTTCTATTGGGAAACAGTTTCCTAATAAGAGCCCCGGGGCTTTTATATGGGGGGAGCTTCTTTTCGGAAACTCCCGGTACTATCCCTCAGCAAACATAAATGAGGAAAAGACAATACAAATAACTAAATTTAAAAGCGCCAGCGGTAACAAAAAACGAAAATGTAAGAAGTAAACTTTTTGGGAGTAAATAGAAACATTAGACCACTTAATTACACCCCAGCCGCCGTGGAGTAGAGGTATGTTCCGCGCCTAGGATGCAAGAGCCCCCGGTTCAAACCCAGGTAAGTACTAGTGTTCAGTTGTAATATATAAATATGCTTTGTTGTACATTGATATGATATGGTGTGTGTATGAATATGTGAATTATGAATGATTGGTAAGGGTTCAATGGGTCAGTTAAGGCTAGAAACAATTTTTTTTCGAATGCGCACAGGCATTTTTTATACGTCTGAAAAACGCATATTTTCCGATTGTCACTTGGTCGGAAATGCGTTGGAAAACCTCGGAAATATGCATTTTATACGTATAAAAATCATCGGAAGTTCGTCGGAAATTCATCGGAATATAAACGTTTAACCGACGTATAGCCGACGGTTGGTAATACGTCGGATATGCGTCGAATATATGCATAAAAAACTTCGTCGGAAAATATGCGCATAAACGACTAATAAACGATGAGCAAAACGGAAAAAATATGCGTATATCCGACGTATGTTGCCGATATTGTCGACGCATTTTATATGCATCTCCGACGTCGAAGAATTTGTAGGGATATAATATATATAATACATATAAATATTAAAGCGGCTTGAGAAAAACAGACGACGGATTCTCCACAAGTCGTGAGCATAGAAATCAAACACCAATAACGGACGACGGATTCTGCACAAGTGGTGAGTATAGACTACAGACGAGTGTTGGCTGGGTTAATAAATAATTCATATTACAATCACGGATTTCGAGCGCGCTTTGCACAAATTAAACATCCGGCCCTGTTAGTCTAATGTACAGAAGGAACTGATATGCTAAGAGTAATAATGTGTGAAACAATTGGAGCATTATTATTATTATTATTATTATTATTATTATTATTATTATTATTATTATTATTATTATTATTATTATTATTATTATTATTATTATTATTATTATTAGTATTATTATTATTATTACTTCATGTTGCAATCCCTTACTGACTGTGATACCTGATTAAGCTCCCGTTCAGCCGCCTTCATAACTTACTATAAAGTGACTTCATAGAACCATTTCAGAATAACGCCCTGGAAACAAATACAACATATATTGTTCAGATAACTTGGGAAAATGCTGTTATTTGATTGGTCGATTCCTTAGTCAATATCATGGACTTCGGACCTTAGCGCTTAAGTCAAGTTAAGTCATGTCAGTATGAAATCATTATTAAAGAGTTCCGAAAATGTTGACCTGGAGATCTTTCTGGTCAACAAGACTTGATGTTGCCATAACAAATAGGCAGCAATATTGCAAAAAGTCACTTCGGCTTCAGCAAAGGATTGTGTTATGTATTTGGTGTGCCCTTTTAAAGCTTTTTTTCAGCTACTTTATGACGTGATATTCTAATTTTTTATTTGGGATGGGCGTTTGGGAGATTTCCTGAATCTAAAGAATCACTCTGTGTAACAGCGCGGGGGGGGGGGGAGGGGGGGAGGGGGGGGGCACTTGCATACTAAGTGGCTACCGTGCCTGTCCATGACCTCTTAAAATGACCCTAAACGTGAAGTGTTTGAAAAATATAGTCCCCTTTATTTTATCAAACGCAGAATGTGGTTCTGAAAAAACTGTCTCCCACCTTTATTTAGGAAATGCGGAGTACTTAATGAAAATCCACCCACCCCTCCCCCCTCCTTTTACTATCTTTCTCTGCGTTTTTTTTTTTTTTTGACACGTGCGGTAACAAATAATACCACATGATCCCTCTATCCCCCTCCCCCCCCCCCCCCCCGCCGGGGGGTGTTACGCTCACGCTTATAAAAGGCCTCCTGAGCAGTCAAAATAAATCTTTGTGAATAATGCAACAAATTGCAATGCCTTTTCAGGAATGCATTTATCGTATGAAAGACGTCTTAATTGGGATCACTGCAGTGTGGTGTCTGGTGTGGGAAGTAAACGATTGTATCTAAAATAGTACACGGCGTCAAAATAAGCGCCTATTTACATACGCATATTGTGGGAGAGGGGGGAGGCTGGCGCCCGGTGTAACAGGATATCTTGCCGTCCTTCCCTCCCCGCCCCCCGGCAAGATATCCCCGACAAGATATCCCAGGATATCTTTGCCTCCTCTAGGATGTCTTGGCCCCTTTAATACAAAAGTAAAAAAAGAATATATATTTGATATTTTGTATTTTTTCACTACACTGAAACTGGCACCGAGAAAATTTGATTTGAGGTGGCGTCGGCACCAGACCGAATCACAACATTGAATCAAGTCGTAATTTGGTTTTAATTGGTAACAGGCATAGAGCAATCTCTTTGACAACGTGGAATAGACGTTGGATAACCAACGATGTGTAAACGTTGATTTTGCTCGCGAAAACCCAACACGTAAAAAACACACGCTAAAAAACGCCTTTTAGACGTAACGTTCGATTTTCGTTGCCCACAACACAATTTTTTGCCGTTTCAGTCGTAACTTGACGATTTATTGCAGACGTCGTAAAAACATAGTCGAAATTTAAGACTGCTACTGTGAAGGACTACTTGTTTTGAAAACTGACTGAATCATAACATAAGTATGGGACAGTTAGGAACCAGACATTTTTTTTACCGTCTACTTTTGAAATATATATAAGTGAAAATTGACCTCGTACATATTCTGTGTTATCGGATGACCGAAATGGGACTTTGAAGGAGCGATGACCACTATTGCGTATAACTGTCACTGTTTAGACGGTGATGTGATAATATCCATCCGCTCTGTGCTTATACATCACAGATCAGGTCACAAGTCAGTTGTTTTATAACAATGCCCGGAGTACTGAATGAAAATTACATACACCAGCCACCTTATTTTGGCATTTCTGATAAAGTTGATCTTCTGAAACTTTTCATCGTTGGCTCGAAGCTAATGAATGTTAGATTTTTTTTTAGAGATTATATTTATTTGTTACAAGCGCTCCGTGGAAAGCTTTACCATTTAAGTCGTGATAAATTAGATAATTTGCTTTGGTGAAGAACCCGCCTCATGTTTGCACACTGAGTAATCTCCACCCCTCTCATTTCTTTTTTTTTGGGTGGGTGGGGGGGGGGGGGGTAGGGGGTGGTTTAGGGTTGGCAGAGTAGGCAAGGCAATGCCATCTATAGCTTGTTTTCAGCGTTAATAATTTGTTTCGTATTTGTCCGTTAATGTGAATTTCCATTACGTTTTCGGTGTGTGTGTGTGTGAGGGGGGGGGGGGGGGGGGCAGAGAGGGACTCGTACGAAGATATCAAGGGAGTGGGGTTTAAATCTTTTCAAGAAGAAGCAAAATTGGCGGGAGGGGGGTGAGGGGGGGTCATTATAGTGCATTGAGACATGGTACTTACGACAACCGAATGCTAATTTTATGTTACTGCCATTTTTATTAAAATTTTTCACAAGGGATAGTTTGTATCTATTTAAAAATCGCACATGAGTGAAAGAAATAGTGACAGATCAAAACTGGTATTCTAAATAGAAACCCGAGTGAGGAGTCAGTGTGAGTCTGCTCATACGACTCTCGAGGGCGGGACGGGGTGTAGAGATGGGGGCGGGGGGGATGCACTTGGTATCATATGTGTTACTATGCGTGTCCTGAAAAAGGAGACCAAAGGGAGTTTTTTTAAGGCCAGACGCGGTCTAAGAGGAGTGCCAATTTCAATAAAAAAGTCGGGGATTGGGGAGGGAGGGTGGGGGGGGGGGGTGGCTGGTGTATGTAATTTTCATTCAATACTCTGGACATTGTTATAACACAACTGACCTCTGACGTGATCTGTGATGTTTTAGCACAGAGCGGATGGGTATTTTAAAAAGTAGTTCTTCCCTATTATGAGAACTATTTTCGCCGAATCAGTAGATCAGTGGAGTGAAAAGGTTGTTATACACAACAGACCGAACCGCCGAAGAGGCTGGTTGTTGGACAACAACGGGATCCCGGGTTTCTTACAAATTGGGGGGGGGGGGGGGAGGTGGGGGGTTTGTTTGGTGGTTGGTTAAAATAAAGTCATGGAAACGCATGATAGCCAGCATGTACGAGCCCATACCAAAATTTGGTCATACTACAGATATACCGCAAATATACCGCCACTATACCGCAAATATACCACAACTATACAGCAAATATACCACAAATATACTGAACCAGAATGGAAATAAAATGACCGAGTAGAAACCGCAACAATACCGCCGCTGTAGAAGACTGCAAAAAGCCCCATCCCCAGTACATTTTACACATTAAGTGCGAACGTACTGCGTTTAAGCGCAGTGGTACCGATGGGGAAGTTTCACAAAAGCTGGTACCGAATATATAGCGGTAAGTGGTAGCATGTTGGCACTCTATAAAGAGAAAAAACTGCAATTTTACCGAATTTTATTCAAATCTTTTCTCGTAAACTGCAGTCCAGCCGCAGTTAATTCTTACTCAGGGCACCTTTATACCGAAAAAATGACCGCAATGTTTCGAATCGATTTAATAACACTAGAATTCAGGCCGCCAATGACGGTTAGAAAAGCACATCACGTTGGAAAACGTTTTACTCAAGCAATTCGAAGCAGAAACAAATACATGCAATACGAACAATCTAGTTATTTGGCGTTATTGGCGCTCGAACATGGAAATGATGTCAACCAACTTAAAAAAAAAAAACAGTTCAACATCAGTTCAACGAGGAGTACTTTATGAATTTTTTTCCAAAAACAAATGGCACTCCCCCACTGACCGTGTTCTGACATAAAATTATGTCTATTTGTCCGCGTTTTTTTTTTTCTTTTTTTTTTTTTTTTTTTGTTTGTTTTTTTTTTTTGGGGGGGGGGGGTGGGGGGTAGGGGGTGGGGGTGGGCATGAATGCTAACACATTTCATACCAGGTGCACCCCTCCCCTGGGTGAGGATTGCTCCGTCACACCGCTCCGCCCCCCCTCCTCCCTTTGTTTTGGTTTTGGTTCCAGTAAAGACAAGCATCATTTTGGCGGGATTTCTAAGACCACCAAAAATACACAGGATTCTTTCAGACAACTGTGGCGTTCGATTTACCCGCAAGGGCAGTCGAATTATTTACCAGTTTTAATTGAATAGAGTCAGAAATAGTGTCATTCTTTTGATTGCTTTGATTCTGTAGGGGCGTAACAACTGTCCTTGGAGCCGGTGTGGGGGTCTTTGTAACTAGGTCAAAGTTCTGTTCTTCTGCAATTTTCTGTTTTGCTTTCTCTGTTTTGTTATCCATTTGCTCTCTGTACTCCACGTAGAAATTCTTATTTTCCCTGTCATTCTTCTTTTTCAGTTTCATTATATAAACAGTACTTTCCTCTTTCGTGAGGCCAACAAAGTCCAGTAGGGAGATGTTTTTCCCGCCAACAAGTCCGCTTAATGCTTGGGGGCTGAGAACATTATCCAGGTTCATTTGGACAAATAGTTGTTTAATTTTTTCATCATAATTCTTTTCCTCTTTTTGCAAATCAAGAAGTTGTTGTTTTTGACGCTTTCGCCTCCTTGCGAGTCGTTCTTCGCTAATCTGTCGAATTCCATCGTCGAGCAGGGATGACCTCCGGTTGACCTTGGTGGCACTGTGAAGGTCAACAGTTGACTTCCGGTTAAGCGGTGACACTTCACGTTCTTCCATGGGCGAATTTTGTCCATAAAATAGGAATGTATTCAAAAACATAGCCAGAAAAAACGCAGCGGTCAGTGCGAAAACAAAGTGAAGTCTCTGCATGTTCATCTTTCTGAGGCGACGCATGAAAAATCACAGGGCCCCCTAAAA